>OY730198.1:2780000-3385953 GCA_963422505.1 Pseudognaphalium luteoalbum | reverse complement strand
AATCAGAGTACAGAAACCTTGTTAATCATGAAATGATACAACCTCTGGACCGCACACAGTTAATACCAAAATTTCAAATGCATATCCAGGTATGTCTTACAACCCCCAAGAAATGATTTTGTTTCGATCTGTAGCAAATCATATGAATATAGATAACCACAAACCTCTTTTTTTTTCATTTTCTTTCTAGCCCTAAGAACAGTAGGTGTTTGATATTTGAATTTTTTTTTTCCTTATGAGTACCTGTTAAAGGTTTACGTACTCTTTGATAAATTGTGATTCGCCCATGAGAGGCTTTGATTTTATAGTATCAAATCCTATTATTTTTTATTGTTTTAAAATATTCAGGTTACTAAAGTTACATCAATAGATAAATAAAATTTCTCCCCTTTGAACGTGGTTAAGTATTAATCAATGATATATTTTAGGGTAAATGACAAAAATCGACAACGAACTGCCACAAAATGTTCTAAATATGCAATTTACCAAATATATTGTCCAAGTTTGCAACAAACCAGGAAGTTTTGTGCCAGGATTTTTGAAAGTTAAGTTTTTACCTTTTCATGTTATTAAATGTTGAGTGTGCTTACACGTCAATGTCCACGTCATTTTTTTCCATGTCATTGAAACGTGACGTCCACGTCACCTCGTTTCCTCAATTTAATAAACTTTTTTTCCTTTTATTTTTATATTTATATTCTTTTTCTTTGCTCTTTATTTTGTTGCATCTTCAACCAAACCAATATTAAAATTGCATCAACGTGATATCCCCACGGACCCCACCCATTATTTCCATTGACCACTCCGATGCTCCCCCATCTTTTTCTGTCGCCAGCAACAACGCCACCCATCACCACCATGTTCTCTCTTCATTGGTTTGCACTTAATCATCAAAATGACCAAGATCAACAACATTAACATGTAACAACAGCAACACATCATAATCATCAACAACAAAGATGTATAGCAAGATCATAGATCATCGTCATCATCAATAACAACATAATACATCACACTAACAGCAAACGACAAGAGCTCAAAACCATTATAGAGATCTAAAATATAAGACCCACATCACCGGTCGGAAATCAAAACCCATTTCTCTAGAGCCTCTTCGGAACCTGCAAATCATCGGTACCTACAAATCGCCGGTACCTGTAAATCGCCGCCGCCACCACAACCACCACTTGAAATCGCACCATCACCACTCCCTTCATTGTTTATTACTTTATTGTATTTGCAAAACACATAAAGAGATCTTGTTCTAACCGGAGAAATAGATATGACCTAATAAGAATGTTTCGGGGCCATGGAGGGGTGGTGTCCGAGTGGTGGTAGCAGCTAATGGTGATGGCTAAGAATAAGAGTGATGGTTGCGATTGGTGTGGTGGCTAGTGATGGTTGCGGCCGGTGGTGGTGGCCAGAAAAGGACGTGGGTGACGGCCGGTGGTGTTAAGTTGGAGGTCTCCAGTAACATATTCGAGCCCTCCCCCGTCGATACTCGAAAATCACCTGCAGATTCCGTTAACGCCGATTACAAAGCAGATACCACTTACGACTTACCGATTCCATTGAACGACGCACTGAAGATCGACCCATGGATTATGTATGCGTGTGAATTTTTTTCAGTCAATTAGTATATTTTTGTAGGTTTGATTTTTGGCAGCAAGAAGAACGGTGGAAGGCATTATCGGAGAAGATGATTTTTGATAAAATACCGTTGAGTAGTTGACTCAATAATTAAATCATTGACTTTGTAAGTAATCCAATTTAATAAAATACTAAAATCAAACAAAATTTCCACATAATCATTGAATAACCACGTCACATTTATAAAAAGAAATTTGAAACTCAAGTTAACCGGTTAAACCGGTAACATGTTACTATATTACTCATATAAGTACAAATTTATCTAGTTGGTTTCATACTTGGGCAATATATTTGGTAGATTGCATACTTAGAACATTTTGTGACGGTTCGATACTGACTTTTATCATTTACCCTATATTTTATATGCAGGTTTCAAAACGTGATTGAGTTTCTGCCAATACAACAAGTATTTCATATTAAGTGTAGGCTTAATGAAAGTGAAATGTTGTCATCGGACACTGTCATACAGATTATATCTGCTTTCTGGTACTCGAGCTTCAGAAAATGGATGATGGATGGAAGAAGGTTATTGGGTCGAAAGTCAACTCAAATCGGTGAGCTGAAAATGCATTTGATTGAATCTGAAACTGTTAATTTTCAGTTTATATGTATGGATGATAGATATATATATGTATGTATGTAATTGTTTGATTTTATGCATAGGAGAATGAATCGAGTACGGGAACCTCGTTTATCCTGAAATGATACAACCTCTGGACCGCACACAGTCAATACCAGATTTTCGAATGCATATCCAGGTATGTCTTTAAACTCCCAAGAGATTTTGTTTTTGTAGCAAATTATATGAATATAGATTTTGTCTTTAAACCACAAACCTCTGTTTTTTTCCTTTTCTTCCCAGCCCTCAGAACAGTAGGTGTTTGATATATGAATGGACATCTTGTTGTAATCTCTCTATTTTTTTTTCCTTATGAGTACCTGTTAAAGGTTTACGTACTGTTTGATAAAATTGTGACTCGCCCATGCAAGGCTTTGATTTTATAATATCAAATCATATTATTTTTTATTGTCTTCAAAATATTCAGGTTACTAAAGTTACATCAATAGAAAGATATAATTTCAATCCTTGAACGTGGCTAAGTTTTTATCAATGATATATATTTTATATGCAGATTTCAAAACGTGATTGAGTTTCTGCCAATACAACAAGTATTTCATATCAAGTGTAGGCTTAGTGAAAGTCAAATGTTGTCATCGGATACAGTCACACAGATTATATCTGCTTTCTGGTACTCGAGCTTCAGAAAATGGATGACGGATGGAAGGAGGTTATTGTGTTGAAATTCAACTCAAATCAGTCATGAGCTGAAAATGCATTTGATTGAATCTGAAACTGTTAATTTTCAAGTAATGATATATGGTTGTATCCTACAAGGCCGTGAATTTCGTCCAATGTAAGAAGATATATATTCGAAAATTTTCATGTTCTTACTATTTGATTGTTTATAAATCTCAGCTTTTCCCAGACACAGTAAAGTTTTTAAGCAGTTATAAAAGTCAAGCTTAATCTTCTTTAGGGCATAGATGTTGATCATTCGGATTTGGGCATGATATGCAAAATGCCAAATTCCATTACTTTCATATATTAAATGACTATATATTAATTGTCACTGAACGTGGCTAAGAGAGTAAGGATTCTATATCAAGTGTTAGGATCAGGCGCGGATTTAGGAATTCGTCAATGGATATGCACGAAGTTAACAAAAATTATATACCTTTGTTAAGATTTCTTTCGGGTCACGTTTTTCGGGTTGGTTTTTCAACTCATTAGCTTGTTTCTCTCTTTTTTTCTTATTATTTTCATTTTTTTTCCGAATACTTTTACGAGTTTAAAAGATAAAGATGTATAAAACATATAATAATAATAACAATAAGAATACCCAACTATTTTCGTTTTACAATTGAATTAGGTAGAAAAACAGTCTCGATTTCTAACAATATAATTTATTATTTTATTACAAACTTGTATAAAAACTAAAAAATACATTCCTTGATATGGCATTTAATTTGCATTTCCATACAAGCAATGAAGATTGAGATTTGTGAATTACATACATTTAAAGGAGAAAATATTCTCTAAGACTAGTCACTTCAGCCACAAATTCGCATATACTTTGACATTCTTCAATATTCTTCGATCTCACAAATTCGCGTCCCCTGTATTTTTCTTCTTAAGGATGAGAGAGATGAGAAAAAATAGGTTTCTTATTTTCAGTTAATGAGTGAGATTACTAAATAGGGATCATTGTTCTTTGATTTTACTTGAATATTCGTTTTGATTTTATTTATTTGATTATTAAGAGATATAAATAGTGGTCAAAGGTTATGGGTATGCACCCTTTTTTCCTTAGGTATGCATAATATAGAAGACATTTATATAAAGTCCAGAATACGAATTTTTTTACACTTGCAGGAGACCTTGAAGGGTATGCATGTGCATACCCTTAGCTACATGTAAGTCCGCCACTGGTTAAGATTAATGAAACTCAAATGTTATCATCAGATACAGATTATATGTGTTATCTATTATGACCGCTAGTCGGGTGGACAACAATACCAAAAAGACTGAACTTTGTATTATAGATGATAGGTCCCCAGACCTATAAAATTTACAGGATAACAACAAGGTTCCATAACAAAGTAAATATGGATGGATGTTAATATAAGGAAGTTTAAGAGTAGTCATGAGTTTAAAAGGGGGTGGTTTATTATTTTGTTATGTATTAAACTTTACACTTTTTACTATATGCGACATACTTTCATTTGTTCTATTGTATGTAGTAAACTTATAAATACGGTCTATTATATGTATTATTTCCTTTTTGGGTGAAATCAAAAAAAAAAAAAACTTCCTAGTTCACTACAAGAAAACAGCCAGTAAGCGACTTGTATAGCGACAATTTTTAGGCTAGCAACTTCTTTAGACACATAGAGCCAATAGTCTCTATAGAAAAGTCATTGATTTTGCAACATCTTAATTCTAAGTCGCCATAGATAGAGACGTCAATAGAGACTTCTCCTATCATGTCACAACCAAGAGACTCGTTTACTGTCGCTACCTAAGTCGCTCGTTTTTATAAAACGTCGCTATGTATGTCTCTACTTGTGTCGCTATTATGAGCGCGTCGCTACTTGCATCGCTCTCTTTGTCGCTATTTTTTCATAGGTCGCCGTTTAAGTCTCTACTTCGGTTGCTAAAAATTTACTGATGTGAGAAGAGGTGACCGTGACGGTGTCAGCGGAGGTGTGAAGGAGCCAGTGGAGGTGTGATGGTGTCAGCGGAGGTGCGACGAAGGATCGAGCAGCGGTAGTGCAGCGGTGGCGCGTGTGTTTTATAGTGTGCGAGTGTATAAGAGTTACTCGTATCACATAGGGTTTTAAATCATGTATTTGAAACTCTGAATGAATGTTACCCAGATGTGTGTTACACTGTTATAGACTTATGGTGTTAGTGTTTGGGCCTTTAGGCCCAATTCTTGAATTATTAGAAAATTCACTATAGCAGTAATTAGTAACAATAATAATAAATTCAATAAATTGTGTATATTAAAATTAGCGGCATGTCTAGAGACCCGGCAATGGGTGTCGCCATTTCACCACCGACTACTTTAGCGTCTTTATACACTTGAGTCGCTACAACAGAGGCACAAGTAGAGGCGAGCATGGGAATGTCACAAATCAACGACGTATTCAACGTCTACACAGAGTTTGTCGCGAATTTTGCGACCTCGGTAGCGACCCAAAATGATTGTGTCGCAACACCGGCGACTCATTTGGAGACATATTTTGCGACACTGTTATTTGGAGACATAATTTATGTTTTACTTTGTGACCTGCGTCGTTAAGAAAGTCGTTAATGTTGACGCATTTTTGCGTCTTTGTTTAGCGTGTTACAAATGATGCCGCTAAATGGGTGTTTTCTAGTATTGATTGACCTTACCCAAAAATGAAATTTTACACACTATAGACAATATTTACAAGTTCAATACATACAATAGAATTTTTCAAAGTTTGACTCATACAAAAGGAAAAGTTGTAACGTTTAAAACATAACGAAACAATAAACCCTTTAAAGTAGGGGTGTTCACTATTTGAACAAACCGAATTATCTAATTGGACTATTTGGTTCGGATAATTTAGTTTTTTTGAATCGGTTAGGTCCAAAACTGAATATTTAATTTGGTTTTTGGATTGGTTTTGGTTATCATTGTAAAAATCGAATAGTCCAAATTAATCGAATTGTGATATACTTTGTTAATATTTTTAACATGTGTACAAATTAATTGAGTTAATCACCAACTATTATATATACTGATACCATATTTAAATTTGTTTTCATTTATCACAAAAATCTCAACTATATTTTAATTTTGTTTTGCAAATTATTAGACTTTTGTCAAGAACTTAAGAAACGTGCCAATTAGTTTTGTTAATATTCAAATTTGTTGATTTTGTTTTGATGTATTCATAGATGAAAGCATTACCGAATAGTAAAAATCGAATAAACCGAATAGTAATTCGGTTCAGTTCGATTTTGTTTTTTACTTGTTCGGTTTCAATTTTTCAAAATTGAAAACCAATTGATTTTATCTTATTTTGACTTTCTTGGCAGATTCTTATTGATTTGAGTATTATTTGAGTTTAAATGCCAAGTATTGTTCCAGAATGAGGGAGATATCGCTAGTAAAAATGTGAATTTTTACGCGATATCAAACATTTACTCAACGAAATTATGTCCAAAACCCGACTTGAAATGCGTTTTAAAAATCGATTTGTACTTATAGCTGCGTCTGCGAACTGAGATGCATCTCAGTCCGCAGACCGTGCTGCGAACCGATATCCACCAACCAAACTTTGACTCGCGAAGTCAAACTGCAAACTGACCTGACCTGCGAACCGACCTGTCCTGCGAATCAAGACTTGCGAACCCACTTTGTCTTGTGAATTCAATCTCAGTTCGCATCGAGAACTCAGTTCGTACAACAATTTCTGTCCATGGCCAACCTTTGTCGATTTTTCTGAATTTAAATTTAAGATGCGTTTTTACTAAAGCAACGTAGTAGAAATAAAAAAAATTTCACGCTGACCTGGCAGCTCGATCCCAGCCAGGGGCTCTGCCCCTTGGACCCCGCTACCAGGGGCGCTGCCCCCGGACCCCTGTCATTTATAAGTTTGTAAATACTTTTCACACTAGTGTTGAACACTCACAAACAACGAAACGTGATACAACGATACATATGATAATAAAACTTTTGGATTATTATTACAAACCGTCACCAACGGGCCATACTTGTTTTCAAACTACAAACGAATTACTGAACAAATACTTGGACATTTCCTATTTGAGTGGATAACTAGATGATGGATTTACTAGCATGGGTGATCCTTCAAGACACCAACTTATTTACTACTTACTCACAACCTTGTGTGTTTCGGATGCCAGAAGGTTGCAGGGTTTGGAGAACCAACATATGGAATTACATCTGATACACTTATGGACTTACATCCGCGTTACTTGTTTGATTTCTAAAACATACTTACCAGACTCAGGTGAGTCTTACAGTTCCACTTTTTACTATTTTCTACTTTGGGGTGAGATACTTTGTTACTGTTTGATAACATCAAATAATATCATATTTATACACTTATTATCCCTATATTTATATCTACTTTTATTGCATTTATATTGATTATGATACTTAATTCTTTCATATTTGTAATTTAGGTTCAAAATACAAGGATTGAAGAAAAGGAGCTAAAATGAAGAGAAACTGAGAAGAAATGAAGATTTGAAGAAAAGAAGATCCAAACATAAAGACTTAAACCATATTATTGAAGATTGAGCCAAAATAAGAGATAAGACTCAAAGAAATAAAGAAGATAGCCCAAAAGTAAACTTGGCCTGAAGTTGGAAGATTCTGGAAATAAGACCCAACCGGCGGTTGGATCAACCAACCGACGGTTGAATATTTAAATACTAAGGCGGTTCCAGACGCGGAGTTGGACTTAGAGGAATAGTTAACCCAACCGGCGGTTGGGAGGTTCAACCGGCGGTTAGACTGGCGGTTTGTAAAATTATAAATAGAGGCCACGGTCTAGGTTAAACCATATACGAATTTTAGAGGTAAAAGTCAATTATTAGGGTTAAAGAACGACTTTAATTCGAATTTGGAGGCTACGAGGCTAGGGATTGAAGACCTTCAAACCTAACGAAGGGTAATTCAATATCTTTGGTTTAAAGTCCTTTTACTTGATAAATGACCGTTTACATGTATTTGGATACTTATTTACATAATCAAATTGATTGTTGATTATTTCTTTAACATATTTGTTTAGATTGATGTTTGTATGATTATTTGATTATATGTTTATGTTGATTGATTTATGAATGTTTACTTAAGGTTATATCTATATTAATTATATAATTATGATATTCTTGACAAGAGAATTTTTGCTTGATATTGATTAATAATTTAGGTTAACGTTCTAATTATACCTAAATATACGAGACCTTGGTGATAGGTTATAATTATTACTAATAAACTATAATTAATTAGGTAATAACATTCGAGACCTTGAAGTTAGTTAACCGTAGTAATACGTTGAAGAGCTTAATCTTAGGATATTGAGCTGGACCAAGGCCTTTATCTACTTTTATATTTCAACATAGATTAATTAGCTGACAAAGATAAACATATAAGAGAATAATAATACAACATAGCTAGTCTAGATAAAATATATCTTCTATCTACATTATTTAGCTTAACTAATTCTTTAATTGTCTTGTATATCCTAGTTCGATATCAATAGTAAATATATATATATATATATATATATTCATACGGAATTAAAACATACCCCCTTATCTGTAATTGTAATTAATTGTAATTGTAATATTATTAATTGTGGAATAAATTAACTATTTAAACAACACATTCCCTGTGTTCGATACTTGAACCTACTTGAAAAAGCTATATTATACGAACCGGTTATTCTTACCTGAATTATGTGATAAAGTATTATTTAGTATATCCTTGATTTAAAACTTGTTATGAATTTATTTGCATATACTTCACTCACATCAAGTTTTTGGCGCCGCTATCGGGGAACGGTGTTTTAAAATTATTAATTTTTCCCTATAAAAATATAAATTTTTGTATAATTAAGTCAATCGAAAAATCAGCTCACCCATTGGAAGTACCGAAAAAAACAAAGGTATAAGGAGAGTTAAGCCCTGCTTCCTTTAAGAGGTAAGGTGCTTCTCGAAAGAGATAGGATTTTAATATGCTTCGCGCTGACCTATTTCTCCGCTTTTGTGTATAACCTTTGGAGCTACCAGGACTTTTGACTAAATTGGAGAATGTATAACTATTTATTAAAAATTCTTTATGTTCATTGTTTTAAACATTATTCGAAATATTATGTATTCTAAATTTTGTAATTATATTTGTCTATAGAAAGAAGTAATTGATAGTAAAATGGAAAACTTGCACTTAGATGAGATGGAAATTAGAGATATTAAGATAAATGAAAATTTTTATTCCCAAAAAAAGAGAAAGGCTTCTGATCTTGAAAGCAACCTAGTTATTACAGATGCTCAAGACTTAATTTTCTACCTAGACCATTACACGAGTGATCTCCATTTAATTATGGATCTGATTAGGAAGGCTACTTTGGAATTTTCTAGTTATCATATGGATTTGATTGGTAAAATGGAACAAGAATATAAGAATTGGTGTGATTCTGAAGAAACAATATGCACAGACCCATTTGAATATTATGTGGATGATCTAAAGAAAATTTAATTGTTCAAGCTACCTTTAATCCCGAATTCTGTGAAGAACAAAGGCTCAAGTATGCTTATATTTTCAAAATCTTTGAGAAATCCCCCTTTCCATATTCTGAGAAGCAGTTGAATTTGTTGGAAGTTATTAAACATGATATCTAATGCGCTACTGGAAATGTGATAAATAATTGTGATACAGTGTTGTTAGATGAGTTTCAAGAGTTACTTGATTTGATGAAGAGTGATCATATCAATTTCCATAAGTTTTACATAGAAACTACAGTAGAGTATTACGTTCAAGATATAGTAGATGAGCTTTATTATGCCGAATCTGATGAAAGCAATAGATTAATTCCTGAACAATTTGCGGGTGAACCCATGGTGAATCTTGCTACATATGTAAGAAAGGAGTTACAAACAGCATATATTGGTACTCGATATGAGATGCATGAAGAGCTATTTCACCTAGGATTGTCTGATGTTTATTATCGACTTGTAGATATCTTTAAGTTTTCAAACATCAACTTGTAGATATCTTTAAGTTTTCTGGACTTTTGACTGATCACCAAAAAGGATTGCTTATTGGTACTTTTGAAGAGATAGGATTAGTTGAAACAAACCGAAGGTCGAGTAGTTATGAAGATTTACATTTAGGATTCTATGGATTTTTGGATGCACTGAGGCGTAAGCATAAGAATAGAGACCAAAATAGAAGGTGGATATAAAGTAACTGATGAACAAGGACAAATTGCTAAGAAAGTTCAAAAGATAGTAAAGGATTTGATGGATGTGGAAGATGCTGAAAAGATTCATCTTGAAAGTTTCTCTTATTTTGCATCACCAATTCCTGAGCTAACTAATAAGTTATTTCATCATTTTCGTGACGCCGTATCTACCCTGAGAATGCAGCTGAACCAATTCTAGTAGAGCTACCTAATGAACAATTCACTTCTACTTGAAGACTTCTATTTCATCTCAAGAGCATTTCCATTTTCATTTTATTATTAGTTATTATTTCTATTATTTGTTTCTATTTACAAGACATGCATTATTAATTGAATTTGGATTTATTAAATTTTAATGAATTTTGGGTTTATTCTATATTTTTAATGTTTATAATATTAAATTGTGAAAAAGTTTAGACAGGTATATTTTAATTGTGGATGACTTCTATTATTTGCACACATAATTGGATTGGGATAAATTGAAGGAATACACAAATAGACAAAATTTGTGGCAATTAGGTATTAAACAACGTTTGGACTAACACAGTCGACGGTGTAAATTCAAAACGGTGATTGAGTTGACGCAATCAACGGTTGTACGATCTGAAGGCACAGGTTTGTTGTTTTGTGTATAATAAGCAATAAATAGACAAAAAAACAAAAAGAGAATTATTCAAAGTTTATATAACTGCGTGCTTAAAATGATAAGTAATTCTTTTCTTTATGAAAGAAATTATAAAAATATATTTTTAAAGATTTATAAATTATAATTTTGCGATATGAAAAATTTTTAATTAAAATTTATAAAGGGCTAACTAAGTATACCAACAAAATTAAATGGGTTAAGCCCAATTAAAATAAAATGGGCCGAATTCAAAGTTTAGGGCCTGTTCAAACCAACTGGCGGTTGGAAAGCCCAACCGGCAGTTGGGTACTTTTTCGATTCAAAAACCGAACAGCCCCATTTGTGTCACATTACACACACAAAACACACACTCAAACGATTGGAAAATTCACCACCGACCCGAAAATCATATTATCATTTTTATTTCGTTTCGTATTCGTGATCTTCATCATCAAAGGTATCATCTAAACTTCGTTTTCATATTTTTCTCATTTAAATTCCGAATTTTATATTAAATTGTTATTGGTTGCGATTATAGATTGAAAACGAGTCATTCCCTCGGTTTAGATGATAAGGAATACTTGGAAACTAGTTTAGAATAGTTAAGTTATGATTTTGTGATTCGAGGTTTGATTGCGGAATGAAAATTGTTTGCGGATTATGTTGATTAGTTTCACGGCTCGATTTTGAATAGAATACATTTAGTATTAGTTAGAAAAAAGCTACACCAATAAACCACACTTATATAAATTTTTGTGCATTTAAAAATAAAAACGACGAATTTTTGATTCAATAAAATTTTGAAACAATAATTTAATTTCATATATACACGTGACTTTGAATTCAATAATTAAATTTTCTATAAACTCTTAAATTCGATTAAATTTCGAAATAAAAAAAACATGTCACTATAATTCATTTTTATAATGTGATTAATTAGGACATTTCATTAAAATTTATTGATTCGATATTATTTTCAAAACAAAAATATTTAATATATAAACATGATTTTGGATTTAATAAATTAAAATGAAAGATTCGATATTACTTTCAAAAATAAAGACATGTTCACATACAATTAAAAATTGTAATGATTAGTATTTAAGTTCCTTTTAAAACCTAAGAAATTTATAGATAGATGATAAATGCCAAAATGTACTAGATTATATTACTAATTACTCCTTTGTTTGATAGATTTCTAATGCATTTTATGTGAATAAGATACTCATCTCGTTTATATTTGCAATTAGGAGTTTAATCGGAGCTTGAATTGAAAAGAAACAGAAAACGAGCTTATTGTAAATAAAGTTGCTAAAAGAATAAAACATTGGACAAAAGACGATTGGATTGGAGTAAAAGATGATCAATTTGTCAAAGCCGGGAAGATTAAATGAAGAAAAAGGGAAAAAATCTGGAAATTCAATCCATACGGCGTATTGAACATCCATACGGCGTATGGATCGACTGGGCTGTCAGAACGCAGGCCGAGCCTGTTGGGCTTTTCACATCCATCCGGCGTATGGAAATCCGCCGTATGGAAATCCATACGGCGTATGGATCATTTCGACAGAATTCCTTAAAAACCTCATTTAATCTCATTTTAAACCCTAACTTTACATAACCCCAAACCACTTCTAAGCAGCCAACAACCAGAGGGTTTTCTCCCATTTTGGGAGCATTTCGATGACGATTCGGAGGCGTAAAAGGATAGGATAGATTCCTATCGATTCTATTTCGTGCGGTTTATGATTTGGTTTTCATATCTTTTTCCGGTTTCAATTCGAACATCGTCTATATGTTTTGTTTGAGATTATGAAACTGATTTTGTATAATTGAATGATGAATTAGACTTTATGTATATTGTTTAGTTTAAGAATCTTTGATTATGATTGTTTGAAGGTTTTGATTGTGTTTTGAATAAGTTATCTGATTGAAGATTGTTATATTATCCGTGAATCCTTGTTTATTAGTGATTGTTAATTGCTACTTAACGTGGTCAATAGTGTTGTCGAGATTGAGTTCCTTTGACATTTTTGATTATTGATGATTATAGACTTAGGTTTATAATTATTGCTAAATATATTGAGTTTGATAGGTTAAGAGCATAGTAATTAATTAATCTAAAATGAGTAAGCTAATAAATGATTATTAGTAGGTATTGTTGAATCATACTACGAGGATTAATCGTAACAAGTCGTGAATACTTAATGCACAATCCAGGGAAAAGCACGCAATAGAGCAACATTCTTGCGACGTCGGATCGATGTTTAATGTGGGACCCTAGGTTGTAGATATTAGTTAACCAGAACCGGAGACTAATATATATTTAACTTGGACTCTTTGATTAGTATCTAAGTTGATATAAAAGAAATCACAATCAGACAATCAAAACACACGAACTGGATAATATGAATCCGAGTGGAAGAACCTAAGCAATTACATGTCTATCTTCGATTGTTTATATGTTTCTCTTTATCTTATTTTATGTTATTGGTTTGGTTAATTAGTTCATATTGAACGTTCGTACGGAACTAAAACGTACCCCCTATTTTACTGCTTTATTAATAATTCCAATTTAATTGAATAACATCATTCCTGCGTTCGACCTGGACTTATCATAGCTATATTATTCCGATCGGGTATTCTTGCCTGGTTGTGTAATAGTAGTGATTGGTATATCATATACTTTATAAATAATAAAACTAGACGCTTTCACACGCATCAATAGACATAAGCATTTGTAGAATCATGTTGATTTAAAAATTATATAGGTGGCTATCATATATTAAGCAGAAATGATTTCTGCATAAATTTATCAAGCAATTATAACACCCCAAAGTCCCATGTATAATTATGATAAATATTTTAATACTTGTTTTAAATTTATATATATATATATATATATATATTAAAAATAAAATATTAAAATCGCTAATAATTTTTAAGTTCTAGACAATAGATATTGAAAGGGACTAAACTAATACTAAAATATATATATGTAGACTTCTTATTTCCTGCACCTTCTAAAACTTTTACGAACTCAAACTCAGGAACAAAGATTAGTGTCGCAAAGGAAAGCTAAAACAAGACACAATTCAATCTCAAATTTGGTTCCCTTTTGGTTCCGATTTGCGATCGAGCAGAAAAGGAAGAACAGAAACAAAGAAATAAGTATTAATCATCAATTTAATTATCACAAATCCGATTTTCCTTCCCCTGGTTCCTTTTCGATCGAACGCAAAACAAGAACAGAAACAAGAAATCGCAGGAGGTGAGCCAAGGTTAAATTCGATCTATCAATCTCTGATTCAAGCTTCAATAACATCAATTATTCATTTGTTCACCTTTCTAATCTTTTGTAAGTTAACTTCTTTAGTTTCTTTAACCTAGGTTTTTAGTTTTGATGGGTTTTGAGAAACTAGGGAATTTAATCCGAAATTAGTTAGTAAAAGTGATTAAATTGAAGCTAGCTAGTGACTAATAATTGTTAGTATCCCTTATTAGAGCTAAAAAGTAAAGGATCATGATTGGGGTTTGTAGTAGTTCTTATGAACTACACTATAAATATATAAACCATGTAAATTAAATTAAAGGTGTGTTGTTGATGTTATTAGCAATTGATCTGATAGTTATTATCAAATTGGTATAAATTTAAAGTAGTATACTTATGAGAATATCCATGGTAATTCTTATAAGTTATACTAAAATTATACCAACTTATGATTAATAGACTAAAAGTATAGGTATATTTGAGTAGTTGGTTTTTGTTACTAGTACACCATAAGATAAGGATACATACATAATGTATTATTAGATTGTGATTGTGATTGTGATATAGAGTTATAAGTTAGATGAAAACTAAAAATGATGGATTAATTAAATCGTCATAGTACTAGAGGTAAGTATAAAGTGATTGTATGTGCTAGTTTGTTTTTGTTATTAACCATATGGTATGAACTGGAGCAGTAGCTTACAATAAGTATCATATGGATAGAGTTTTGTGAGAACTAATATGATTATACAATTGAAATATTGTAATAGTTAAGGACAAATATAATCGATAAGTTAATAATTGTGGAATCAAGAATGATCGAGTAGATAACAATTATATTTAGCTTACAATAAGTATCATATAGATAGAGTTTTGTGAGAACTAATATGATTATACAATTGAATTATTGTAATGGTTAAGGACAAATATAATCGATAAGTTAATAATTGTGGAATCAAGAATGATCGAGTAGATAACAATTATATTTAGTGACTAACAAATTCCTGCGACTAGTATATAACGAGGCTGAGATGTTAGTAAACCGAAATATGTTGCACAACAGTAAAGTAATGTATGGTTAGAACTCGACTACAAACTTATGTAGTTACACAAGTGAATGATTGTAGTCATTAAAATGTATAAGTACACCCGAATTAGTAAGGATTAAACTAAGTAGGGGAGGGATCATTCGCTTGTTATTAGTTGATGTTGTAAATACTAAATGTGTATTATGTGCTATGTATGTTTAGGTACTAAAGCTGCGGAAACTACTTGTTGAATCTTGTGTAAGCTCGACTAAGACATTGAGGTGAGTATATGAGTACTAATTAAGTAATAATTGTGAGGATCCGGATTGCTTCCGAGCAAGAGGATCCCACAATTTGATGGAATATTTTTGTGCATATTATTTGACTCTAAATTATAGAAAGGATTATATTGTGTATATGATTGAGTATTATGTTTGATCTTGCTACTTTGTCAGCTAAGATCCGATGGAGATGCATAAATTACTTTGCTACTTTGTTAGCAAAGGTTTGATGGAGATGGACATGTGCTTGCACATGGTTTTGGACCATGGATCCACCTGATGTATTATTGTGTTACTAACTTTAATATGATACTTTGATATCTTGATGAATAGTTGACTTGTTTATATGAATTAATGAATTACATCAGAGATATGTGTACAAGTTCAACTGATTGCTAGAATTTATTGAATGTGGTGTATTATTTAATTAATGCTTGTATATTCACTAAGCAATGCGCTTATTCCGTGTATTATTAATGTGTAGGTAAAGGTGAACAGAAAGGGAAGGGACAATTTTTGGAGTAGTATGGACCGCTTGTTTGCTTTAAATAACAAGCTAGATTTCTGTAATTATCGTTTAATATCGCTTGAAGTAAACCGCCCCAAACTATATTTTTGTCACTAGTGTGTGGTTGAAATAGTAGTTGATAATAGAAGATTTAATGTAACGTACATTTGTAAAGCAGATATACGTCATACTTGCAGTTTTGGGATGATTATGTCGTCAAGTATGTATATCGAAAATTTTAATGTAACGTACATTTGCAGTTTTGGGATGTGATGGGTGTCGAAACCACAAAAATAAATCCTACTTCTAAGTGTTTGTAGCTAGCACAAGTAGGGTCGGTTCCACGGAGATTGGTATAGAATTATTTCTGTAGTAAACGAAAAGGGGGGTTTTGATTTTAGCAAATAACTACTTGAAAATAAAGTAACAGTGCAAATGAAGAAATAAACGATAAACAAGTGTAAGGTAAATATATAGATTAAACGATACGATCTAGTTAAAGGGTATAATTTAGTTATGAATCCGGGTCAATCATTGACATCAAAACATCTCAAATACTTTAGAGTAAATTGGCTATAGTCGTTAACAAGCTCTAACAACCCGTTTCTTCTTACGGTTTCGATAAACAAAATAAGCTCTTTGTATATTACTCTTACCAAATAATCAGTCCTAAATAAGCTCTTAGAACTTAATTATTGATAGCATTAAACTCTAAAGAAACACCAAATCTGAATGATAAAAACATAGGCTCGATTTATCTAACTCAGATTACATATTCTCTTAACAATAATCAAAAGCTTGACCACAATTGTTATTGTTAATTGCTACTAATATTAGAACACAGGAAAATTTACGGGTTCCAACTTCTAAATAGCTGTAAACTATTTTGACAATCAAATAACAAGAACGAGATTTAATAAATCAAACAACACCATTCAATAATCACTCAATGATCTGAGAACATGTAAATACTCAAAAGAATTCAAAGAATCAATTTTCTCATAACCCAATTTGGATTCAACCCTAAATTAACCTTTCAACTAGAAAGTAAATGAAATTAGCCAGACATGGCTTTAAAGGAGAATACAACTAACGAATTGTAGGTCGGAATGGTGATGCTTAACAGCACTCGAGTCCAGCAACAAACAATCACGAGCAGCAGCAGACAGGGACGATTGTGACCTGATGTGTTTCTGTTGTGTATAATTCGGCCAGCAGAAGGCTGCTTTTATAGGCTTCATGTACCGTGAATCCCAATCCAACAACTCTTCAGACTCGTGTGTACTTATGTTTCTTGAATCGTGGGTGTCATGGAGTTCTCTAATGTTAATCCCTTGATGTAATTACGGCATGTAAAATCCCAGGGATTATCTTCTTGTATCTGATTAAGATTAAGTAACAACAAGTCCTTCAAATTCCATGCTTTTATCATTTGTTGACCTTCATCTTTGGTTCCTTCAAAATAAATATTGTGTGAGGCATTTTAATCCCTTAAAAACCACTAATAACAAAGTATTATAATTAATCAGTAATCCATCATGTTTATACAAAAAATAGAAGAATAATACATTAGTTGAGCCCGAATACAGATAAAATCATGAGGGATTATGTATTAAAAGCACGTATATTAAGAACGTATCAGGATGGTTATATGTTAATATTATAATCAACTAATGGGACCCATATGAGCTAAAAAAATTTATGGGCGTTTCAAGTTGGTATCAGAGCGATGGTTTAAGAGACTTATGCAATCCACAATAGGGTCGCCAAAACTTAAACCATAACTGCTTACGTGATTAGATTTGATAGTTATATTTGACAATTTGATTTTTATGTGATTACTAGAATAACCTCAAGAATGGTTTTTACTTTAACTTAATCATGTCTGAAGCGTTGAATAGAAATGTGTAGTTAGTTTAATATGGCTATGTCTGGCCAACACAACTATATTATACTAGTACACATGGGTGATTCAGAGCTGTTAGACATAAGATGGTTTGAGTAGAAATTGTACTTGACGGTTTGTGTACGGAGTTTCCTTTTTAATTATTCTGATTAAGATTTTAAGTGAAACTGTTATTGTGTCCAATAGATGGACACTCCCATAAATCAGGAAAATGAGGGTTCCCAAGTACATTCTCCTGCCAATGAGGAGAACGTAAATGCTGGAAATCTGCATCCTGATGACGCAGCAGTTTTATGAACTGTTATTGGGTAAGCCCTCCAGGATTTTACTCTGACTATAATGCATACAGTGGACCAAGCTATAACTGCTAGGTTAACTGAATTCGAAAAGAAACATACTTTCTTGACTGGACCCCTACCACACCCAGGATTTCAAGCTGCTCAACGAGGAGTTAATACCGAAACAGAAAATTTCAATATAAAAGATTTTCTAGCTGTAAACCACTAGAGTTCCATGGAGAACTAGATCCTGTCAATAGTTCTCGATGGCTAGACGAAATTGAAGAAACTTTCTTGTTATGTGGATGACCTGAAAAACTCAAGGTATTATTCGCTGCCCATCAATTAAAAGTCGGTGCTCCCGAATGGTGGAATTCAAAGGTCAAAACCTATGGCTTTGAGGTAGCTTCTAAATTCTCTTAGGATACATTCAAGGAAATGTTTTTGGGACATTTTTCACCTCCTGCTGAGATTGAAAGGTTAAAAGGAGAATTTCTCTCGATTGATCAAGGTAAAATGTCGATGGCAGATTATTCTACAATGTTCCATGAAAAATCTCGTTATTGTCCTGAGTACACTTCCAATATCAAACTTCTGACTGATCACTTTTATCGCCACATGAATCCTGACATTCGTGAATTTGTGGACCCAACGTTTTATGATACAATCCCAAAGATGTTCAACAGAGGTCTTGTACGAGAAAAGGAATTGGCAGCTAAAGTAAATGAAGCTGCCAGTAAAAGAAAAGTGGAATCGTCATCTATTTCTCAACCTTTATCGTTTAAAAGATTTAGGTATGAGAAAAAATCGCAGAAACAATCATCGCAACAACAACAGCCATAACAGCAACGTCGTTTCTTTCCTCCAGTTGGGGAACTACCCTCGTGTAATAAATGTGGAAAGCGGCATCTGGGGGAATGCAGATGTCTTAAATGTGGGAGACTAGGACATTCAATAACCAATTGTCCTAGTCCCAATTGGCTATGTTATTATTGTCTCAAGGAAGGTCATGTTCAAGCTGATTGCCCTATCAGAAAAGAAAACTTAAAGAAGGTTGGACAAGGAAAGGAAGCTGAGAAGAAAGGAACCTCATCTGGGCCTAAAACACGGGTTCGTTCTTTCCAGTTAACAACAGATGAAGCAAAAGAATCACATGCCGTGGTAACAGGTACCTTTATCGTAAACTCTACACCTGCCCGCGTTTTATTTAATTCTGGAGCTACCTGGTCATTTGTATTCTCTGTATTCTGTGATCAATTGAATGTTCCTATTTCTAAATTGAATTGTCCCTTAAAAGTAGAAATCACCGATAGTAAAACTGTGGTTTTTTGTGATGTGTATAGAGAATGAATTATTGAGATAGGCGATGAAAAATTCAAGATACATTTAATTCCCATGCAAATGGGAGAATTTCATGTAATTATAGGTATGGATTGGATGGGAAGAAACAAGGGTATGATTAACAATCATGAAAAAGTAATCCTCCTTAAGGCACCTAGCGGCAAGGAAGTGACTGTTTATAGTGAACGCCCCAATCAATCTATTCCTATCTGTTCTTATGCACGTGCCAGGAAGCTTCTGTCTGTCACACGGGTGTCTTGCCTTTTCGGCACACGTGATTGACAATTCTAAAGCTACACCTAAGCCTTATGATATTTCAATTGTTAATGAATTTTCTGATGTATTTCCCGAGGAACTTCCGGTTATTCCACCCGATCGACAGGTAGAGTTCCAAATTGATTTGATTCCTGGAGCTGCACCTATTACTAAAACTCCATACCGTTTGGCTTCAATTGAAATGCAAGAAATGATGAATCAGTTGCAGGAGCTTTTAGATAAAGATTTTATTCATCCCAGTAATTCGCCTTGGGGAGCCCCTGTATTATTTGTAAAGAAGAAAGATGGGTCCCTAAGGATGTGTATTGATTATTGTGAGCTGAATAAAGTGACCATCAAAAACCGATATCCTCTGCCTAGAATTGATGACCTATTTGACCAATTACAAGGTGCCAGTTTCTTTTCTAAAATTGATCTTCATTCTGGCTACCACCAATTGAAGGTAAAAGATGAAGATATTCCTAAAACTGCATTTCGTACTCGATATGGTCACTATGAGTTTGTTGTTATGCCATTCGGCTTAACAAATGCTCCAACAACCTTTATGGACTTAATGAATCAAGTATGCCATCCCATGCTCGATAAATTTGTAATTGTTTTTATCAATGACATTCTCATTTATTCTAAAAGTGAGGATGATCATACAATTCATCTGAGACATGTTCTGGAGATGCTACGTCATGAAAGACTATATGCTAAATACTCTAAATATGAATTTTGGTTGCGTGAAGTTTAAAAACTGGGACACTTAATAAATATTCAGGGCATTCAAGTTGATCCTTCTAAAGTAGCTGCAGTAATGAAGTGGGACCCACCTAAGAGTCCTACTGAGGTTAGGAGTTTTCTTGTCCTTGCTCGCTACTATCGCCGATTTATTCAAGACTTTTCTAAGATCGCCACCCTGTTGACTTTGTTGACTCGTAAAAATATTAAGTGGAAATGGGGTGAAGAACAGTCTAAAGCCTTTAACTTGTTGAAAGAAAAGCTTAGCTAGGCACCCATTTTCATTTTACCGGATGGTACATAAGATATGGAAGTCTATTGTGATGCCTCTAAACTCGGTTAAGGTTGTGTTCTTATGCAACATGGGAAAGTAATTGCTTATGCTTCACGACAATTGAAACCACACGAACAGAATTACCCCACTCATGATTTAGAACTTGCAGTTGTGGTCTTTGCTTTGAAGATTTGACGACATTATCTATATGGTGTCAAATCTACTATCAACTAATGGGACCCGTATGAGCTAAAAAAATAAAAAAAAAATTATGGACGTTTCACCAATGGTTGAACTAATTTTGCAAGTAGACTAATATGCCTGATAATGTTTATGATTTATTTTACTAACAAGTTTTTAAGTTTTATTTTATTGTTATGATGACTAGACGCCAACATGGACGTGCACTTCTGGATAGAGAGGATTTCTAGTTACATCCTTACTTACGTTTCGAGCATCTGTCTATTTCAGCGGAGCGGAGCATAAGGCAGAGTATGCAGATCGTTTGACAGAGTTAGTTGCGCAGCCAGTGGAGAGTGGAGACTCCAGATGTCTTAGATTGGTCGGTTATGGAGAGTTGTGGAACCACATAGAGATGGAGAGACTGGTGATGTCATATTGAGGAGATTTTTGACCCAGAGCTATGTTTTACCCTCAGGTGATATTGGATTTGTTTCTCAGGCTTGGTTACGATTATTTCAGTTACGTGAGATTATCTATAGGGAGTTAGTTATTGAGTTTTACACCACTCTTAGGTTTGATTCCACGTCTAGACAGTTTGACCAGCCTTCAACTTCTTTTTACCTTATAGGCCAGCCTAGATCTTTGAGTTTGATACAGTTTGGAGTTGTTGTGGGGCTCTATACCTTAGATGAGCTCCACAACCCTTATTTTGTAGAGCATTTTACTATGGATATGGTAGAGCAGTATTCTTTAGTTGAGGTAGCTCAGTTTTGGAGACAGTTAGTTATGGTAGATTATGGAGATAGATCACCTTCTGATATTCATTTACGACATCCTGTCCATATGCTTTTACATCGATTGATTGCATTTTCTATTTGTGGGAGGCATAATGGCCCTGAGAAGGTCTATCAGCCAGATTTCTTTTATTTGCATACTATGATTCAGGAGACAGTGATCACTGTTTCATGGAGATTAGTTCATTGGATGTCTACATCAGCCACTGGAGCTAGGGTTACCAGCAGTTTATGTGGTGGACAGTATGTGACTAGGTTAGCTAGATATTTTGGTATGGACCTGCAGATTTTTAGACTTTGACATTGGTTACACCTGGAATGCTTGTTAGGCGAGGACAAGTTGATTGAGTTAGGTATTATTCAGGAAGGTGTACAGGAGGGTATTTTGTTATGGATACCTGAGGTAACACCTGGTCAGCAGCCTATTCAGAGGACTAGATTGAGAGGACCACCCATTCCACCACTAGTACCAGCAGTACCACCACCAGATCCACCGGTTGGTAGGGGTAGAGGTCGTGGTAGAGGTCGTGGTCGTGATGATCTTTATGAGGATATTCAGTAGAGGTTAGAGCGGATTGAGATTGCCCATGATAGGAGGTTTGTTATGCTCGAGCATAGGTTTGATAGGTTCGAGCGGAGGTTTGATAGGTTTGAGAGATAGTCTTTTCATCATTCTGATTATCAGCATGGGCTATTACAGCAGTTATTGAGAGAGAGAGATCGATATACTTCCAGCCATACATTCCATTGGTGTTTGATGATGGAGCTGGACCTTCGAGACAGCCTGATCAGATGGAGGATTCACATGATGACTAGATTTGTTATGGTTATGGTTATTGATACTTTTGATATTACTATCTATTCTGGATGACTGTACTTATTACTTATTACTAATCACTTTTATTATTATGCTAATCAGTTTCTTTCGTTTATTGCATTTCTTTTGAGACTGGCATTAAGATTTTTAATAAGTTTATCTTATTACATTATGAACTTTGTGGGTGTGTTCCCTGGAAACCCTCACAAGACTATAACTCGTCCACTCAGGATACCGAGGGGTTTAAAGGCTTATTGCATATGCTAAATGCAATCGTGATTAACTACGAAAGTGTGGATGTTGTATATTATTTTTCAAAGAACAAGGAGACAACAAAGATATTTTCTACTAGCCTATGAAGAATATTTTTGGACAAGTCATGGGAGTTTTTCGTTCTATTTATCTTTTTATTTTCCCTTGCTCACTTTATTTTTATCATTAATATAAAACAAAGATATTGTATAAATTAAGTGTGGGGATGGGATTCGTAAGGAAAAAAATTTCTTTAATTTTTCATTTAAGTTTGTTTTGTCTAATATTATTAAATTTTTGAAATTTTTAAGTAAATAACTAAGTATTTATTAGTTAGAATACTTTTGTTAAAATGTTTGTTTTATTTTTAAAAGTTTAGACTTTAATGTGGATTAACTATTTTGTATATATAACCTAAGTTACTTAATAAAGGAAGTAATATATAGTTATATGATATGATGTACTAATAGGCAATCTATATAAAGATTTCTGAATTTTAAGAAATTAATAAAATAACTTGTATATTATTTTATGGTACATAAAATGCATGACATAAAAAGCCTTAAATTTTAAATTTGTTATACAATAATTTTATATGTCTTTTTATTTATGTGAGTACATTTGGGGGTATATATTGATGGTTTTCTCTGTTATACGAAAGTATAGACCTGGTTTCTATTAATATATACTTAACATTAAGCAAACATTAGTCAAAAGTACTTGAAAAGCCTTAAAAATAAAAGATACCTAATGAGGTCGTCAAAATGGTTTGACCGAGTCTGGTTTTGCTTAAACCTGAATCAAGTTATGTCGCTTTGTTGCATGAAAATGCAAACCTGTCACCAATGTCTTGATTCTTAAAAATGAACTTCATATATTTATTTGGAATATAAAATGACTTTTATAATTAAATTTAACAGTATATCATATATGAAAATCATAGGTAATATACATACAAATAATAAAAGAGTATATTCAGAAGTATAAATATAGATTGTTTAAAGTGGACAAAAATATTAGTAATCATTCATGAGTTATATGTTACACAAATAATAATATTTTATTTATACATTATAGTTATCCATGCTAATTAAATGGTTTAAATTTTTAATTTATGAAACAGGATTTTAGTATTGGTATTCCGATTCTTAAATATTAGTTTGATGCTTATCAATTTTTATTAAGATATTCTATTTAAGGACAAGCAGAACTTAAGTGTGAGAATATTTGATAACATCAAATAATATCATATTTATACACTTATTATACCTATATTTATATATACTTTTATTGCATTTTTATTGATTATGATACTTAATTCTTTCATATTTGTAATTTAGGTTCAAAATACAAGGATTGAAGAAAAGGAACAAAAAAGGAGCTAAAATGAAGAGAAACTGAGAAGAAATGAAGACTTGAAGAAAAGAAGACCCAAACATTAAGACTTAAACCATATTATTGAAGATTGGGTCAAAAAAGGAGATAAGACTCAAAGAAATAAAGAAGATAGCCCAAAAGTAAGCATGGCCTGAAGTTAGAAGATTCTGGAAAGAAGACCCAACCGGCGGTTAGATCAACCAACCGACGGTTGAATATTTAAATACTAAGGTGGTTCCAAACGCGGATTTGGACTTGGAGGACAAGTTAACCCAACCGGCGGTTGGGAGGTCCAACCGGCGGTTGGACTAGCGGTTTGTAAAACTATAAATAGAGGTCACGGTTTAGGTTAAACCATATACGAATTTTAGAGGTAAAAGTCGATTATTAAGGTTAAAGAACGACTTTAAGTCGGATTTGGAGGCTAGGAGGCTAGGGATTGAAGACCTTCAAACCTAACGAAGGTTAGTTCAATATCTTTTGTTTGTTTCTAAGTCCTTTTACTTGATAAATGACCGTTTACGTGTATTTGGATACTTATTTACATAATCAAATTGATTGTTGATTATTTCTTTAACATATTTGTTTAGATGAACGATGTTTGTATGATTATTTGATTATATGTTTATGTTGATTGATTTATGAATGTTTACTTAAGGTTATATCTATATTAATTATATGATTATGATATTCTTGACAAGAGAACTTTTGCTTGATATTGATTAATAATTTAGGTTAACGTTCTAGTTATACCTAAATATACGAGACCTTGGTAATAGGTTATAATTATTACTAATAAACTATAACTAATTAGGTAATAACATTCGAGACATGAAGTTAGTTAACCTTAGTAATACGTTGAAGAGCTTAATCTTAGGATATTGAGCTGGATCAAGGCCTTTATCTACTTTTATATTTTAACATAGATCAATTAACTGACAAAAGATAAACATATAAGAGAATAATAATACAACATAGATAGTCTAGATAAAATATATCTTCTATCTACCTTATTTATCTTAACTAATTCTTTAATTACTTTAATTGTTTTGTATATCCTAGTTCGATATCAACAGTATATATATATATATATATTCATACGGAATTAAAACATACCCCCTTATCTGTAATTGTAATTAATTGTAATTGTAATATTAATTGTAGAATAAATTAACTATTTAAACAACACGTTCCCTGTGTGGTCGATACCTGAACTTACTTGTAAAAGCTATATTATACGAACTAGTTATTCTTGCCTGAATTGTGTGATAAAGTATTATTTAGTATATCCTTGATATAAAACTTGTTATGAATTTATTTGCATATACTTCACGCACATCACTGTTTTACGCGTGAACACAAGTACTGAACTGACTATACTACTTTTTACACACATTGCATGAGTACTTTTTATCCACTGAAAGCCTCCTATCTTAAGTTGTTAGTTATGGACTTAAGCGCAAGTACTAGTAGATGAATCCATTTGGGACTGACAATCTCTTTTTGGGGTAGTAGCGCTACCACGGATTTCACCGTAGAAACATGCAATTAGTATTTGTTACATATGAGTGTTGTGGATAGCACTCACGGGGGCACTTTATATGATTCTTGATTAATTCATATTTTCACAGTGTTAAGCTTCAACTTATGAGCTCATGACAACTGTGTTGATTTACTGATTTACTTACTTACCTGACTTGATAGCAACACTGGTACATACTTGTGGTTCATAACGATTATTTACAGATAAACCTATAAGATTCACCAACCTTTTTGGTTGACACTTTTTAGCTTTGTATCTCAGGTACACCGATGGAGTAGGATTACCCCAGGACACTAGCTAGAGTCGCATGATTTCTACATTGCATCTAATGGAGATTTTTAGCATTATCTTTTGTATATTATGATTATGTAATAAAATCGCTCGCTACACGCGTGGACTATAAGGAACTACATTTTTGTAACCAAAAACACTATATTTTCAAACATTTTATATTTGCAAATGTAATTATTTTTAAACGTCTCATTTAGAGGTCGTTGCTATATACTTTGTGTTGTTGATACTTGATTAGTCGCGCCCTAACCCGAACTGCTTCCTAAACCCGAATTTGGAGGTGCGACATACTCCCACATGAGAATTAGATAAATAATAAAGGATTTTTAATCCACTCATCCCAACAAATGCTCAATTTTTTGCACCTGTTACTATACTACAAAAACAAAAAATTAATTATAGACTTAACAAGAACAATGTCATGCTTCTTTGACGTATTAAAAATGAAATTATTTTCGAAACGTCACAATTCCCACCAAACGACATAGATAACAGTATTGATAATATCCTTAGCTTTAGCATGCGTGTTCATCGACCTCACATATTCCAGAAAATCAGAGAGTTCAAATGCAATCGGAAGTGCAATCGGAAGATGAATATGTAGCCATTTGATAATCAAGTACCGGACCTTCTTAGCAACACGGCAGTCAACCAAAATGTGATGAATAGTTTCAGTACCATCACCGCATCGCTGCAATTGGGACAAACAATAGATTTGATAATAATTCCTTTAAACTACAAATTAAAACGAGTCGATAATCGATCTTTTAACACTCTCCAGACATGAATATTAATTTTGCGCAGAGCAATTTTGTTCCATCTAGTTTCTATGTAATGACGGGGCAATATAAGATTGTCAAGGTGTTTTCAAACCCCATTAACCGTGAACTCATTCAACTGAGCATAGTTCCAATTGTAACTGTCAGGGGAATTAACGATAGTCACATTCGAGAATCGAGATACACTCAATTAGGTTCTCTCATTAACAGACCGTCGCCACCCACTTTTCTTTGGCATTTGATTATATATATATATATATATATATATATATATATATATATATATATATATATATATGCTCATTAATCAGTTATGGGAATTAATTTAGCATCATCAATTAATTCAGATTTCTAGTCCGTGAAAATTGAATGATGAAACTTTAAGTTAGATACTTCTCATCGTCCCGAAAAGAATGTCTATATTATCAAAGGCGAAGACAGGACGAGGGTAGTGTAGGCAGCCGCCCCACAAGAATATTTAAATTAAGTAAAATAGAATTTTATATAAGGTATTAATGACATTTTAAAATTTCCGCCCTCAATAAATATAAAAGAAATAAAAATAATTTTTTTCCGCCCCCTTCATTTGAATTTGCTGACTTCGCTCATGTATAGTACTATTCACGATGCATCAAATAAAAACACAAATTAAAGAGGTTGAACGAAATTAAGGACAACTACAATATTCCTTTTTAAGCTGTGCTAAATTAATTATCTACTTTCATAAATGGATAAAAATGATAAAAGAACTTCCTTTTATACCTTTTATACAATAAAAACATGTAAAAAGTAAAGAGCTAATCTGTAAAAAGTAAAGAGCTAAAATAAAAACATGAAATAACATTCTTTTATACAATAAAAACATGTAAAAAGTAAAGAGCTAATCTGTCATCTTATCAAGAAGTAAAGGAGAATAAGAAGTAAGAGAGAAGATGATGTTTTCTTAAACTGGAGACAATTAAACAGGGGCGAATTTATATGTATAGAAGGTGGGTCATTGGACCACCCTTAGAAAAATAAGATTAGTACAAAACTATAATTTTTCTAGTGGACCCTCCTTGCAAATTAGTTTGGACCCCCTTGCAAGTTTTGGATCTCTTCACCTCTTGAATTTAGTGTAATAAGTTTTGTTGAACCTGAATTTTCCGACAAAGAAAGAAACCAAAAACCGGATGAAAATGGTTTGGAGAAGACGGATGAAAGAGAAAGGTATATATTTCACAAAGGCCCCCTGTACTATCCATTAATTTGCTAAATAAACTAACATTATCTTCAATCTTATTATTAACCCTTATAAATATTTACCTTTTCGAAATCACCCCTTTATAATTTAAATATATATATGTAGTTGTCCTAACTGAATAATACTTCGTATCTATTACAAATAAACAATAATTTGCATAAGCCACGTCTTGTGATTACTTTTGACAATTTGAATGTACAAATTATTACTACGTATTAGTATAAAAAGGAGATCTCACTATTTTAAGTTTTGAGGAATGAAATATAGATTTTCTTTTTAATAATTAAATTATGGACAATCAGGTAGTATAAAGATATAAATATATGATATGAAATAGAATACTATATATAGGGAGTGATTGTATTTGTGACAAGATTAAATAGTTACTATTTGATTTATTTATTTCTGTTCCTTTTATAAGCAAGTGAATCTTACAAATATATTAAGCGGATAAACTAATGAAAATATTAGGAATAGATCCAATTCGGTCTTACCCGACCTAGTATAAGATCTAGTTGTGTTTTGCCTAAAAAAATCTTAACGAAAAATGGACCCACCTTACGTTAATTATTCGTCACTGCAATTAAATTGGAAGGGAGTAATTTTCATGAATTTTTTATATTTTAACAAATTAAGTTCTTATCCTCCCCGACACATGATCATTTTTTTTAAATATTAGACAGTGAACCTTAATTGTTTTATAAACGCACTAACAGTCAAATTGTAGTTAAAGTGTCCTCGATTATAATCATCTCCAGCTCATTGCATACGCAATTAGATGTTAATTAAAATATATTTCACAGACCCACATGTAGCATATTCCTTATTGCAACTTCAATGTAAGGGCACGTTTTTCCATTAATAATATAAAAAGATTGAGATTGCAAATATAAAATACTGAAATCTAGTGTATAGTGATTGGTTGAAAAATTGAATAATGTTTGGTTTGTATATAAAATAGTCCATGATTAGCGTAACATCGGCCAGTTGTTAAACTTGAGATTACCACATAATGTATTAATTCATTAATTTATATCTAAATATATATGTGTGGTTGCTCAATTATATTACCTTCACATCCATTTGTAAATTGTAGTCTCTTTCCTTTCATCAGATAAACAGAAATATGGCATCTACTACAATCAGCGAGTTTGCGCACTTACGAATCCCACTCGAAGACGTACTAAAGGCCACCAACAACTTTTCCGATAAAAATATCATCGGCAAAGGTGATTTTGGAAACGTGTATAAAGGGAAACTCAAAATCCAATCCGGTGAGTCTATAAAGATTTCTGCTCGAAGGTTAGACCGTAGGTTTGGGCAAGGAGACGTTGAGTTCTGGACGGAGATTTCTCAGCTTTCTAGTCTCAAGCATGATAATATAGTCAGTATGATTGGGTTCTGTGACGAGAAGGGAGAGAAGATAATCGTAAACCACCTTTATCGAAAAGGAAGTCTCGTGATGTATCTAAGCAACCTGACCCTCACATGGACTCAAAGATTGAGGATATGTGTTGGTGTTGCGCGTGCATTAAGTTACATCCATAATGAGGATGGACGGAGTTACTCTGTCATACATCGTAACATCAACAGCTCCA
This sequence comes from Pseudognaphalium luteoalbum, assembly GCA_963422505.1. NCBI lineage: Eukaryota > Viridiplantae > Streptophyta > Magnoliopsida > Asterales > Asteraceae > Pseudognaphalium > Pseudognaphalium luteoalbum. The sequence goes on along the minus strand of OY730198.1, from coordinate 3,356,383 downwards.
CTGTATTATTGGATGATAACTTTGAAGCCAAGTTATCCGGTTTTGAATACTCTATCAAAAATCCGGTATATCGAATAAATCAAGTTCTCATTTCCGAAGCTATTGGCACAATAGGGTATATGGACCCAGAAATCGAAAAGAATGGAGGTGTGACAAACAAATCAGACATCTACTCGTTTGGCGTTGTGTTATGGGAGATATTATGCGGGAGGAAAGCATTTATTCCAAATGAGGATGAGGATAAGAGGTTTTTAGCTTCGTTGGTCAGATTTCACAATGCAAACGGTACAATAATGGATATTATCCCTTTTGATCTACAAAATCAGATTCCCCGGCAATCACTTATGATATTTGGAAGCATAGCATATTCTAGCATAAGAGATGATCGACTACAACGCCCGAATATGAACTTTATAGTCCATGAACTTGAGAAGGCATTGGAATTTCAGCTGCGATATGATACTTTTGTAAGACCCTTCTCTTATTTATCTTTTTAATTATATATTTAGCGTCTTCTCATCATTCCTTTTGGTAATTTGTTTACTGTGATGCTCAAATTGATCGTATAGAAACCGTCAACACATTGGTTCTTGTAAAAACAAGTGAATCAAACACCAAGAAATACCAAAGCTCGCTTTCAATAAACTGCACAAACCAAAATGAAAAATTTTAACGGCTTTCGTTGAGTCCGGGTCATCGACTTAACTTTTTTTGCTTTAATCAAAACTATTTTAATTAAACCAAAGTGAATTTAGTTCAACATAAAATTCAAATTCTTAATTACATGGATAACATATAACATATACTCATATATTTAGCAATCAATATATACTCATAAGTTAGCAGCTCTTTTCGAACTTTTCGTAAATTTTAATTCAAAATTGACAAATTTATGTGGTAAAACATTATCATATATAGATTACGAATAAAAATGAAAAATTATACTAATCTCTGGAATACTATTCATAAAAATGAAAAATTATACTAATCTTTGACAATGCTATTTATGTCTGCCTTATTTCAAAAAAATAAATTATATATATGTAGATTATCAAGAAAAATAAAAAATTGTACTACATTAAGATATATAATTTAATTACAATTATATTGATTTAAAATAAGTATCACATTAATTGATCTAAAATAAGTATTACATTAATCATATACAATGGAGGAAAATAAGAAAGATGGAAATAGAATGAAAGACAATAAGTATTACTCCCTACATTAATTATATACAATGAGGAAAAAGTACACGGTAAGAAGAAAAGAAAAAATAAAAAGGATAAAAAAAATAAATAAAAAATATACAACAAATGGGATCAAAATAGTAAGGGTAATAAAGTATAGTAATTTATATTTTTTGTTTTATATGGTATAATAAAACATTTAGAATTTTAAACTAAAATGATTTTTGTGTTTATTATATTTTACCTTTTTTTCTTTTATGTAAAAATATTAGTTTTACTATTTATATGATAGTAACTTGGATTCACTATCCTGGTAAATAATAGATCTTTCAATTAGAATAATGTTATACATAATTAATTACACAGACTTAAAAATAGATTTACTTTTCTTATTGGTAGAATTTTTTTATTCTTCAAATCTTATCCAATCAAATTTTCTGATCTAGCAATCATATTTGTAAATCTATATTTAAACCTACATTATTAAACCAACCAATCATTTTCCTATTAATTATTTTCAACAGTTCTTGAGATAACATTTAATAGAATTGAGTTGTCTAAATCATAGTTGTTAACTCGTGACTTAATTCGTAACTCAGAACCTTGATTTTTAACTCGTGACTCGATTCGTGACTCCACTCGTAAAAGTTGCAATTTTACGATAAATTTAAATATTTATATTTGTATATATAATATATGCATACGAATAAAATATATTTGGATAATCTCAACACATTTTCTAAAGTATTAAGCAAAATAACCATATTCTAAAATATATTTTAAAATAAAGACAATATATCGTAAATCGATAGGCATGTAAAAAAGATATTCCTAAATATACTATTGCTGGAGTCGTCGGATGTCATTTGGGGGTTTAGTATCGTTTTCTCCTGTTCATTAGGGGGCATCTTGTGATATAGGGTGAGTTCAAATGAGACTAAAAATTTGTATAAGATTAAGAGAATCAATGATATCATGACACATGTACAAAAAGAATGTTCCATACTACAAAATCTATTTACCTCAAACATCAATTATCTCACAAACGATAAATCAAAAAATAATGAAACTCGCACCATAATTTTCAGCGTTTTATCCTCTTCGATTTGCCGTCCCTCAAGGCATACTTCCGACGAAATTTTTTTTTCCCATTTTTCAGCGGGTTTCATATGTTACTAATACATGTGTTAGAGTGTTAGGTTTAGGGTTTGAGGTTTGGGGTTTAGGGGTTAGAGTTTAGGGTTTAGAGTTTGGGTTTTGGGGTTTCGGGGAGAAATCCCAAAACCCAAACCCTAAACCCTAACCCCTAAATCCCAAACCCTAAACCCTAAATGCTTTATAAAACTCTAAACCCTAAATCATACTAAACCCTAAACCCTAATAAACCCTAAACCCTACTAAAACATAAAATCTAAACCATGAACCCTGCTAAATCCTAACCCTAAACTCTAACTCTAACCCTAAACCCTAATTATAACCGTAAATAAAATGTCCAATCAATCACTAACACATTTGTTATTAATTTGAATTTATAAAACCCACTAAAAAATCAAAAATTTTTTTTTATCGAAAGTATGCCTTGAGGGACGGCAAATCGAAGAGGATAAAACGCTGAAAAATATGGTGCAAGTTTCATGATTTTTCGATTTATCGTTTGTGAGATAATTGATTTTTGAGATAAATGGGTTTTGTAGTATGAAACATTATCTTTATACATGTGGCATAATATTATTGGTTCTCTTAATCTCACTCAAAAATCATAGACTCATTTAAACCTTACTCTCTATATATATTTATCTTTACAAAAAAATCAAATTGTACTTGTAGCCTAGCGTCTGCCGCCTGCCATTTTTGACAAAAAGATGTCTGCCGCCTGCCATTTTTGACAAAAAGATGCTAAAGGTCTCATGTTCGAGTCCCTTATGAAGCAACACTTATAATATTGAATTTTAAGGGACTTATAGTAAATATATATTTTCTAATTGTGGAAACTTCAACAAATTTAGACCCACCAAAATGGTTGTGCCCTTATTCTATCCTTTTTTTGGTCTTGAGTTCTATTCTTGCTAAAACAAATTTTTTAAGTTTTTTTATTTTCAAATCATATTATTATTATTATTATTATTATTAGCATTATTATTATCATCATCATCATCATAAAAAAGTTTTTACAAAAAATTAGAGGGGAGCCGAGATACTATCTGGGCCCAACCTCTTTGGCTATGGCAAAACTAATCCTATTAAAAATATGAAAGGAAGCTCGTGCGCCAATGTCTTGATTCAAGGAAAACTTTCGAATACGTTTCAGTAAGTCAACCGTGTCTTTCTCTAGTTCCTCTAGGGACGAGAAGGAGAAAGGAATAAAACCATATCCAAGATCTGCACACTTAGCACCATATTTGAATCGTTTACGTTGTGCCGCATCAATAACCGCACGACCAGGTGTAAAATCAACCATCCCTGACTGTATCAAAGGTGATGAACACGTCAAGTCAACACAGACATCAAGTCCTCTGTCCCAGGAATAAAGTAACATATCGGCCAGAAGCAAAGATCTGTCCCGTTCATCACACATACCAATGTTGACTTCTTTTCCAGCTGAGATGCCAGAACGGCGACAAATATCAACAAGGGTATCACGCACTAGATTATGTCGGTGTTTAATACCAACCAACCAAGTGCAAGAGACAGCATGATCCCCAAAAAAATCTCCGGCAAAAACTCTAGAACAAGCAGAACAAGGTGAAGAATCACGAAACAAAAGAACTCCTAAACAGTAACACAGGACACACCAATAAGTTTTACAGTTCATAGTCTGACCCAACCCAGAAATGGGGACTGCCATGAGCCAATCAGAAGCATGATCCTCTCGAGAGGACTTCCACAAAGCCTGTCGAGGAGATAACGAAAATGAGGTTTCAACATTTTTAGTAATCTTAGTGAAGTATACATCTGCCAATTTCTTCATGAGTTTGGGGGTAGCGATCTCACTAGGGTTGCTTAAAAGGTCAACCTCAACAATACTGTTAAAAGCATCCAAAGCATTATTAAAATCAGCCCCTGAACCTACCAGTTTGTCAGAGAAGCTTAGTATGTAACTTGATAGATTGTAACCGGGACGCGAGGAATGCGTAATTAAGAACATCCCGAGCGGAATACACGCCAAGACCACCAAAAGCAAAAGGTAAGGTGGCAAGCCTCCACTGTCAGTCCCCAAAATCGGGTCCCGAAGCAGTGACGATACATTCAAGGGTAGAACGGAGAGCCAGGTCAAAAGAGCATTGTGCGGGCTCAAAAACATGAGGGGGGAAAGTATGCATAGTAAAATAGAGTTTTAAAATATCAGTGCAGGCACGAGTAAGTAACAACTCCAACTGAGGGTCATTAATCTTAGCGACGGCCTCCATGAGCATAATAGTCTTTGCCACACGCTTCATTACAAGCTCGCTGCTAGAGGTGAAATCAACATTGACAGGCCCCCCGAGTAATTTAACACCATGTGAGGGTCGACCTATGTTAGGAAGAAAGACACCGTCAAGCTTGCTTCTAGGATCTTCGGAAGGCCAGAAAAGTTCAGTTTTATCAACATTAAGATATAGCCCAAAACGAGGACCTTCATCCATAATCAACTGCAAAATTTCACCTACAACCAAGGTGTCCCCAATAACAGTGCCATCATCCAAATACCAAGCATGCATACATAGGGTAAAAGAGTCTCGAATTTTACAAACCAAGGGATGCAATACCAGAGCGAAAAGAACGGACCAAGGGGATCCCCTTGTTGAACCCCCTGACAAGACCATAAAAAGTGTTCCCCATAGTATAATCGAGCTGGATTAGAGTAACAGAATTCTACCCAACGAGAAATGGCAAGACACCGGAGACGGACCTATCGAAGCATAACACTACAATCCACCAGATTTAAGGTATTTTTGAAATCCACAAGAAGCATCGAAAGACCTACTTCACAACCTCGGTCCTCAACAAGATGGTTAACAGCGTGTAAAATGGCCTCGCCCCCTCCCGACACACAAACACCTAACTGCAGATCGTCAAAATATCCATCCAAGGAATGGCCTACCACGGTAGCGCTAACCTTAGAGACCAGACGCCTTCAAACTGTGCCCACTACAATGGGACGGATACCACCCCCAGGTTTGATCAAAGGAGTTAGCGGTGTGCTGGCAATTATTCACCCAACGCCATAGGACATTTCCCCTCGAGAAAAAGATTCACAACTTGGGTAATAGATGAGACTAACTCGTCAGAAATGACAATCGCTGCACCTCCCAAGCAATCCATAAGGTGTTGAGCACGCAACCCATCACATCCACAAGAAGTGCCACGAAGAAAACTCTTAATGCAACCCAAAACAACTGACAAGGAAACAACCAGATGATGATGATCAGAGGATATGGACGGTAACTGAGGGGCAGGCACAAAATGATGTTTGGTCTTTAAATCCTCAAGAGTGGCAGCATTATAAGGAGCAACCCCGGAGGAGGAAAGGACCCTAACTGCAGCTGTGTAGTGACCATCAAAAATCTTTTTTTTGCACTGCTTAATATTCTGCGTACCCAAATCGAGGTCACCCTCGTTGATATCCGAAAACGGAGGGGGGAAATCAGCCAAGGTTTCTTTCAAAAGCTGTAAATTACCCCCTGGCAAACCCCAAGACTGAATGGCATTGGTGATGGACTCTTCTTGCTGTTGGCGCTTAACAGCGGACTTACATTCAAGACTACTCAAGAGGTAGAACGAGCAAATTAATCCAACATGATATGTCATCCAACATGATATGTCATCGGGATTGCAGACTACCTTATTTAGTGCATCTTTAAAAACCCGAGAAAACCCCAAACGTCATTTAGGAGGAATAGACTTGACAGTTCTCAATCCTTTAGAAAGCAACCTATCAAGAACATGTAAAGTAAGGCCTCCATAAACAAGGGATCATCAACACATACCAAAGGTAATGAGCCAGAAGGAACAGTAGGTTTAGGAAGACCCTGCAACACAAACCGAACCACCCCATCACCATTATCCGGAGGTGACACAATACTATTACCATGTTGACATCTAGAACGGAACGAGCGAGTTTTAAAACACCCACCACATAACCAAATACCCATCCGTTTGAAGGTGGTCTCGGTACCCTCAAAGATCGCTAAATCTGTGGAGAGAGAAAGCTTCGTGGTGGCAAGTTCACCATCGCAAAAGTGACGATCATGGAGATGAACAAGTAGAGAACTCCTGGTTAAACCGTTACCACCACCATCACGATAGCCACTTAGACCGAAAAAGGGGCAGTGAAACCATGCATTCACCATGGATAGGAAGATGTAACAGAAAAAAGAGACCGTGAAAACCCCACACAAAGAGATCGGGAAAACCCTACACCATGTTGGCTTTGAAAACCAGAATCGCAGCGGAACATTTGAGATTCGTTAACCATAAGATGGCATGCTTGTCCCTTGAAAACGATAGAGCAGGAGATTGAAGAACAACAATCTCAAAGATACATTGTCATTCGGCAATAGCGTTAGGGATAACCTACAGCTTGTCGATTTGCAAAGCAACAAGATTGGCACCGCAACACTCAATAACGAAAACAAAAATGCACGTGATCCACCGGCATAGGACCCACCGGCAACAAGGATCCACCGGCAAAATAGTTAGCTCATTTGTAGGTCTGTGCAAAACTCGATACGTACTGAAAGAACCAAAAAACTACGTACCGAAAGAACCGAAAAACTGTACCGATACCGAACCATCTTTAAAAAAATAACTCCAATTGGTAATAAGCTACTAATACTAAGGGACTTAAAATGTAAATAATTTGTAATTTTTCCTGAATCTACAGCTATAATTATGTACTTTAGGTTTCATAGTTTCTATTCAAGATTCTTTCTAGCCCTTCTTTTCTATCAAAGTAATCAAAAACTCAACATCGTAAATATATGTTGATAATTTATTTAATACAGTAGTTCTTTGTTTCACTTCTTTTCTCATCCCCGTCATTCTCTCGCCGGAATCCTCCATTGATGGCACTGCTACTTGCTCTTACTCGTCGGAATCCGTTAAAACGCCGGAACTCCTCCATTGTTGATGCTTTTACTGCTTGAACTCCAACCCGTACGAGTTTGCAATTCGCCTCGAACCGGAACGAGTCGATCTATAACTCGCGAGTTGGCACGTTTTTCTGGTTTTTGACTCGGCTACCAGTTTGACAACTATGGGCTTAATAATATCCGTACACACTAAAAAGAGTAAATTAAAACCTTTTTCTTTCATTTTTTTTAACTTTATCTATATAGTATCTTATCTTATCCATCCTTATAAAGTATTTGCACTACATCCTCAAACCTTAAAAAAGTGAAATATCGAAATGTCTATTATACTCCTTTATCATGTCTAACTTATATGGTAATAACTCTATAAATTCACTATTCAATCAAGCTGACATGAAAATTATATATATAGTATTTCTAAATTTATGTATATACGAGTACCTATTATTATTATTATAACCATTAATAAGTTAAACATATTGATGTTAATTGTTGTAATAAAACTTACTACAAAGAAAAAAACACTTAATTATTCATACCATTCGTTGATCTATATGTATGAGAGTAAGGTTCATACGAGTACAGAAACATTTAGTGAAAATAAAGAAAACAATAATAATGTGTCATAAGTCATAAACTCATCTTCCTTAACGTTTTTAAAATTTAAATATCTCACAAAAGAAAAATCAAAAAATTATAAAAATTGCACCATAAAAGTCGGTGTTGTTTTTCTTCGATTAGACATTTCACAGAGTATACTTTTGATGACTTTTTTTCCTTTTCGATGGCTTTTGTAAACAACAGTCACATATGGTACCAACGACTATCACACTAATATTATACAATTTGTAAAACCCATAAAAATATTGTCGATAGTATATCATGTGACATATCTAATCGAAGAAAAAAAAACTTATAATTTTTTTTTTTGATGAAAATGCTTCTTGATGATTAATACTTTATAAGAACGTGGGGGAATGTGGTGTTTGATGAAAATGAATGGCTGAAATTAATTCCTCAATTTTTATCAAAATTTTCATTCTCATTGGAACTTCACTTATATGTATGAGAAATAAATGTGGATAGTTACATGTTATATTATTAAAACCTCCATTTCAAAACTCGTTTATCTTTCAAAAATTTGAATTGTAAGAGCACTTAATGTTATGCTTTCTGTTCATCACATCAAAAGTGTTACCGATTGTTATGAATATCATTGATTTACTGCTATCATCTACAACAAACTATCATATTTTGCTGTATGCGCGGGGTTTATGCTAGTATATAAAAAAGAGTATTTGCTTACAAAATTAACACATATATATATATACTATATAGTGGACTGATCTAGGGGCAAGTGCTTTTTTAGTTGAAGGAGGGACGCGTTATTATTCATCAAGAAGTATATTACATTGACCTATACAAATCTCACAAAAAAACAAAGTGAAATTTAGTATGTAAATAAGAATTAATGCTATAAATATTAAGCTTTCTTAATAAAAACTTTTTATACAGGATATAGCATCAATTTATGAATATTAAACCGAGTTTTTATACAGGATATAGCATCAATTTATGAATATTAAACCTGTTAATATTTATCAAGGTGCAGGGGCAGTATTAGAATTTTTTTTACGAGGGGGCGAATTTTAGAAGTGCAACCATGCTAAAAAGTATGAACTGAAACAAACATGAACCCGAATTACTTAGAAATTCTGGACCGTAATCCCAACACCGTTAACTTTACTTTAATTTAGTACCAGTTGCAAACCGATTAAGCCGTAACGGTTTTGAGTCTAGCCCGGGTACCGACTACATATAACACAAAGTACGTTGTAGCCCAGCTGCGAAACGGTATGTTGATGATTTTCATAGGCAATCGTATACACACAAATAGTAAGCTACTTGCATATACACACAAAGGAAAATTATATTACCATTACATGATACAAATATTCTGGAACTTCATGCAAAATACTTGATCAAAAAGATCAATATCTAATGTGTTTTCTATTTTTTTTTATTGTTTACGGAAACCAACAAATACACAACTTTACTTGAACTCGAGGTATTTGAGGTGAATTTTATATTTTCTATTGTTATTTTTTTTATTCTTTTGTTCTATAAAAGTTACTCTTTGAAACATTTAACAAAACACACTAATATACTTATATTCATATAGAGAGACACATGGACAGATATATTCTTTCTCGTATATAACACATCTCCAAATTAATTTGGGCCTAAGCTTTACTTTCTTTTCAATTGGGCCTGTGGGAATAGAACAAGACCAATTAATTTAACGCTAAATTCATTATTTTTATTGCTTGTAATTGGAAAGCTAGTGTGGGTGGTAGCCCACAGTGCCCCCACTGTGGGACTGCCATTGATTCTATGTGCATCAGCTCTGTTAATTTATACAGTATCAGATTTTATGTGCAGATCAATTATTCCATTTACACAAGCATCAGCTATACTTTTACGTGAATCACGATGTATCTCTTCATTATAAAATGGTTGTGATGAAAATGTAGGTATATATTATTTAAGTTTAATAACAAACACCCATGGGCTAAAACGAAACTAAAAGCAGAGTAAACGTAGGTGCAAAATTCAATTGGATAATTAGACTTTGACGTTAGTTAAGGATGAGATAAAAAGACCATGGTGCCCTTCGGACAGTTTCTTTCGATTAAATTAAAAAGTCAGTTTAATGTTTAATGTCATCAAGCAATTAATTATCAGATCTACGGTCCATATTTTATTTTATTTATTCTGTATAATAAACTTTGTTATATAATAACCAACCACTATAAAAAAAATCTCATTTTTTCACATTTTTTTCTCCACACTCTTAGAAAGTGTATAAAACTTATAAGATTTTTCACACTTATATATGTAAGGAAAAGAATCTCACACTAAAAAGTGTGAAGAAATAAATACTTTTCAACACTTAAAAGTATAAAAGAAAATTTGCAACACATGATTTTTCCACACAAGAGAAAGTGTCGATAAATTGAATGTTGCAAAAAAATTTTCACACTTTTAAGTGTTGAAAAGTAATTATTTCTCCATACTTTTAAGTGTTAACTTTTTCTCCACACTTATATATGTGAAGATTGTAGTTTTTCATGTAACAAAATTTTTCACACTTATAAGTGTGAATGAATTTACATATTTTCCACACATTTTAAAAAGTGTGGAAAAAAGAGAATGACATATTTGTTGTAGCAAACCTATATATATATGGGTTTTGTGTTAAGCCGCATTTAATGAAGTCTAAATTTTCTTAAATATTACTATTTTCATTTAATACTCATTAATTCAAACCTTTTTATATACATATTAATTATAAATTATGATATTTAAAAAAAATTCAACTTCATTAAATGCAGCTTAACATGTGCAATAGGATACAAGTTAGCAAAACCCATATATATACAAATTTATATTGCCTCAAAATACATGACAACTATGATCTTTTAATTGCTCTCTATCACTACATAGAAAGTCTTCCATTTTGCCATATATAAAATTATAAGATTTCAAAAAGTAGATTTCTTTACCCTTTATACCAGAATATAACACAGCTATGGAGCTTCTACTTTTAATTTAGAAAAACTTTTTTTTAAAATCATTTAAACCAGGGTGGAATTATGTAGAAGACATAGGTAGTAATTGTTACGGGTCCATAACCAATAGGTAGTATAATTTCTATTGAAGAATAACATTTTTAATTGCATTTTTTATTGGTGCTACGGGTTTTATTAAATTGAGATATTATTGCTACGGGTTTCTTAAAATCCTGGATCCGCCACTAATTTAACCTTAGAAACATAAGAATTCAAACAAGAAGTTATGCCACATTGGTTGATAACTAAAGTATTGGTGATCAATGATTTTTTCTAGCAGAAGCTTGCTCTTATTTTATTCAAGCGATTTAGGATTTTGTCAGGCAAAATTCACTTATTCATCTTTTATCGTTTTATTTACGTTAAGCTTCACAATCCTAACATGTAATGCATTTAAGTTTGTATGATTTAGATTTGAAACAATCAATACTTTCATTTTATATTCCACTTTATTAGAGAAAATTTCATAAATCATACATGTAATTTACACAGATTTTCACAAGTCATAACTAAACTTTTATTTTTTCATATCAATGCAATAAGTTTCATTTTGCTTGTAAGCAGTACCTCCGTCACAATCCGTTAAATTTTTCCGTTAAATTTGATCACGTGAGGTTAGATTCGTCTTTTTCGCTTTCACCCCATCTAACGCATCGTTGACCTAGGGAGTTCCATAATGTATGAATCATCACAGTTCACCATGACTCGATTTTGTTTTTTTCGATTTCAATTTTGAAGATATTATGAAAATGAACGGTTGAGGGTTTATAAACAGCGAACAAGGGATAAAAGGATTTGTGAAAGGAAAAAGGATGGATTTGACCTCACGTGATGAAACTTAACAAGAAAAATTAACGGATTGAACGGATGTTCTGTTTACGAACTAATTGTATTGATAACCTGGAATAAAAAAGTTAGGTATGACTTGTGAAAATATGTGTAAGAGTAACTAATTACATAGACCTAAAAATAAACTCACTTTTTAATTGGTTGAATTTTTTTACTCTCTTAATCTCATCCAATTAATCTTTCTCATCTACCAATAACAGTTTTAGATCTATATTTAGGCTTACAGTTTTAGTCTTACCAATCATTTTACTAAACCACATGTATAACTTATGTAATTTTCTCACTTTATTATCACTATAAGTATGGTATTGTTATGTTTAACCAACAACTTATATTAAACTAAATATATTAATAGTTTAATTGTATAGTTTAATGATAAAATAAAATAAAGATTAGAAAGTTGAATACATGTGATTTACACATATTTTCACAAGTCATACCTAAAATTTTTTTGTCAGGTTATCAATACAATAGGTTTCATTTTGCTTATAAACAATACCTCCGTCACAATCCGTTAAATTTTCCTGTTAAGTTTCATCACGTGAGGTCAGATCCATCTTTTTCGCTTTCCCCCCATCTAACGCATCGTTGACCTAGATTCTGGCAGTTCCATAATGTATGAATCATCACAGTTCACCATGACTCGATTTTGTTTTTTTCGATTTCAATTTTGAAGATGTTAAGAAAATGAACGATTGAGGTGTTTATAAATAACGAACAAGGGATAAAAGGGATTTGGGAAAGGAAAAAATACGGATTTGACCTATGCGATGAAACTTAACGAGAAAAATTAACGGATTGTAACGGATGACCTGTTTACGAGCAAAATATAAACTTATTGTATTGATAACCTGGAAAAAAAAGTTAGGTATGACTTGTGAAAATATGTGTAAGAGTAACTAATTACATAGACCTAAAAATAAATCTACTTTTCTAATTAGTTGAATTTTTTCTTCTCTTAATCTCATCCAATTAATTTTTCTCATCTACCAATCAAAGTTTTAGATCTATATTTAGGCTTACAGTTATAGGCTTACCAATCATTTTACTATGTGTAAACCACATGTATGACTTTATGAAATTTTCTCACTTTATTATCACTATATGTATGGTATGTGTTATGTTTAATCAATCAACTTGTATTAAACTAAATATATTAATATTTTAATTGTATAGTTTAAAGTTTAATGATAAAACAAAATAAAGATTAGAAAGTTGAATACATTAAAAATAGCAAACGTATATTGGGCATACATAATAGACATAAAGTTGAATGCATTTCCAAACATTTATCCATTTATCCCTAAGACTTTTGTCTTTTGACACAATCTCACTACAAGAAAAAAGCTTATTAGTGACGAGCGTAATTTGGTCACTAACAGTGTGATTTGGTCACTAATGTCAGTTAGAGACCAAAATTTGAATGGTCACAATTCGTCACTAAAGCTCCGTCGCTAATTTTATATAGAGACCAACGAGTGACGAGAATTTATCATCAGTCATTATGTTCACAACATTGACCAAAATGTAGAGACCACTTATTTTATGGTAACTATTTTACGATATTAGTGACCAAGTAATAAGTTGTCATTCATATTAGCATCCTTTTCCCTTGTATTGCAGATAAAAATCAATGGACATTTGCAAATTTCACTCAGTGAGATAAAGTTGGCCACCAATAACTTTTCTGATGAATACCACATTGAGAGTACCACATACTATAATTTATATAGGGCTGAACTCGACCATTTGAGTAAAGTAAATCATTCCTTAGTAGATGTGAAGAATAATAAAGGTGAAGTATCCAAGAGACGCAACACTGTGGATATAAAACGCATCATGTTTCAAGATGAAGAGCGAGGAGAACAAGTATTTTATAAAAATATTGAAACGCTTACTATTTGTAAGCATCCCAACATAATCACTCTACTTGGATTTTGTGATCAAGGTTTTGAGAAGATCCTTGTCATTGAACACGCTTCTAATGGATCACTTGCTGATTATTTGGTAGACGTAGAAGGAAAGGCAAATCTTACGTGGGAAAAACGTTTGAAAATATGTCTAGATGTTGCAAATGGATTGAAATATCTTCACTATGAGATGGAAGACAAAAATGCAATAATAAACCATGATATAAAGAGTGAAAGAATTGTGTTGGATGAGAATTGGGTGGCAAAAATTGTTAACTTTGGGTACTCAGAATTTTTGCCTCCAAATCAAGATGAAACTCAATATTCCAATGTAGCTTGGGGCAGTATGTTTTACATCGATCCACAATATCGTGAGACTGGTAAGTCAAAAAGAGAGTCGGATGTATATAGTTTCGGAGTGGTTTTGTTTGAAGTTTTATGTGGGAGGTTAGCCGATGACCCAATCTATGTTATAGAGGGTGATGGAGGGCTTGACGGAGGAGGGCTACCGTATCTGGCAAGAAGATTCTTCCAAGAGGGAACACTAAATCAAATGATAGATCCTATATTAATGGAAGAAAATGGGCATAACCAAGATTCTTTGGATATATGTATAAATATTGCATATAAATGTTTGGCAGAAACTCAGGACCAACGTCCAACAATGAATGTTGTTGTCAAGGTGCTCGAGAAGGCCTTATTCTTCCAAGTAAGTCAATTTCAATATATATATATATATTATATTATATAGGGATATATAGGGATGGGGATTAGTGATTGAGAATGAAGTTAACTTTAATCTAAACTATGTAGTTTGTATTCAGCTTGATTTTGGTATTTGTATTTATCCAACTATCAAATATCGCTATTTTATGTAATAGGTAGTACTTTTAATAATACGACAAGTAGTATCGATCTCACATGGCACCTTACATGCTAGTCAAAGTACCATTAAGTGCATATAATAGTGATATATTTAAGTTGGATACACACAATAGAACAAAATAAAATAGAATACATAGTATAGAGTTAGGGATAAAGCTAAGTAGATTCTCAGTTACTAATTAATTCCTATTATATAAGTGCAACAAGGTTTGAAAATATATTAAATTTTACTGGCTTTACTATTATCTTTATGAAACGTTCAGATTATTCTTATTACTATTATACGGGTAATCAAAAAGGTTATATATTTGATTTTGAAGTAAATATTGTTCGAATTTCAAATTTTATTCTTGGATGTTTGTTTCGTGCGTTAGGATTCAGAAAGTGTTTGGTCATTTCAGAAAAAGTATTCATCATCGTCAACGTCGTCGTAATCATTATTATTATTATTATTGTTAGTTATTAATTTATTATTATTCGTGATTGTCACATTGTTTTTTCATATTATTGATTTTAGGAGAATAGAGTACAAAGTCCGAACAACGACAAGCTTTTCAAGGAATTTGAGAAGTCGGTTGGGTTTAAGTTGAGAGATGAAAGTCCTGTAAGACCCTTTTCTTTGCTCTTATCGTTCTTGTCATCATATTACTTATTTAGGTATTGTTAATAAGCAAGGCCGGCGAGATTAATTTTGGAGCCTAGTCTGTTAAAAAAAACTAATTTAATCATGTACCTTTATCCAAGGTCTAGTCAAATAATTTTTTATAATTTTTATTTAGAAAAATTTGAGGTCTTAAAATAGGTAAGTCTAAAATATTATAAAAATATAGTAAGCCCAAAATATCATAAAAACTTGGTAAGCTTAAAATATCATAAATAGTATGCCCAAAATATCATAAAAATTTAGTTAGCCTAAAATATCATAAAAAATTAAGGTCCTAATATAGGTAAGTCCAAAATATTATAAAAATATATAAATCCAAAATATTATAAAAATTTGATAAGCCTAATGTATCATAAATATGTAAACCCAAAATATGATAAAATTTTTGTAAGCCCAACATATCAGAAAAATTGGGGGACCTAAATTTTTGGGGGCCCTAGACGATGGCATATACCCAATAAGCTATTGGGTCGGCCCTGCTAATAAGTGTACATGAGAACAACTAATAAGTTCTTAATGAGCTGAACCAGGGATGAGCATGGTACAATACCGATACCGTACTGTACCAAATCGGTTGGTATCACTTTTCTTTTTGATTATAATGTGAGTATCCAATACTGTACCAAATGAAGTGATATGGTATCGGTACGGTATGAGTATTGGTATGGTAAAAAGTGGTACTATACCTGCTTGGTACCGAAAATATAAAAATACAAAAGTGAACAATGTTCCACTGTAAAAAGTTGTACAACACAAAAACATAACACCACCCGAATAACAAACTGGACTAAGTATGATAACTTAAACAAAAAGACGACAAAGAATCGACATACTTATGTTTTCGAAATAAAGTTCACAATAGTCAATATCATTCACATTAATTCATCGACCACGAAATTATCAACAACATTGAACATAATATAACATAAATAAAGTTGATAATTGTGATATTAAACAAATAAAATAAACATGACCCAAAAAAGATGATACCCGTTATTTTAAAGTGTCGTATATTAAAACCATAAGATTTCATATATTTGCGCATAAGGATACAGATACTTTCATATACTTTGTCCTTTCTCATGATGATGATGATGATGATGGTTGCATATTATGATGATGATTGTAGTTGAGTGTGATCCTTAGTAATTGATGATGATTAGGATTTAAGTTTTGTGAATGTTTAAAACTCCTCAGTTGCATATATATAACATGTGTTACCAACAACCGTTCTTATTTCGTAATAAATAATATGATTTATACGATAATATTATCGTATAAATAATATTATCGTATAAATCATATAATGGCAAAAAGAAAAGATTTTATATACCGGGACCGGGTACTAAGCCAGGAAAATACCGATACCATACAGAAAGTACCGCATCCAAAAATTTTTTTTATACAAATACCGAATACCGTATCATTTGAAGTGAGATGGTACCGGTACGGATACGGGACCAGTACGATACAAATACGTTATCAGGATTTCGGTACTTATGCTCATCCCTAAGCTGAACATTCCTTCTATATCGATAAAATATATGCATAAACTTGAAAACTAACCATATTTACCATTTGTTTAAGGAGAATTCTAATTGCAATCCTTTTCAAATTAATCACTCGAACGTCAATTCAATCTTTGTTTTCTTACCTAGTAAAATCACTCGAAAACAAAAAGGAAAAAGGTAATTGAATTCAAGTAGGGGTGTGAAACTAGGATATAGGGTATGTAAATAGTAGGTCCTTTGTGTAATTACATCACTGTGCATAAAACACTAATATATTACAACATGTGACTTTTATATTTTGTCGATGCATTTTATGTCAAGTATTGTTTGCAATGATAAATTTACCCATGAGAAAAAAGAAAGACAGAATGGAAGAGCATTTCAAAATTTTATTTTACATTTTTTTTAAAAAAATAAATATTTCACAATATGTTTATAAATTACAAAATTTACATATTCGGAATCATCATATATTTTTGTCTTCGATTATACACATCACAAGCTATACTTTTGACAAAGTTTTTTTTTTCCACTTTATTGGATTTCAAAATTTTGTAATGTAAATGTACATGTAATTTAACATTAAAAAATTATCACCATATGCTTATATCTCCGATTAAACTTAAAATTCAAATCATTGATATTTTAAAAAGATTTAAACACGAAAAACTACATTGTAATCACATGCGATTGAATATCAAAGTATCAATCACATGTGATTAAAGAGTAGTCAAATACAGATTTTCAAATCATTGACTATAATTATACAATTAAGTAAACATCAAGTTGTAATCATACATGAATTATCATATCTCGATAAATTGTTCATCAAATATCAATTTTTAAATGAAAAGTATATGTGATTATATAACAAATCACATGTGATTGAATGTACAACTAGCAATCGCATGTGATTTTTAATGAAAACAAATGCAATTTTTAAAACTCTATGTATAATTATTAATGTATATAAATATTAAGCTATAATCACGTGTTAATTAAGGTATATCATGAATAAATAATCGTGAACAAATTATAACTTTTTATCATAAATCAAATGCGATTATATTGTAAAACCCGGTAAAAAAATAAGAACTTTTTTTTGAAAATATAGCTTGTGATATCTCTAATTGAAGAGAAAAAGATGTTGATTCTGAATACGTAATTTTTATAATTTATGAACATACGATTTGTGAGATATAATAATTTCATGTGTAATCTTATTGGTTCTCTTATTCTTCATTTTTTTAGAATTCTTTACTATTTTTCTTATTACTGCTTAAAGGAGAGAGTGAAAAGCTCAAATGCAGACCAAGTTACAGGTGAATTTGAGAAAACAAGAGAGCTGAACCTCATGCGTGAAAATCTTGTAAGACCCTCTTTTCGTATCAGTTTTATTTCTTTATGCCATCTTTCTCTCAATTACTGGAAATATTTATACATTGTTGTCAACACGCAAAGTAACTAAGGTATTATATTATCTAATGTTAATTTTAGTAGGTGATGATATTTAAGTAAGATATTTGATAAGCTAAAAAGATAATTAAAAAAAGAACACTAACGCCTTGCACGACTTGGCGCGCCAAATGTCATATTTAAGCCATGTGATGACCACAATTAATCCCAATGACCACTTGTTGTGATCAAATCACTGATTGAAAGGGAGATTAGTTAGTAGTAGAAGCTTACCTGATTCCAAATAACCAAATATGTGTTGGTCCCTAAACTTGTTGGGAATGAAGAGTAATTAAAGTTGAGTGGAGGCAAGATCTTGTTATAGTGGGGAGGAAAAAGATCGCGCACAACTTAATCATGTGGAACCACGACGCCAATTTGTCATGCCCAGCAGCGGCTCAAAACTTTTAAACTACTAGAGATCTACGTAGCTGAGGGTTTAGAATACCAAGTTAATAACCAGTACACATTTAGATAAGAACACATAGACTTAAGTGTTCAAAATTGTCAAAATATATTTATAATATGTTACCTTATTCATGCATTCTCAATGGGTCACTAGTATTTGTTGGATGGTATATGGGTTTGAGAAGCCTGATTTGATCAGAACAACAATAACATAATTCCTAGTGACACGCCAATTAAGAACCACACTAAATTGGTAGGGCTCTATTGTTCACAATACTAATATTTGTTAGAATGACCATGGATCATCATTACCACGTACTAGTATAAGGTACTCGTACCTAATACCAGTAGGTAGTTCGGGAGGTTTAAGCCCTGAGCAATTATAAATTTAAAACACACCCACAAGTCCACCCTAGTTGACCCAATCAATGATATGTGCACATCACCGCACCACCATTTTATAGCCTAAGAATATAGGTTGAAATGTGTGACAACTCCAAGCATAAGATTCTTTCAAGAGACACCCGCCTCTTCCACTCAACGATTAGAGCCATGTCTGATCCTGCCACCAACATTTTATCAACAACCCATACAGAATTATATCTATTTGATTTTTCTTGGCAACAAAAAGCAAATTACTACCAATACATAGATACTCATCAAGGTTACCCGTGTGAACGGAATGACAACATTGAAATCCTACATTATCAACTTCGCTTTCTCGCTGGTATATGGATCCAAAACGTAATTATGACTTCTATAAACACAATCTTCTCCCACTAAGCTTGTCCCATTCTATGGATCTAAATAGTAATGGTAGCTCTCTGAGAAGATGATGGTTCATAGTACTCAGTCAGTCACAAATTACTTTGCAATTGGAGAGTATATATAAATTTGAAGATCTGAATGCTCTATTGTTATCCAGAATCTACACACTAAACCCATAAAAAGCCGAGATCCATCAAGCGCATAACCATCTCAAGACTCCCACTAACTGTCAAACTTCAACTAGCTTCGACACTTCCCTCAGTTACTAACCTTCCCGACGTTCCAAATACTCTCAATAATATTTTGAAAGCTCAATAGGGCTTACAAGATTATCCACCTTAAACCCACTTGAAAATTCCCTATCGGTTCCTCCGGAAGATTCTCTTGACAGTTGAATTGTCTCCATAACCTGATACTCGAGCCCTACAAAACGTGTTTTATCCAACATCTTTTACAACTGATATCTTCTAAGTTTTCAAGATCTAACCTGCTTGGTCATTCCATAACTTAACTATGGAATATCCAATAATGATAAACATGATATCATGTTTTAACCCATGAGCGATAACTCCAACAGTCGATTACCAAATGGTTGTGGTGGTACCGTTTATTAGCCTAATACCCAACTGAGAAGATATCCTCTTTAGAACCAAACAACCAACAACAATTAGTTGTTTACTCTAACACCCTTTTGTTAGTAAGTAACCAACTCGAACAACCAATGTTGCGTTACACCCATAAACAATAAGCAACAAGATTTACTAAACAATACATAGAGAAAGATTTAACGTGGTTATGTCTGATCTCCAACATTTGAGCTTACCACCCTTTAATTTGGTCCATGAGGCCAAATCACATAACTTTATATTTTATATTGGAAATCCAAAAGTTACAATTACACATAATTTGTTTATGTAGGAAACAAAAAACTTAGCCAACAAGAAAATTGTATGTTCAGCCGACTCTACAAATCGTGCCACGATACTCCTATTGCGTCGTTATTAGCACTTTCCATAAATTTGATTGCGTGTGATCGTCATAATTCGCGTCACTACTTTCCTTCCGTCCACTAAAATAGGGATCTTATTCCACTTTGATTTATCTTCAATATTACCAGCAAAGGGTGAGGCTCAAATGATATTAAAATTTTATGTGAGACTAAGGAAACCAATGATATCATGTCACATGTACAAAGAGAATGTTCCATACTACAAAACTCATTTACCCCAAACATCAATTATCTCATAAACAACAAATCGAAAAATCATGAAACTTGCACCATAATTTTCAGCGTTTTATTCTCTTCGATTTGCTGTCCCTCAAGGCATACTTCCGACGAAATTTTTTTTTTCATTTTTTTGGTGGGTTTCATATGTTACTAACACATGTGTTAGAGTGTTGCGTTTAGAGTTTAGGGTTTGGGGTTTAGGGGTTAGTTTAGGGTTTAGGGTTTGGCTTTTGGGGTTCCCTAAACCCTAACCCCTAAACCCCAAACCCCAAACCCTAAACGCTTTATAAAACTCTAAACCATAAATCATACTAAACCCTAATAAACCCTAAACCCTACTAAAACATAAGATCTAAACCCTAAACCATGAACCCAGCTAAATTCTAACCCTAAACCCTAACCATGACCGTAAATAAAATGTACAATCAATCACTAACACATGTGTTACTAATTTATAAAACCCACCAAAAAACCAAAAAAAATTTTTTTATCGAAAGTATGTCTTGAGGGACAGCAAATCGAAGAGGATGAAATGCTAAAAAATATGGTGCAAGTTTCATGATTTTTCGATTTGTCGTTTGTGAGATAATTGATGTTTGGGGTAAATGGGTTTTGTAGTATGGAACATTCTCTTTGTACATGTGGCATAATATTATTGGTTTCCTTAGTCTCACTTAAAAATCATGAACTCATTTGAACCTTACTCTACCAACAAATTGAAGAAAACAAGAAAGCAAGCTTGAGGGAGTAAAATTTTGGGTTTGATATTGTCATGAATCCGTTTTCTCAATATTATATAAGTTTCTTTGTTTTTCTTTTCCATGATTCTTGAGGTAAAATATGTTTTGTTGATTCTAATTATTAAAAATAAATAAATAAATCAAAATACCATGAAGTTAGTGTAAAACAATGAAAGGGTTTATTATTCATTGATTCTCATTACATAAGTTTTCTATTTATAATAGAAAGTGGCTTAGAGAATAAGCAGCATAAACCCTAACCCTAACCCTAATGGACCTTAAATACAGACCAATTGAGTCACATACTTAGCATGTGAGTTTTAACAGAAATAACTAATTGGAAATGAGGTCACGTGAGCAGCTTGTGACTTGTGTTGAGAAGTTTGTTACGCTAGTTAGAGACTATATAACAAGTACTTGTAAGATATTATAGTTAGTTTTCGGATAATATCTCAGTTGAGTTTTCTCTCTGCTTTCTCTTATAATTGTAACCTGAATTAGGGTTCAGTTGAACTCCGTTAATGAACTTCTTCTTCGAGTTTCTATTCTAATTGCTTGAGATTCCTAGTTTTAGTTCGAGTTTGCTTTTCATTTCTTTGATTTCTAAAGCAAACATATTTGTTATCAATTGATTTCTAATTAATGAACCTCTTTTTCCTTTTAGGCCATTTTCAAATGTCAAAAGTCACATACGTCTTTTTCTTTTTCTGCCATTTCCAAATGTAAACCTTGAATTGATCAAAAAATGCTTCCTTATTGGCAGTGTCTAAAATCATCCAATGGTGAGTAATTTCATCCCTTTTACCATTTAACTCTTGAATTGAACTTGTAATGTGATTCCCTCGAATTTGCTTTAAGTAACCATTAACATTGATCACCAGCAAGTTGTTATTTATATAAGGAGAAACGAAAGTACTCAAGTACACCGTTTTAATAGTTGCAAACCCCTCTGATCCATCATACTTCTGATTCATAGCTTGGATTTGGATGGTCCCATCAAAAGACTTTTCATTCACATTATCATATGCAAAGCAGTTAGAATATTCTAGATGACATTGGATGCTGCAGAGAGTATTTAGAGATTCATCATTGAAGTCATTACTAACCACAACTATATCTTTAATATCATCTTTTAATGAAGTCGAATTAGACTCAATTTCATTCTCTTTGTCACTCTCTTCACCAAGCTTTGAAGGAGATAGCGACTCCAAACACTCGTTATTCACAACTTCACCTGACTTATCAAAATTCATATAACCATCACTTCCATTATTCAACTCTTTTGTATCTTTAAGACTGAAAACAGGTAGCTATAGTAGACTAGTTTTTCTTTCATCAGATTGTTTGTCGATTCTTGCATATTAGCTAAACAATAAGCATCATAAAGGATTTTGGGATTGAACATGCTAACGGTCTTCTTAATTTCTGGTGGTTGCAACCCACAAATGAATAGACTAATGACATAGCATTCATCAAAACCCATCTTGCCATAAAAAGAATGAAAAACATCATAATATGTTTTCACTGTGTCATCTTATTTGAAGCCATTTCTTTTGGGCATTTCATCAAACATATTATATGCATCTTTCTTATTCTCAGTTTTGCCTACACCATCACTATCATTTACCTTTGATGTTTTCAATTCAGTACCAAATTGAAATTTGAGACTTGAATCTTCAGTGTCATAACTTGTAAGATGTATATTTCGATATTTACCTGGGCTGTCTATGACACCCCTCATTTTGTAAACCATTATAATAATAATTTTGACTCGAAAACATAGGTGTGAATATAATATATAAAATGTACATAACTTTTTCCACCAAAACATATTGCATAACAGTTCAAAAACTATTGCAACAATAATATAATCAAAGCGAGGTGTTATATAATTTAAACATCATTACTATCAAAATATATATCAAAGTTTAATGCTGGTTATACATTCCTTTAAAACACAAGCTTCCTGCCCACCCTTCAGAACATAACCTGCAAGAAGCAGATGGGGTTAGCATAAAGCTAAGTGAAATAGAATTGCAACCAACAGTATAACTTAGCTACAACAATCAATCACAGCAATTAATCATAAACACAGAACACCCAAGAGGATCGGTGGTCCTTGAGTACCCAACAGCCTCAAGAACTCTTATCAACCATCTGTATCAACATATACAGAGACACCGATAGCTTGATGTTATTTTCATACGATACATAGATCCTTAACACCAACACGTGTACAAAACCCTGTGTCGTCCAATCATAACATCCAAGCCCAACCAACTCCGTTGACCTATAATCAACCACATATAATGCCAACAGCAAAATATCATAATATCTCAATTCAACAACTCGGACAACAATCTATTCAACAAGATATAGATCTAACTATAAATTAATCGTTGCGACCAACTGTTACAACTAAATGATGCTAAGGGTTCCAGATCCACTCACCAATACCTCAGTTGCACGCTCAGAAGTCTAATATTACTAAGCATTCTCTCAATCTAAGAATAAAACAGAATAACAAGTTAGTAACTCTTTAATAATATATAATGATCTTTATGTTATAATCATATAACATATCACAATATCTCATCACACGATATGCCATATCAATACGAAAATAACAATCGAATGGTAATTAACAACTATATACCATTTCGTTTATGAGTATGTCACTTATCTCATAATATAACATATTATGTTCAAGTAATATTTAACAAGTCATAAGCATTCAACTTAAAACAATGTTGCTGGAACCAGC
The DNA here is from genome assembly GCA_963422505.1 of Pseudognaphalium luteoalbum. Lineage (NCBI taxonomy): Eukaryota > Viridiplantae > Streptophyta > Magnoliopsida > Asterales > Asteraceae > Pseudognaphalium > Pseudognaphalium luteoalbum. The sequence continues at coordinate 3,332,308 of OY730198.1, read as the reverse complement.
CTTTACTCGTCGAGTTCCCATTGTACCCGCTGGGTACTCCCTAAAATAGCTATGATCCGCCAGATAGTCCATGGATCTGCCAAATCAATTAACCCAAATTTAAAATGTAGAACCGACCAACGGGTATCCGCCGGATCCGGGTTATGATCCGCCGGATCCCCTAAAATAGACTATGATCCGCCAGCTCAAAGGTTGATCCGTCAGATCTTCGACCCAAATTTGTCACTACCCGCAAGGTAAGGGAAGTACCCGCCGGGTACTCCCTTCTTCCCAGCGAACCTGCAGGCATGTAAACAAAACCCTGCTCAAATCTAACCTTAATCAATACCAAACTTAAGTCACAAATTGCTTATAATAGATAACTAAGAGCATATAACCTCATATATCATCATTTTAATCATCAATTTCAATTATTCTTCACTAACCCTAATGATTCAAAGTGAGTTCATATATAATTTAACAAGAACACTTACCCTTGGATGATGAGCAAGATGATGATAGAAATCTGATGATGATGATGGAACTTATGTAACAATCAGAATTACAACCTTCATGTTTCTACTTTTGATTTGTTCATGTATTTAACTAAGTATGTGTTTGGTTTTGCATCAGGAAGAAATAGAAGAGTTTAGGAAATTAAAGGAGTTAAGTCGGCTCCTTAACCGACTCCAATTAATAAATAGTGTAATTTATCCCCCTTATTAACCTATTGTTTGGATCCCGAAAATCATTCACGAGTCCAAACATTTTATTTTACCGATAACTTTATTATTTTAAAACTATTAATAATTTATCTATCACAATTGAATATTTAACCATTTTTCCAATTATTTTCAAATAATCCAAATCAAAACTATTTCCTAACTCATTAAATAATAAATTAAAGTCAAAAAATACTATAAAACTGCTAGGCCTGAATTGAGGATGTATTGTCTCCTATTAAGCCTTGTACTACATCAATCAAGAATTCTTGATTATTTGCAAACACTTGCAATTTTGTGTTCAAATCTGATTGTTTAACATCTTCATACACTTGTGTTCTAACAACTACCATTGATAACCGTTGAAGCTTCTATGTCTTTAATTTCAATTTCAGAAATTGGCCCACTCTGATACCAATTAATATGTTTGCTTTAGAAATCAAAGAAATAAAAAGCAAACTCGAACTAAATCTAGGAATCTCAAGCAATTAGAATAGAAACTCGAAGAAGAAGTTCATTAATGGAGTTCAACTGAACTCTAATTCAGGTTACAATTATAAGAGAAAGCAGAGAGAAAACTCAACTAAGATATTATTCAAAAACCAACTATAATGTCTTACAAGTACTTTTATATAGTCTCTAACTAGTGTAACAAACTTCTCAACACAAGTCACAAGCTGCTCACGTGACTCCATTTCCAATTAGTTATTTCTGTTAAAACTCACATGCTAAGTATGTGACTCAATTGGTCTGTATCAACTTTAAACCCATAACTGGGTTTGGGCTAATCTAATCGTCTAACACTTCCCCACAGTTTGAACGGGAGGCTTTCGGACCTACAAACTGAAAAAAATGTTGAAGCTTCTTAATCTTCTTTTCTTTTCATTGTTTGATTTCATTTGCTTCTTCCTTGTTGTTGGCACGGAGATAAAGATGTATTCAGCAGCAAAGTTGTATACTATTTGATGACTTCCTCCTTTCTGTAACGCTTTTTTTTGGCACGTCATGGCTTACTTTGTAGGTATGAGTGTCTATATTTTGATCAGCTATTTACAAAGACAACAATGATCTCCAGTGTTAAAAAAACAAAAGACTTATCTTGATGAGACAATATTAGTCGATTGATGGTGCTAAATCAACATTGACGGTTAGAGTTTTGTAAGTTAAAGTTTTTTGTGATAAAAGAAAATACTATTTTAAAAGAAACAACAAATAATAAAGTGGTAGAAAATATAAATAGATCCAATTCCCTTCGAATCACCGAAAAACAACCGATGATTAGAGCATAACAAATTTATGTTAGAACATAAAGCTCATGTGGCACGAGTGGCAGATGTGTGTGAGAGTTAGAATATGCACTTGTAAACCCTATGAGCAATTTTAGTAGTGTAAAAATTTCATTATTCATGAGGTTAATAGAATTTTAATGGGAGGTGATAGATACAACAAACAATATAATTCATACACCAAAATTATATTATAATATACTTGTACTCTAAGCTTTTTATGTTGTACATTTTAGTTTAGGAAACAATTTATATATTGTATTTATCAACTCCCAATAACAACATATCTTCAAATAAATGATGTGCATGCCCACTTCAGAAGATAGTAGATCATTCTAACATTTATTAGTGAACGTACATCTAAAGGCTCATCGTAATTGCATTATTTGCATTCATATTAGATCTATGCTCAAGTTAACAATTTATAGTATAATAATTAACACATAAAAGCTAATGCTCAACTTTTCGTTAAAGATTTTATTCACTTCATTTTCTTTTCTTACGTTAGTCTTCACCAAATACTCACTATTTCGTTCCTCGCTGATAATCTCGAGCCTCGCTTTGTGTAGTCGGTAGTCACCCTCTGTTCTCCGTCGTCCAGTTGTTGGCGCTTTCTATATGGCTCTGTGCAGCTTCTGCACCGCATCTGGCCTGTTGGCCTTTCATTTCTCCTCAATTTAGTAGTAAAAAGTATAAAGACGTTTCTATATATGTAACTAAATTTTAGAGCCAATTGCTTGTTACTATTTTGCACTAGACTTGTCTGTCTTTAGTGTTTATTACTATACTATCAGCTGATACTATTCTTGAAGATCTTTTACGTATTTACTTTCTAACATTCTTTATAGATCCTAAATCTGAGATTGGTTCATTGAAAGAGAAAATTTGCACTCAACGTCTCTTTGATCTACTGATTTTGGGTTAAATTGTAAGTAAATAAAATAAATGCACTAATGGAGTCAAAAACCGACCCGATAAAACTTGACCCGAGAAAAACGTACTGCTTATGGTTGATTGTCATGACTAATAAAAAATTCATTGAATTGTGCATACCGAATGACGTATTCCTGAATGCGTCACCTTGTGACACCCACTATGAAAGCTCTAATATGATGTGATTACTAAATAAAAATAAAGGTTAAAGAACAAACACAAACAAAACAAAAGTTGCATGTGGAATTTATGAACTAGGCACGACAATGATTAGTAGGGATTAAACGCTAGGACTAAGCTTCAAAGTCCGTGAAACACATAATGAAGAAAATTGACGCTTAGAAACTATGACTAAATTAAACGATAAAACAAACGGATTTGATAGATAATAATTAACGAGAAAGAAGAAAATAAAACAAACAAGATTCCTCCGGACCGTTGGCTTTTAGCCAATGAGCCAATTGTTATTCTTTATAAACCTAGCTCTGATCCCATCTTAGCTGATAATATCAATAATAATAATAAATAAAAAAACTCAATAAGGTCAAACATGTTGCTGGGCCGACCAACGACCATATTTTCTACAGCTCCACTTTGCTTTTGGTGATGCTGCTTGAAGAATCAGATACGTTTGATGTCGATACCTTCATTATTAAATGTTGCTCCAAGTGATACGAAGCAGTGCTGTTAGTAACTAAAGGGGGACTTCGAGGTAACAGGAGGACTTTCAGTACAAACTAACCGGAGGTTACTTACGAGTTGAACTCATAGGGTGAAGATTATTTTGGATGGGTACTTTAGGAAGTCCTGAACCGAAGAGCTTAATTGCCCTTTGGCTGGCGATTCCTTACTGGTAACCTGAACTACCTTGAAAGTAGATACGGGTTGTACGCCACGGAAGTCAGGAGCTTCTTTCGGTACGAGAGCCTATTTAATGCGTGTGTCATGAATGTCCACCTACTGGTGGTTGGACGCTATTTATAGTGTCCTGGATGTCACTCTTTTACCTGTTTCAGTACCACCCTTTTATCCGGTGGGTATAACTGTTACCGCCGCCGGTTGTTGCATTAATTAGATGTGACAATTTATTTGGTATATGTTTTGGTGGGATTAAGTGTTGCCACTAAATATATGCGTCTCGGTACATTCCAAAACTTTGTAGTGAATGGATGTTTCGGTACCAATGTACCGATACGGAGGTACGTCATCATTAAAATAGTTATATAGATTTAATGCTTTTGTTACAACTTTACTTTTGCTGCTACCTTCATTATTAAAATAGTTACATATATTTAATTTAATGCTTTGCCACTGTTTGGAAATTTACATCCCCTTACTATCGGATATCTTCATCAACATATATTTATAAATTTAATGTTTTATGTTTCTACTTTAGTATAGCTTTAATATGTTTAGTTCTTTGCTCCAATTCGAACTTTCGCAATTTCATCACTCGGATTGCATGAGAGTATTAGGGATTAGATTATAGGGCCCAATTAATGATACTCCTAATTTAGTTGAAATTTCATTCTCATTCTTATTCTTCTAGCTAGCAAGAATAACCTTTAATTTTATCCTTTATCACAATGATGTAGGAAAAGAAATTGGAGCACTTGAAGATTGGACTTAGAGATATAGTATCGGCCACAAATCTCTTTCACGCGTCATGTTACATAGGGTCTACCGCATACTATATGCTATATATGGTTGAACTAGACCATTTTGACGAAGGAAACGATTTTTCAGTAGATGGGAAGAATGAAAAGGTTGAACTACGCAAGAGACGCAACATGGTACATATAAGGCGCATGATCCATGGAAATGGCAAGGAAGGGGAAAGAGTATTTTATACAGATCTTGAAATGCTTACCGGTTGTAAGCATCGCAACATAGTCACTCTACTTGGATTTTGTGATGAAGGTTCGGAGAAGATCCTTGTCATTGAGAACGTTTCTAAAGGATTCCTTGGTGATTATTTAATAAATGTCAAGGACAAGCCTATTCTTACTTGGGAAAAACGTTTGAGAATTTGCCTTGATGTTGCACATGGATTGAAATATCTTCACTATGAGATGGAAGACCAAAAGACGATAATAAACCGTGATATAAATAGCGACTACATAGCTTTGGACGAGAACTGGAGGGCAAAGATTGCTAACTTTGGGTTCTCCATATACCTGCCTTCGAATCAGGATGATGATGCTCTCAATCACAAATTGGTTTATGGTAGTAAGTGTTACGTAGATCCAGAATATATGGAAAAGGGTAAGTTGAAAAGAGAATCAGATGTATATAGTTTTGGAGTAGTTTTGTTTGAGGTTCTATGTGGGAGTGTAGCATTTAACGAGATTTACGTTAAGGAAGGTGACCAAGGTTTAGCCAATGTTACACGACGATGGTTAAATGAAGGACTAATAGAGGAAATGTTAGACCCTATGCTAAAAGAAGAAATTGGAAAAAACCGTTTTACTCTAGCTAAAGGACCCAACAAAAATTCTTTGAATACATTCTTTAAAATTGCATGTCAGTGTGTGGCACAAACTCAAGACCAACGTCCAACAATGAATGTTGTCGTCGAGGAGCTTGAGAAAGCCTTAGTTTGTCAAGTAAGTAAATTCCATTTCGAACATAACCTTTTGTTTCTCTTCATGTTTTTATTAATAACAGTTTGCTGATATAAATTCATTATTAATGACAGATTGACAGAGTAGAATTCTTGATGATATTAGTTTGAAATATATGAAACTCAAAGTGAACTCCATCCATATTTACCAGTACGGGACATAATATTATTTGTCAATCCATTAAGGTTCTTAAAAAAAAAAAAGAAGAAGAAGAAGTCCTCTTCAGTATTTAAATATGCACTAGATATATATATATATATATATATATATATATATATATATATATATATATATATATATAAACCTATCACGTACAATAGCATAATTTTTCGATTGATGACATTTCTCAAAAGAAATAACGTTTACAGGACTAAACCAATAAAAGTTTGAAAGTACAGAGGTTTTATTACTTTTTTTCTTATACATAAATCCTATCACCTTTAATTAATTTGTTAGATTATTGATATGGATACATGAATGAAATTCAGCATCTAAGACATATAAAAACACATCATGTAAGTCCTCTCAACCTCTTAGAAAACATACGGTGCATATTTCATGAGTATAAAATTAATATACTTTTTTGTTTAAGGTTTACATGAAAACATATGAACTTTTGTAATAGTTGATCAGGAGAATTATAATATTCAAAATGATACTGTTTCGTGCTATTTATCTTAGTTTATTGTATCATGGCCTACAGGAAAACAATAAAGACGACCCCAAAATTTCACTCGAAGACATAAAGATGGCCACACAAAACTTCGATGATGTCAATTGCATTGGAAGAGGAGGATTTGGTAATGTGTATATAGGAAAAGTTCCACAAGATGATGGATTTGATATCATTGTAGCAAAGCGATTGGATATAACACGTGGTCAAGGGGAACAACAATTTCGGAATGAACTCCAAATTCTTTTCAAGTATAAGCATGAGAATGTCATACGTCTTTTTGGCTATTGTGATGAAAAAGATGAAAAAGTCATCGTTTATGAGTATGCGTCGAGAGGAAGCCTTGATAGATACTTGAATGATGTTCGTCTTACATGGATGAAACGGCTTACCATATGCGTTGATATTGCAACAGCACTGGAGTTCCTTCATGGAGGAGGTGCAAAACAAGCAGCGGTGATACATAGGGACATCAAAACTGAAAACATTCTATTAAATGATGAGTGGAAAGCAAAACTTTCCGATTACGGGCTGTCGTTGATAAGTGCAGTAAATAAGGAAACAGACTATGTCATCGATCGAGCATGTGGCACACGTGGCTACGTGGACCCAGTTTACCTAAAATCAGGATTCCTAACAATGGAATCAGATATATATTCATTTGGTGTGGTTTTATTTGAGATCTTGTGTGGAAGATCAACATTTGAAATCCACAAACATGAAGGTCACTTTCTGCCAAGTTTCATTAAACAGAGATTTGAAAAGGGGAATCATGATGAGGTGGTGTTTGAGGATATAAAGACACAGATAGCTCCGAAAGCACTGAATGAATTTCAAACAATTGCCTACCAGTGTTTACATGATGTTAGAGAGCAACGACCAACAGCAAAACACGTTTTGAAACAACTTAAGAAGGCATTGAAATTCCAAGTAACGACTTGAGCTCTATTTTTACAGTGGCAGGGTTCCTTTCAATGCATTATTTAATTTTTTTTCCAAATTGCTCACATATATATTATAAAAGGGTTAATGACATAGAAAGTTGTCATACTTAAATTGTTATATTCAAAAAGTTTCAAAATGATAATATTGTTATATTTAATTTTTTAATATATTTTATTGTTTAGTTTACGCATAGGAGAATGAATCGAGTACGGGAACAGCGTTAATCATCAAATGATACAACCTTGGATCGCACACAACCAAAAGCTCAAATACATATCCTGGTATGTCTTTAAACCCCCTGGAAATGATTTTGTTTCAGAAGCAAATTTCATGAATATAGATAACCAGAGTCTGTGTTTTCTTTGATCCACACCAAACCCAGTAACCATAACATAACAGACGTGTGTTTTTTTTTTTTTTTACTTGACAACTCAACTCTGTGAGGGAGTACTTTGAATCAATGAGGGAAATGGAAATCAATCTCGGCCATCAAGTTCATTTGGTCAATACAAAGTCAACACGTTGGCAAAAATGTAAATAACTTGAAATTGATGGCAAATGAATAAACATATACCTATACCTATTTACTATCAAAACATGATTTTCAAGCATGATACACCAAATTAAAGCTTGAAACTTGCAAAAATCAATTGAAAAACACTGAAACGTAACTCGTCCTACTAAATTAATATCAAATCATATTATTTTTTTGTTGTCTATCAAAATATTCAAATTACTAAAGTTACATCAATAGATAAGTAGAATTTCACCTCTTGAACGTGGCTAAGTATTAATCAATGATTTATTTTATATGCAGATTTCAAAAGGTGATTGAGTTTGTACCAATACAAGTATTTCTGATTGAAAGTCAAATGTTATCATCGGATACAGTCACACAGATTATATCTGCTTTCTGGTACTCAAGCTTCAGAAAAGTGGATGACGGATGGAAGGAGGTTATTATGTTGAAATTCAACTCAAATCGGTCATGAGCTGAAAATGCATTTAGTTGAATCTGAAACTGTTAATTATCAAGTAATGATGTATGGTTGTATCCTACAAGGCCCTGAATTTCGTCCAATGTAAGAAGACATATATTCGAAAGTTTTTATGTTCTTACTATTTGATTGTTTATAAATCTCAGCTTTTCCCAAACACAGCAAAGTTTTAAAACAGTTGTAAAGTTAAGCTTAATGTTCTTTAGTGCATAGATGTTGATCATTGGGATTTGGGCATGATATGCAAAATGCTAAATTCCATTATTTTCATATATCAAATGATTATATAGTCATTATCTGAAATTAAGAAGGATACTTCAAGAGATAACTGAGAAAAGTTGGGTCACTTCTTGAACGTGGCTAAGAGAGTAAGGATTTTGCATCAAGTGTTAAGATTGATGAAATTCAAATGTTGTCATCAGATACAGATTATATGCGGTGTTATCTATTATGGATGGCATCGTCCAGCAAAAGTATGACAGCTAGTCAGGTACACAACAATACCAAAAAGACTGAAACTTTGTATTTTTGATCCCCAAACCCATAACATTTACAGGATAACAAGAAGGTTCCATAACAAAGGAAATATGGATGGATGTTAATATAAGGAAGTTTAAGTGTAGTCGTCGGTTTAAAAAGGGATTTTTGTTTCGTTATGTATTAAAATTTACACTTTTTTACTATTGTATGCGATATACTTTCATTTGTTTCATTGTATATAGTGAACTTATAAATACAGTCTATTGTATCTATTATTTCCTTTTTGGGTGAAGCCAAAAAAGGAAACTTCCTGTTTGACCTTACCCAAAAAGAAAATTTTACATACTATAGACAATATTTACGAGTTCGATATATACAATAGAGTTTGACTCATACAAAAGGAAAAATTGTAACATTTAATACATAACGAAACAATAAACTCTTCAAAAGTAGGGGTGTTCACTACGTGGACAAACCGAATTATCTAATTGGACAATTTGGTTCGAATAATTTAGTTTTTTTTAGATCGGTTCGGCCAAAACCAAATATTTAATTTGATTTTTGGATTGGTTTTGGTTATCACTGTAAAAACCGAATAGTCCAAATTAACCCAATTGTGATATACTTTGCTAATATTTTCAACATGTGTACAAATTAATTGAGTTAATCACCACCATTTTTAACTTTACTAGGTGAGGAACCCGCGACAGCATGTGTGTATTTTTTATTATTGTGTTTTATATTTTATGTTATATTTATTTTTTTGATTATTGTTTGATGTCAAAATTTTCTGTTTAAAAGTAATGAAGAAAAATAGCATTCATACGTAAATGGAATTCGGCATCTTTATTATATGTTAATCAGTATATGACATGTAGAAATACAAAACATAATTACTTAAAAATGAGTAGCATGTCTCTGCACCTTTAATCAATAATAAAAAAAAATAATTATTAATTAAAAATGACAGACCAATAAAGACAAATCAAAATCAAGATCTAATATATAACATAAGAAGTAAAGATCCAACATAAACTTGAAGTAACTTACCACCATCAAAATGAAGTTCCAATATAATCGACCAAAAAAGCAAAGAGATTTTCAATGAAGAACGTGTAGATAAAATCAACTACGAAAGGTGTATTTGAAACTTGTTCAAGCGTAAAAACACTTGAGTACAAAGATGGTGATGATGTATGAGGAACCAAGTCTATCACACTCCGATTAACGTGCAAACCCAGAGTCGAGACTAAGTCAATCGAGGGTGGTGAGAGCTTGATTCTGTTTTAGAGCAATGGTGGTATATTACTCTGTCGATTTATGAGGTGTTGGCTTGAAATGGAAGCAGAACACTAGTATTTATAGCCAAACCCTAATCCGACGTGGAAGGTTTGGTCGTGGGGGAGAGAGACAGTTCTCCGCGTCCATTGCTGACGTGGATACTTGGTCGTGGGGGAGCTCGACAATTACTGTGCATGTGTACACATGGGCCAATCGTGTGAGCCGATCAGGTTAGTGGCCAAGCCACACTGCCTACCTGGGTATAACGGTCACAGGTTGTCCTTTTATGTCAGAGTATATCAGATCTGTGCATGAGGCACGGATCGTTTTGTTGTTTTGCCGTTGTGCCCATAAGCAGAGTATTTATGATGACGAGATTCTTGGTCCGGGGCGGATCGTATCCGGCCCCACGAATCTTGTTTGGGGTCGAACTCCCCACCGTGGGTAACGAAAGTTGGACACGGATGCTATCCGGGCCTGGGCTTGGGGCGGACCGGACTAGATCACTTGGTCCGTACCCAAGTGGGGTGATGATCATGATCACCATTAAGTCCCCCAGTCCGTTATCATATTCCGTTCCAAGGATATGGTGGCGGACTTACAGTAAAGATGTGACACCATAATGATGCCTTCAACATATTAGCGGCGCGTAATAAATGCCCGTCCCCTCAAACTTTTCGTCTGGCATATGATGGGACGTCCCGATGCTGTTATGACGCTTTTGGGGCACTTGCGGCGTCCAATAAATGCACGTCGCTTCGTTCTCACTGTTCATTTATTAGATCGTGAGATCTGGCGACACGTGTAGCGGTAAAACTGGGTCGATACGTGGTAATTTCTTGGATCGTGACATCTTGCGACACGTGTACGGCTACTACTAATGCCCACGGGATCTGACCCACGCAAAATTGCCTATAAATAGCAAATAGTTGGGTTTATTTCATTTTTTACGCTTAGTAAAAAATCGTTGAGAGGATACCGGTTGTCATTCAATCATTCCGTCCACTGTTCCTGCACTCAACCCAGTTTCCGACTACATTCATATAAACCCAGGTCCGATATTCATATCTTCATCCCTTTTTCTTCTTTTCTCATATATTCATACCACCATACCATGGCTACTATTGAGGGAGGTGGTCCGAGCACGAGCAGTGGTGTGGCCAACGTGGCACTGGAGGTTAGTTCGGTGAAACCGGAGATGATTCCGGTTATTCTGAGGCGCTTTAAATGCCTGGAGCGCTTCAATCCCGTTGCGCCGACTCCGGCCCAGCGTGCCGACACGCCACCAGAGGGTAAGGTGGCGGTGTACTGGAAAACGATGGAGAAAGGGAATCTCTGCATGCCCCCAACACCGTTTTATGTAGATGTGTGTAAACACTATAAAGTTGGGTTTAGCCAACTTCATCCCTTCGCCGTGCAGAAGGTCACCATTTTTGAGATGTGGTGCCGGTCGCTGGGCTTGATGCCGCTTGTGAAGGTATTTCAGGCTTGCTTTAAGTTGACGCCCAGCGGCAAGGGGTGGTACACTTTTGCGAAGAAGAACGACTTCGTTGGGTGTCAAGAGTCATCCCTGCACGGCTGGAGGGATACATTTTTCTTCATTGACCAAGCGGTCATCCCCAATGACTCTGTGGAGACGCTCGTGTGGCAATACGAGCGTCCACGCAACGTCAGCCTTACGCCCAAGCTGACGGACGCAGAGGAGGGGCTGTTGGATGCCTGCCGTGACGCGAAGCTGGAGATGCGAGAGTACCATTCTTACGTGCTCGTGATCGGCTGCATCAGCTCATTTTGGGCTTTTGAGGGTCAGGTTCCCGTCATTCGGGAGAACGACCATGGTATGGACGGGGGTGGTTTGTTTTTACTTCGATGTGACTATGCAATCTTCATAGTTTAACTCGTGTTTGTGTTTTCTCTTTGCAGATATGGATTTGAAATCCGTGCTAAGGCTCCCAGCTTGGCCGGGCTCAAGTACATCCGGAGGGCTGTGGAGGACGACTCCAGCGACGCCGCCAAGGTCACCGGTGCTACGGTGACCGTTGCGAAGCCGGCACCTGCAGGGGAGAGGGTTCCCGTTGCCCGCCCTCTTACGGCAGGCGCCGAGGTGGAAGCGTCTGAGGCCCGCACCATCCCTAAACGTAAGGGGGTGGTGCAGGTTAGGAAAGTGGCAGGGCCCGCCCCCAAAAAGAAGAAAACTGCTGGGGAGGTCGCCGAGGCCAATCTGCAGCATTTCATGTCCGTGCCCAGCACAGGTGGGCACTACATTATACCTACGGATGGTCGGTATCTTGCTCTATTTCATATGAGCGATTGGTGGTGGTCTCTTGTGTTTTCCTGAACTTTTCTTTGTGTTTTTCAGATGCGACGGACCCGCACGTGGCTGGGACGGGATACATCAGCAGTGAACTTGTTCTTCGGGACGAGGAGGAGGAGGAAGAGGTGCCAGCCGTTGAACGGATGGTACGCCGTAGCGGTGCTCCACCGCCCCCCACCGCCGATGGTACGGTGGGTTCGCGTGCCGAGGAGCCAATGACGCTGGATGATAGCCCGCTGCGGCCGTCGCCCATCCGTGCCCATCCTCCGAGCCCTCCTAACGTGCCGTCTCCCGCCCGTACCGACAGCATGAGGTGAGTCTTTAGGACGTCGGCGCCATGCGTTTTAGCAAGCACACATATGTATCTATGTACTTTTTTTTTTTGACTAAGTGTTGAAACAGGGCTGACCGAATGGCTATTCTCAGGTCCATGTTGTCGAAGCCGTTCCTGCCGGAACGTTTTTTGAAAGTCCCCGTTGTTGGGGCATCCACCTCTGCCGCTCCCGTGTTCGTCGCGGCCTGGGATATAAAGGTTGATAATTTGGCCGTGGACGGGCGGTCACTGCGGGATTTTGCCGAACATGCCATCCCGCCTGCCGTCAAAGAGAAGCTGGCGAGGCTATCTGCTAATGACGCCTCGAGGGCGCGCCTGCTGATGTCTTTCTGGGACTTCGCATTGCAATGCGACGAGCAGGAGCGTACCGAGAGGTTGAGTAACCAGGTACGCCAAAGCCATGCTGTGGTTAGCCGCCAAGAGGGAGAAATTGCCGACCTCAAGGTACGAACTGCGCAGCTCGGGGGCACCTGCAGATTGCCAATGAAGCCAGGGCGAAGGCTGAGGCAGATCTTTTGGCTGAGAGGCAGCAAAGGGAGGCTGCTGCTGCTCTTGCGCCGGTGCAGGAGCAGGCTAAGGCCGCAGAGGTGGAGAAAGCGGCGTTCGCTGCGGAGTTTGAGCAACTGAAGAGCAGGTATGTTGATGACCGCTTTTTAATTTGCTAACTTCATGTGTTTAGTTACTAACTGTTATTTTACGCAGGTTCGATGATCTGACCACGGATCTGGCTGCTTCAAGGAAGGAGGTGTCCGAACTGGAGACGGCGTGCCAGCTGCACATCAAAGACTTCAATGATGCCACGATTAAAAGCAAAGAGCTGGCAGATGATTTGGAGCGTCTTCAGAAGGGCATTCCCAACCTGGTGAAGCGAGCCATTGCATCGGATAGCGTGACGGGTCCGTTCAAGGAGTTCCTGTCCGCTGTCCAGGAGGTGGAGGTGCTACAAACGATCAATCTTATATCGGAGCACATTCCCGACCTGCCGACTCCGCTTCCTGATGCAATCGCATCCAAGGTCAACCCGGATTGCGCCGAGAGGGCGCAGCGGGCGAGCCAGGCGCTGCAGACACTCACCGTTCCCTTCATAGAAAGAATAGGTAGTGAGGTGTTGTCTGTAGACGAGATTTTGGAGATGCAGCCGTAGGTAGATAGGTTCATTTGTAAGGCTGGCATCCCTTATTACTTTGTAAATTTGTTTCACATGTATAAATGCAACGTTCGTTTCTTAATTGCACGTGTTCAATCTATTTTTTGTGTACGTACGTTTAGTATTTGTTGTCATGACTTAGTAGATTTCTAGACTACTTTATGGGTTGGTGTGTGGCGGCAGTTGTTACCGCGGCTCGACCAATTAGTCCGGTCTCACCCCGACAATTTAACCGTGGCACGGGAGGACCTCTGCCTTCGGGAAGCTAGAAGGCATTCCCTTATGGGGGCACGCTCGCTGTGGCTCCGGGCTTAGCTGACTTCTGCCGTCATATGCCGAGCCCACAACGACGACGCCTAGAGGCGGTTTTTTTTTTTTAATGTGTAGAACTTAACAGGTATACAACACAGAAGGATAAGATGCAATCAAAACTTTTTTCATTGATAATATAAGTGCTACGAAGGCGGGGGGATCAATCCGGCCCGAGCTATTACAAAGTTTGATTACATATAACATTTCTTTAGGTTAGTCACGTGCCAAGTACGAGGCACGGACTTGCCATCCAGAGTGGCTAAGACGTAGGAGCCATTTGCGTTTGCTTCCGTAACCCGGTACGGGCCTTCCCAGCGCTGACCGAGCTTGCCTGTATCTTCGGACTTGCTGGCCTCGTTATTACGCCAGACCGAAAAAAAGATGGCGAACACGCTTGTTGTAGTAGCGGGCCATTTTTTGCTTATTTACAGCTTGGCGGATGGCTGTCATTTCTCTCCGTTCTTCTAGCATGTGGGCATTTTGCTGGTGCGCTTCGAGGTTCCCTTCTTCAGTGAAGTTTATTATTCGTGCGCTGGGAACGCTGATTTCCGCCGGGATGACCGCCTCACAGCCGTAGACAAGGCTGAAAGGGGTTTCTCCGGTGCTTTCCTTGGGGGTGGTGCGGTGAGCCCATAGTACGTTGGGGAGTTCATCGACCCAACCAGTGCGGCTTTCCCCGAGTCTAGCCTTGACACCGGCTACTAAATCTCTGTTGGTGACTTCAACTTGACCATTTGCCTGCGGGTGGTGCGGGTGGTAGACTGAGGTTAAGATCTGTTTGATGTTGAGTTCTTCGCACCAACTTCTGAAAGGGTTCTCGGCGAATTGCTTGCCGTTATCCGTGATGATTTCGTGAAGAATGCCGAACTGGCAGAAAATGTTATCCCATACAAAGTTCCGAACCTGTTTGCCGCTGATAGTTTTCAACGGTTTGGCTTCAACCAATTTGGTGAAGTAGTCGATAGCGACAATGAGAAATTTGACATTGCCGGGTCCGGCCGGGAACGGCCCCACGATGTTGATGCCCCACTTAAAGAAAGGTCATGCTGATGATATTGGAATCAGGTCATGCCTAAGAGAGCGTGCAACGGGTGCATGGATTTGGCATGAGGTACAGTTTCTTGTGACCGCGGAAGCGTCCCTGTACGTTGAAGGCCAGTAATAACCCATGCGCATGATTTTTGCCACCACGGTTTTGTGTCCGGAGTGGAGGGCGCATGAACCCTCGTGGACCTCGCGGATAACGTTTTCAGCTTGTTTGGGACCCACACACCTTAGGTTCGGACCTAGATATGATTTTTTCATGAGTTCTCCTTTTTCGATGAAGTACATTGGAGCCTTCATTCGGATTTTCCTTGCTTCGATCGGATCCTGGGGTAAGGTTCCGGACCGAAGATACGCGGTGATTGGGGTCATCCAATTACCCTCTTATTCTTCGATTTGGGCCACCGTTCTTGACGAGTCAATTGACTTCTGTTCCAGGACCTCAACCAGAACTTTCTTGGTTAGATGGGCAAATGTGAGTGACGCCAGTTTGCTCAGGGCGTCAGCTTTCTTGTTTTTGTTCCTAAGAACTTGCTCAATCTGGAACGTTGTGAACTGTTTTGATAAGCTCTGGGTGAGGGCCAGATATTGCTTCATTGCTGTGTCCTTTGCCTCGAAGGCACCGTTGAACTAGTTTGCCACCAGCTGTGAGTCAACGTATGCCCGGAGGTCTTTGATTCCCATTTCGGCGGCAATCCAGATACCGGACAGTAACGCTTCGTACTCGGCCTCGTTATTGGAGGCGGGGAAGCCAAAACAGAAGGCGTATGTGTGCTCCTCCCCGTCGGGGCTAATAAGTATGAGGCCGGCACCGGCACCTTCGGAGCTTGAAGCCGGGCGGGGGTGTCAGAGGTGCACCTACCCTCTGCTCCCCCCGGAAGTTCGGCAAGAAAATCGGCCATAACTTGCCCCTTGACCGCACTCCGCGGACAGAAGGTTATTTCATGTTCTCCAAGCTCAATGGCCCATTTGGCTAACCGACCAGATATTTTTGGCTTCGTGAGTACTTGCTTGATAGGTTGATCCGTTAGGACGGTAATTGGATGGCCTTAGAAATACCGGCGCAGGCGCCGTGCTGAGTGGAGTAGTGCTAGTACTAGTTTCTCGATTGGTGAATAGTTCAGTTCTCCCAACTGCAGTGCACGACTAACAAAGTAAACAGGCATTTGTGTCCTGTCGCGCAAAGCTATGAGGACGGAGCTGACAGCGTTTTTTGACGCTGCTAGATACAAGGTGAGTGTCTCACCAGGAATAGGAGCCGTGAGCGTGGGAAGCTCTCTTAGAAATGCTTTCATGTCTTGGAATGCCTACTCCGCCTCGGGAGTCCAGGAGAAATCTTTATTGTTGAGGCAGCCTTTTAGTGTGTCGAAGAACGGAAGTGACCGCTCAGCTGCTTTGGACAGGAAGCGCGCTAAGGCCGCCAACTTGCCGTTCAGGCTTTGAACATCTTTTTTGCTCCGCGGAGATACTATGTCCGCAATGGCTTGTATTTTCTTTGGGTTAGCCTTTATTCCCCTTAGGGTTATTATATGACCTAGAAACTTCCCTTCTTCCATGCCGAAAGAACATTTAGCCGGATTAAGTTTCATATTTATCTTCCGCAATGAGGCGAAGGTTTCCAAGATATCCGTGAGCAACTGTGATTCGACATTGCTTTTAATGACTATATCATCTACGTACGCTTCCAGATTGCGTCCGATCTGGGATTTAAAGGCAGCATCCACGACGCGCTGATAAGTTGCTCCGGCATTTTTGAGAACGAATGGCATTTTGGTGTAACAGAAGATGCCCTGTTCCGTGTGAAATGCGGTTTTTTCTTCGTAATCTTCAGCCATTAGGATCTGATGGTACCCCTTGTAGGCGTCCAGGAAACATTTGAACCGGAATCCGGACAGAGACTCGACTTTCCAATCGATCTCGGGGAGCGGGTAATTGTCCTTGGGACACGCCTTGTTAATATCTTTAAAATCAACACACATTCGCTATGAGCCATCAAATTTTTTGACGAGCACTGGGTTTGCTACCCACGTCTGATACTGGACTTCACGCATGATACCAGCGTGAACAAGCTTGCTGACTTCTTTGCAGATGAATCGACTCCGGTCCGGGGCCATGCCCCTCTTCTTCTGCCTGACCGGAGTGATGTTTGTGTTGACATTCAACCTATGTTCAGCAATTGACCGCAAAACTCCAGTCATTTCATAGTCTTGCCATGCAAAAACGTCTATGTTGCCTGCCAGAATCTCACATAGTTTTAACCGTGTCGTCGGGCTTAGGGCCAGACCCACTCGGACTTTTTGTTCTCGTCAGTTGTCATGATGAAGGGTCCAGGGGTAGGCCTTGAAATCTGGGCGCAGACGGGTATGGCCGTACCCGTCGTATGTAGAGTGGCGATTCCAGCAGGGGTTGGGAATTTCATCATCCCATGAACTGTGGAGGTGATAGCCCCGAATTGGTAGATTGCGGTGCGGCTCAGGAGAACGTTGAAGCGCGATGGGGCCCGCACCACGACAAATTCCAACTCTGCCGTCCTGGAGTATGGGTAGTTGCCCAAAGTTACATCCAAGGTGAGCCTGCCTATTGGCCACTTGGTGTCATTTGCATAGCTAGACAATGGGGACAGCGGTTCTTTTAACTTTTTCTGCACTTGCGATGGCAGCTGCAAGAAGCAGTGCTCATACATAACATTTAGCCGGATTAAGTTTCATATTTATCTTCCGCAATGAGGCGAAGGTTTCCAAGATATCCGTGAGCAACTGTGATTCGACATTGCTTTTAATGACTATATCATCTACGTACGCTTCCAGATTGCGTCCGATCTGGGATTTAAAGGCAGCGTCCACGACGCGCTGATAAGTTGCTCCGGCATTTTTGAGAACGAATGGCATTTTGGTGTCATTGCTCCGGCATAACCTCGACGGCGTTGCCCGTGTCCGTATAAACCTTTGATATTTGGCAGTTCCCTATGCGCGCCGTGATAACGACGGGTTCCGGAGGAGCAATGCTCCGAAGTGGTGGGAATGAGATTGAGGCGAACTGCCAGTCCTGCAATGTGTCTGCTTTCCGTTTTGAGCTGGTTTGCGCAGACTGAATCATGTGAATGACCGCGTCAGACGGATCACGATTATCATCCTTCCGTTGCCAGCCATAGGTCTTCGCGCCGTCAGCTTTCTTAAATTTCTTTCCAGGCAGCAAATGATTAAGCTTGCCGGCCTGAATGGCTGCCTTGATTTCTTTTCTTAACTGCCTGCAGTCGTCGGTGTCGTGCCCGTACTCTTCATGGAAGTCGCAGTATTTTCCGTTCTTGGGCACGTCACGGTGTTCTAACGGGGGCGGAGGGTTAAACGCGTTCTGCGCCGCTGTCTCAGTAAGCAAAATTTCTTTTGGAGACTTGGTGAGTGAGGACAGGAGCGAATTTTTGTCATATGGTTGGCGTCGTGCTGATTCACGATGATCACGGCGATTGTCATGCCGTGTGTCTCGACGGAAGTCACGTCGATTATTGTCACGCCGGCCGGATCCGGATCCGCCCTCATAGAATCGGCCGTGATGTTTTTCATGCTCGGGACGGTGGGAATCCCGCGACGACGCTTTGTGCAAGTCGGTGTCCTCACCGGATCGCAGGTAATCCCGAGCTATGGAGACGGCCTCGGAATACACCTTTGGCAATTTCCTTTTCAATCGGTAGTACAAAGTGGGATACCGATCCTTATCGATGCCGTAGATGAGACCGGCAATCTGCTGACTCGGTGGAAGTTCACTTATCTTCTGACACTCGGTTGTGAAGCGCGTGAGGAAGTCGTTTAACGACTCTCGGCTTGTTTGCTTGATTTCAAACACGTCAAGATGTGTTAGAGTGTGCTGCTTCAGATTGTGATACTGCTGCAAGAACTTAAACCGTAGGTCAGGAAAGCTAGTAATGCTTCTTGCCGGCAACTTTTCAAACCATCCGCGTGCGTTGCCCTGCAAAACTTGTGGGAACATGTGGCATGCCACCGCGTCTTCCCAATGTTCAGTTTTTATTGCGCCCTCAAAGCGTTGCAGAAAGTCCTCAGGGTCGGAGTCACCAGAATAGGTGCCGATTGTGAGTGGGATGGTGAGTTTTGCTGGCAACGGATGTTCTGCAATTTTTGCCACAAACCTAGCAGTGGTGGTGGAAACGGGCACCGGCTTGCTCACTTTCTCACCTTGTAAGGTGGCATAGAAGTTTGCAATCAATGTGTCCGCCGCGGACTCGTCAGACTGAGCTGAGAACGAGCCCGGCGGGGCTGCACTTAGGAGCAAATCGGCTAACATTTTGCGACTTGCTGCCCTGTCCATCCGTACATGACCCTGGGTAGGCGTTGGCACTGCCAGCCGCGGCGGAGACGGCGGTGGCGGTACGATTTGCCGCGGCGGGGACGGAGCCCGTGGTTCCGGGGTTACTACGAAACCCATTTGTGCCAACATACGTTGGGCTTCAGCCGCGGAGATGGGCTTAGGAACCGAAGAAGTGTTCGAGCTGTTCTCCGGCGGAGGACGATTGTTCGTCGGATTCTCAGCGCCGGAGGTCGAATCATTCTGAATAAATAGTTGCCTTGGGTCAATCCTCGGTGTTACCGTCTGCCCCGTAAATGAAGCATGCGGGGTGTTAGGGTTGACGGTAGGCTGAGGTGACTGATCGGGATTCTGTGGCGGTGGTGGCATATTAGCAGAAGCACCATCGCCATTGTTGTCATTTTGAGAAATAACAACCATCGTGAAAGATGATTTTCCGGCGTTCGGAAAAGCGAAAAGTGGTCGTTTTCTGGGAAGTCAACCGTGGATGGCGCCAAATGTTCAAGCGTAAAAACACTTGAGTACAAAGATGGTGATGATGTATGAGGAACCAAGTCTATCACACTCCGATTAACGTGCAAACCCAGAGTCGAGACTAAGTCAATCGAGGGTGGTGAGAGCTTGATTCTGTTTTAGAGCAATGGTGGTATATTACTCTGTCGATTTATGAGGTGTTGGCTTGAAATGGAAGCAGAACACTAGTATTTATAGCCAAACCCTAATCCGACGTGGAAGGTTTGGTCGTGGGGGAGAGAGACAGTTCTCCGCGTCCACTGCTGACGTGGATACTTGGTCGTGGGGGAGCTCGACAATTACTGTGCATGTGTACACGTGGGCCAATCGTGTGAGCCGACCAGGTTAGTGGCCAAGCCACACTGCCTACCTGGGTATAACGGTCACAGGTTGTCCTTTTATGTCAGAGTATATCAGATCTGTGCATGAGGCACGGATCGTTTTGTTGTTTTGCCGTTGTGCCCATAAGTAGAGTATTTATGATGACAATATTCTTGGTCCGGGGCGGATCGTATCCGGCCCCATGAATCTTGTTTGGGGTCGAACTCCCCACCGCGGGTAACGAAAGTTGAACACGGATGCTATCCGGGCCTGGGCTTAGGGCGAACCGGACTAGATCACTTGGTCCGTACCCAAGTGGAGTGATGATCATGATCACCATTAAAACTCAAATCCTACACACAAATATTCTTTATAAAACAAAGTATACACACATAAGAACAATAAATTTCCCCCAATCTCACGAGTGATGACCATAACCTCTTTTTGTGGCAAAAGAAGAAAAAACATCAGGTTTTCCAATCAAATTTAGATACTCGATATCATTCTCTTGGTCCATATTCTGCAACAACATCAATTTGACTCGATATAATTTCCCATGTCATTAGACAATTAAATGTATCAAAACCACAATCAAATGCCTGTAAGAACACGTCAAGAAACATTTCATTTTCTTATTCAAGCATTTTAGCAATGTTCATCAAACACCAAAACCTTGATGACAAATACTTAAATTCATGACACCCAAAAAAACATTTGTTTTAACATGTAAGCCTTATACAAATAATATACATATATAACAGAAAGCAAAGTAAGCAAAAAGTAGTAGACATGGTCTTCTGATACCTTTGATTTCTAACACTAAAATGCTATAAAACCTGACGATCGCATCTGGTGATGAATAAGTTGGAGAAAAAATAGTCGGAGATAAACTAAACACCTAAACTAATAAAATCAAACATAAATATCTTAAATCGAACCCTGAAGCAACCGTATCGGAAAGCTAGGGCAAGCTATTTTAAGAAGATAATCGACTTGAAATATGGGTACACCATTTATAGATTAAAATATTGAATAGCTGTAGATGAAAAGGAAGAAAGTTAATCAAAGGCTCAAAATCCTACATGGTATCAACCAATACCTCAATCTATGCTAAAGATTGAGGTAACTGCTGATACTATAATTTACTAATCTGCAATAGATAAAATATCAACTCTTACTTATACAGTTATATATAGCAAGTGTGCTAAAGGAAAAGAAGTACGATCTTGATAATGTTTCAACAATTAATATGGTACAGTAGTAATTCTTACCATAAAGCGGAGCCAGTACAGGACCCAAAATCCAACACTTTAGTCGGAGCAAACCCATAAAGTCTTCTTTTAACCTAAAATAAAGCTCGATACAGTTGAGCGGAAATTCAGTTCTTCGAATAATCTAGTGAGGAAAATGTCAATAAACATCAAGGTGCAAACCTTCCAAGTTCAATGCCACCTTTAAAATCACTTTAGGTGACTCTCAATCCATTTGACCCATTTGATTGTTTGAGCCAATGAACATACAACATAACCCAATAAGACCCACCCATAAGCACATGGTCAAAATTGCTAAATTTACACTTGATGATTCCTTTAAAATTATACAAAAACAACTACATTTTAAAAGATGAATCATATATATCAAATTAGAAATTTGAGTGAAGCACTTATAATTGTCGACATATGCAAATACTACTTGTATAAAAAAAAATTAATTAGCAATATAATATGGCATAAATGGAAAGCATTAATAACTAAAATTTGAAGTGATAAGGTCTAATGGATTACCAAAGATACAAATCAGCTAAAGATATAAATTGCAGATTTATTAGCTATGTTTGTGTGAAAAGTTACCGATTTGCAAATTAAAGTTGCAATCGAGAGGCTGCAAGAAACCTTCATGTTGAGGATGGTGTTCCTGTTGACCTGTTGTAACAACAATGTTGTCGATGATGTTGTGCAAATGAATTACCATTATCACCTCCTCCTGCCCACGATGGTCCTGCTTTGTTTTCAGTATAAAATTTTTCTAGCTGCAATAACAAACACAATTTCATTTATTATATTCAATAACACACACACACACACACACACACATATATATACATATATATATATATATATCTTTGGATTGAATTAAAGGATTTATATACAACACATTACTTAAGACTCCACTATAGCTTCTTTAGCAACACAAAGGAGCAATCTAATAGAGAGCAATC
This sequence comes from Pseudognaphalium luteoalbum, assembly GCA_963422505.1. Lineage (NCBI taxonomy): Eukaryota > Viridiplantae > Streptophyta > Magnoliopsida > Asterales > Asteraceae > Pseudognaphalium > Pseudognaphalium luteoalbum. The sequence goes on along the minus strand of OY730198.1, from coordinate 3,309,867 downwards.
TAGTAGAGATCATGAATCAAAATACAGAAAAGATGATAAATCTATAAAGCTTAAAATAGTCACATAAGTCACTTTGCAATTCAACTATTTTGGTTCATTAAATGGGTCCAAATTATACCAAAATCACTTATATACACATACCATATTCATGACATACGATTCCATCTTATTCCCAAATAAATTAAAATTTATCACTTGTACTACTGTATATTGTATCGCAATGCACATAATAATAAAATATAGGATTACAGACTTACAGTGGTATTGAAGAACACTTTCGCTATTCTCATAGGAATCAGAGCGAATTACATAATTGAAACCCCAAATATTAACAATTAACGGGGAAACCTAGTCATGAAAAAGATGTTAAATACATTGGTCTATTGATTGAAGAGATTAACTTACAGCACAAATATTCTCCTATGAATCAGAAGAATCATAGAAAATTGCATCGTCTAAACCCCAATTGTTAACAATCACTGGAAACCTAATCACAAAAAGGACGTTAAAAACCTTAATCGATTGATTGAAGAAGGTAACTTACGGAGGATGTAACTACCGATTCAAGCAAAGAGAGAAAACAGAGATATTGAATGTCATTGTGTTTGGCTGACCACGTATAAAACCCTAAAAACAACGATTAGCAAGCATGGGTCAATGAGAAGATATGGTGAACAATAGTGGATTTCGTGAAAGGCTGGTTCTCTTGGAAACCGGTTGCTGCATACGAATTCCTAAAAATACGGAGTAAAATAATCGACTATATATTCTAGGGTTTTAAGGTTGGGTAGGGATGGATACTCATATCGTATGGAATGTTTTTTTGGGAGAATTTTTTAGCTTTTGACCGATTTATTTTATATTTAATAGTTTTTAATTTAATAAATATAAATACATATTTATGGGTGCTTTTTGTATTTATTTGACATTGATCTTTAATTAGAGAGTCTAATCAAGATCTAACATTTTTAAATGGTATTATGTTTTAATTATATAAAAAAATTTCATTTATCATAAAAATTTCAACTATATTTTAATTTTATTTTACAAATTATTAGACTTTTGTCAAGAACTTATGAAAAGTGTCAATTAGTTTTGTTAATATTCAAATTTGTTGCTTTTGTTTTTAATGTATTCATAAATGAAAGCATAAATCGAATAATAAAAACCAAATAAACTGAATAGTAATTTGGTTCGGTTTGATCTTTTACTTGTTCGGTTTCAACTTTTCAAAATTGAAAACCAATTGATTTTTCCTATTAGGCTCAGTTTTAACTGAATTAACCGAGCACTCCTATTAAAAACGGTGTATTAAAAGATCCTTCAACAAATCACCTTCTTCTAAAAGGCCTTGATTTTGTACATGTTGACTTTTCATAAAGGGCTCAAGTGTGGTTGATAGTACTTTGATCCAAGTTCCTGGAAAAGAAGATTTAGAAGTGGGCTAGATAAGCCTATATGTCAAAAACATACTAGCGTTTTACACAATCTTGTTTTTACAAATGAGCCAAATAAGTGGAAATTGATCCAAGAAGGTGTAGACACTTCTCTACTCCTCATAAAAAAATAGTATCACATTTTTGAATGTTACCTGCCTAATGTGAATATCATATGTAGAAATCATAGGCACCTAGTTGTAAAGAGTGAAGTAGCATCCATATGCTTTCAGCTTTTCAATTTTGATCCACAACGCAGTAAAACTTTTTAAGAAGAAAAAATTATAGGTACATCAATCAAAGAGTCAAGATGACTTGGAAGATGTCTTTTTTTTTTTTTTTTCTTCTTTTCTTTTTTATTAAAGATAATGTTTACCTGGTACTTCAAAAATCAGTTAAGTAAAATGGATGTGAGTGGATTCTACATCTCAACCCGTTAGATAGGCGGTAAGACTAATCAACATTTAACTCAACAAACATCAAACAAAAACCAAGTAATAATGGATGTCTTTTGTGTAGTCAACCACATGAACTAGACAACTAGTAATGGTTAAAAGATCCAGACTAGCCTTGAGAATCTATAGTGTGACATTACAACACGGCCAATTAACACGTATTGAAACCGAGATAAAATAACATTGAAACAATTATTACCCTTTGCGAAAGTTTGCGTAGTTCTCTAAACTAAGTATAGGATGAATGGATGATCATCTCTGTTACTCTATAGTCCGTTAGTAATATAGACTTAGGAAATAATCATAATTTTAAAGAAGTTACATTAGCCATATATATTTGAAATTTTTAAGGATCTAATCGATTATTATTAAATAGTTCTGTTATATCAAGGGGTTAAATTGCTAATTCCAGCCGTTGCAATATATATTTTAAGCTATGGTAGCAAGACTCACAGCTTTTGAAAACAGAGCTAAAATGGATATGTAAAAACAGGCTCTATTTAATATAGGCTTAAGATTAAGATTATTATTTCATTTTATTATGATCAGTTTTTTATCTCCTCGGGATAAAATGATATTTTTCTGTGCAACATGTAGCTTATATATATATGAGTTAAATTAAGATTAAAATTATTATTTAATATTTATAATGATTGTTTGTTTGTAAGTAAAACTTACTAATATATATGAGTGACGAGTCTATGGGACATAAAAATAAGCAACCGTATCTTATTTTTATTTCAAAACCCAAAAACAAAACAAGTTTGATTGAGAGTTGTACAAATTCCTCATTCTCAGTACTCTGAAATTATGGACCTCGTAACGACAAAAAATGCTTTTTACATTACATATTTTGAGAATTTTTCTTTAGAGAAATTAGAGAATTATATCTTTAGTTTATAAAGTTTTACACATTTTGTGTTGTACAGGGTTTGGTTATTGTAGAATAATCTTTAAAACATAATAAATAAAACATATTTTTGGTATGTTTGGCATAACTAGCTAATAGCTGGTAGCTTGTAGCTGGTAGCTAGAGCTGGTAGCTTGTGGTTAGTAGTTGGAACTGATAGCTTTTGGTAATATTTGTGTTTGGTAGAGTAGCTGAAGCTTGTAGCTTATGAATGTAAAATGATATAAAAGGACAAATATATTAATTTTAAAAGATGATATATAATTACATGGAGGGTATTTATGTAATTTCATTTTTTATAAGCTACAAGCTACTTCTATAAGCTACTTCAAGTAGCTTACGATTTTGAAGCTTATGGAAACCATAAACTACTCAAAATTTTGGAATCAAACAGAGCTTTATGAAAATCATAAGCTAGAAGCTACAAGCTTTTAAAATGAATGTGCCAAACATAGCATTTGAGCCATCGGATGCATCATTGGCCAAATCAATTTTGTTAGGTAGTCAAAACACATTAATAGAAGGGTAAAAAGGACATTTTCAATTATTATTTCTATTTTTTATTTAGAATCAAATTTCAAATTCTTAAACCATACTTATTTCCCTTTGCTGCATTTATGTACTTAGGTGAGTAATATGGTAACCCTGTACTTAGGTGAGTAAAAATCGGCAACGAATTGCCACAATACTTCAAGTATGCAACCTACCAAATAATTTGCTCAGGTATGCAACAAACCGGCTAACCCTGTACTTAGGTGAGTAATATGGTAACCTATTACCGGTTTGACCGGTCAACATCCACTTTTTACAATTTTTATTTTCATATTAAATGTGACGTGGAAAATAAAAGTTTACGTGAAAGTTAAGGCGTCAGCGTTGACTTCTGAGTTAGTTCCCACACACACATCCATACACCTCGACCTTCGTATATATACTGTCATTGATCGAAAGACTGGCAATGAACCGAACCCTCATTAATTTTCACACATCTATGATTGAGTTGATCTTTCGATCAACCAAACCCTCATTTTCTACAATTTGTTGGTACTTGACTCAAACATGAAGCCGGAAAATTTAGAAGATGACGGCGTCAGCGTTGACGAGCAAATTGAAATCAACGAAATTGACAGCGACATAGTGGTTAGAGAAGCGAAATCTGAGCTACATAAATGTTGAAACTCGCCGGAAATCACAAACGGTGTTGTAAACGCAACTACTTTTTCTGCTACTACTAAAACTCGTCGGAAAACACATAAGTTCGCTGGAAAAATTTATTTTGTAGATCTGGTTACGCTTTGGTGGTGGCGCTCTGCGGCTGCTCCGAGGATTAGGGCTTTGATTATCAACTCAATTATAGTGAAAGGTACTACTAAAACTCGTCGGACCACCCCTAAAAAATCATCGACACCGAAGCCTTTATGGAAAATAATTCTCAGTATATTTATCAAGAACTCTATTCTGTTACTAATCGTATTACTTTTCGTTAACATGATCCGTAAACTTGCGTTCAATCAGTTGCAACAGAATCATGATTTCGTTATCATATCGTCCAATTGCGAAGCACAAATTGCAGAACTGGGTGAATTCTTGAAAAGTACTACAAAAATGATTCAAAATAGGATCGATTCAGTTGATCGAAAGATTGGTAATAAAATTGAGGGTTTGAAAAATGAAATTCAGTAATAAAATTGATGAAAATGCAGCAGTCGAATTGGACGGAAAAGTTGAGAGGGTGGAGAATTGGTTAACTAGTAGTGGTGAGTCTGAGTGGTTGTTAATAGATGAATTTGATAAATTTGCTATGCAAGTTAAGGCGGTTAAAAGTTATGATAATTTTGAGGATTTGAAGTTAGATGAAGTTGACCCGCGACGAAAGGTGTGTATTTCGTTTTTCCGGTTGACGGCTAATGGTCTGATATTGTTGCGGAAATGATTTTTTTCTACTACTACTTTAACGATGTATGTGTATGTATATGAGCTGACATGGATGCCACTTATACATATCACGTTGCAAAAATATCCGTCGTGGCAGGTGATGTGTAAGCCTAATCAGCTTTAGAAAATTTAAAAAGGTAATAATAAACTTTGCAAGATCCGAACACATATTCTTCCGGTTTGTTGCATACCTAAGCAAATTATTAAGTAGATTGCATACTTGGAGTATTTTGTGACAGTTTATTGCCGACTTTGATCATTTACCCAAACATCAAATGTATGTACGTATATATAAAATTCAGAAGCAAGCATAATTTCAATCCATTTTACACAAAATAAAAGAGAAAATAACCGGTTCTTAAAATAAAAATACAAATATTAATATAATAGCGTTCATAAAGACTTATTTAAAACGTGATGCACATATCTAAACCGTAAAATTCACAAATCTATGACGTGATGCACATATATAATGTGATGCACGTACAATCTTAAAGCCTTCGTTGTTCACAAACACGGACTATATTAATCGATCTGGATTTTCACAATCGAACATATTACATGATGCACGACTACATGTGAGCAATCTGATATAGATCGTGATAAGAAATACGGAGTAGGTACACATACCAAATAAAACGATACGTACAGGATAAAACTTGTAGGCGGCCATTATATCAACAACGAATAATGGGTACATGTCGGCGGCAAAGTATTACACGGGGGTTAGATTTGCAGTCCGGCTTTTTTGAAAAAAAAAAAAAAAAAGGAGGGTGACGGTTTTTTGGCTAAAAATAACGGAGGAATTGAATTAAATTTTATATCATTAATTAATTAATAATAATAAATATGAGGATAAAATCCCTATAATACCCTTTGATCAATTTAGCCTAACAATTTATTCTATCTATTCTATTTTAAGTTTTATTCTATTTGATCCAAGCCCTTATTCTCTATTCATCTATCCAAAAAATAGTACTGTTTAATTAATTAAAAAATGAAGTGTGAAGTAAGAAATTACCCTTTAATATCAATTAGCATAGACTATGAATAGTAAATATTTTGTCCTTTTATATTTTACATATATAATTAAATAATAGATGTTGCAAATTTTTACTAATATGGTATATGAATCAAGTGGTTAGCAAGTGTTCAATTAAAAAGAGTAATGTAAGTTCAAAACTTGAAGTGGCATTTTGAATACATATATTTTAGTTATGATTTTTGAAACAATCTATGGACTTTATAAATATATAAAAAAAAACCTTAATTTCTCTAATATCTTGATGTAAAATTAAAATTCATTCTTGGACTTTTTCGCTTAAGAAAAAATATAATCTTTGATGTTTAGTTATATATGTAGTATAACGTGTCTTTGCTTTATTTTACCCTTTACCTTTTTATTAGATATTCATAATTGCCTAAATATATATAACTCGGTAATTGTTGAAGATAATACGCATGATGTTAAAGTGACTTATAAATTGATATACATTCTAAAAGTTGTAATTACCTTTTAAAGTTAATTTTATTGCACACATAATCGTATCAAATTTATAGATTTGTCACAAACGAAAGTTAAACTAACAATTCAATAGTGATAAATACATTTCGATACCATTAGACATATATATCAAATTGATGTCAACAATAGTATTTTCTCGACGCGAATCGTGGGCAAATAAAACCTAGTTAATTATCAATCCCTTAATAACCACATTTCGCCACCAATCTAAATATGCAGAAATCAATCGTCCCTCCGGTGAAGAAGTCGTCAGAGAAATCTGCGGGCGTTAATCCACGCCATACTCTAATCATCCGATCTTCGCTTCCTTTATTCAATACTGGTGTTCTTTTGATCTTTTCAATGTATTTTTTTTAAAAAAATTTAATATTATGCAAAAAGTCTTCTTTGGATATCATCATCATTAGAAGATATAGGAGCAAAGATTAGATGGGATTGACTCGTATTGACTTCGTCAGCTTCATGAGTTTTCATGTGTACAACTTCAACTTCATCAGGTACAAGTTTTGTGGTTTTGGTGCCGATGTTAATTCAAAATAATTATAAGTACTTGAATTTACATCTTGTATTATATTGTCTACTATTATTAGGCTTTTTTTTTTAATAATAATATGTCTATGACTATGTATATTCAGGTTCCAAATATCTGATTGCTTACTGTGATAAAAATATTGGTGAAAAAAATAGATGCTTTTGTTTGGATTTCAAATGTAGGCATCTACGAGTGATAAAGTATACCTGTAAGGATTGTGTAACACCCCTCAATTTACTTCATTTAAATATAATAAATCCGCAAGCATTAGTCCAATTTTCAACAATACCAAGTTACATTACCATTTCAACTTAATTTAAACCATAGTTTATCAACATGAGTGTTATTTAAAACCACAAAATAACATTAATTTGTATAATCAAATATCAGAATAACGCCAAGATGTCAAACATTCCTTCCAGTCCAACTTCTTGCCCACCCGATAAAATCTATAACCTACAAGAAGTGTTAATGTAGGGGATTAGTATAACGCTAAGTGAGTGAATAATAATCAACAGTACAACTTAGCATAACAACCTTGTGTACAACAACTAATCTTAAGCATATCAGTACACAATACAACTTGTCAACAATGCAACAATTTAACAACATCACATCTCAATAATGAGGATCGGTGGTTCTTGAGAAACCCTTCTGCCGCGGTGGCTCTCAAAGAACACTTACCCAACCATATCTGTATGGCCATACGGACGAGACCGATAGCTAATTATTATCATCCACCAACACAGGAGATGTGTTAAATCTTGGATAACAATTAGCCCAACCAACCATTTCAACTCGTTGACCTCATTAACAACTGATGCCCGAAGGCCAAATATATTACGTGATCACATATTCACAACTTTTTAGGTAATCATATTAGACTAACAGTCTATCAACAGTATGATTACTATCAAATCAAAATCATCATGGCAACAAAACTATAATAATATAATTACTTGTTGTAACCAAACCTGTTACAACTAAACCACACTGAGGATTAAAGATCCACTCACCGAATACCTCAGTCGTCTACTCAGTAGTCTAATGTCACCGAGTCTTCTCCACATCTGAGAATATAATAGAATAACACCAGTTAGTAACTTATCTCAACATTATATACAACATTCCGCAAACATATTTACACCCATCATTCTCCAAAATACTTAATTCATATAAGTCACACAATCATCATAATCATCAATTTATCACTTCTCTTGAATCAATAATACTTAACTCGTATTAACAACAATTATTCATCATATACCACTAACATGATCTTAAAATTTTCATAATCATTTATCAACTAACATAACTATACCATTAACAATATTATTAACTTTCAACATCAACAATTCATCAAAAGCCCAATATGAGGCCTAATGAATGCTTAACAATTAAGCTCACACATTCATTTTTAATCATCAAATACTAGCTTATCAAACTCTATTTCATAACTAGTTCACAATTTAACAAATTTCATCAATTCAAGTTAGGGCTTAACTTCTAATCACAATTTAAATATCAACTAATCATTCTAACATAATTACAAGCTTCCCTTCATGAGAAATCAACTAAACCCATAACTTAATTCATGATCATAACTCAATTATATCAATATCTAACATAGGGTTTCAACTATAATCAAGAAATTAACATCAACTAACAACTATATAATCACTATAAGCTTCAATTTCATATTAGTCATGCTAATTAAATCAAATACTCAAAACCCATTTCAAGGGTAACATGAAAATCAGGAATTAGAAATTTCAACATGTTATCATGATGATGGAATGATGAATACATGTTATTGAAGCTTAACTAACATCAATTTAAACATTTGAAACCCTAATTTCGGATTTAAGGTCAAGAACATCAAAATCCCAAATTCTAGGGTTCATATTTCATGAAATTGAAACTTACAAGTTGAATAGAAGGATTAGGAGATGATAATCCATGATCTTCAAGCTTGAATTCGATTTCTAGAGCTCCAATTTAAGATTTCTTCATGTTTTTGTTCAATCTCAAGTTAAATGTGTATGTATGATGCGTACGTATGTATGTAGGGGGATAAGTTTGAGTTTAACCGACTCAACATAGAGTATAACATATAATTGGTAAATTTTCATTCCCCGTACTTATCTTTACCTGGAACTTAAAACCATTTACGGGGAAATATTATTTTATTTTATCGTCAACTGAATTAAATTAAAACAGTTAATAATTTATTAACCACAATAAATTATTTGACTCTTTTACCCATTTATTTTCAATTACCAATTTACAATATTTCCTAACATTTCAATTAACCATTTCGAGTCAGGAAATAATAGTAAAATACTGAACCCATAAAGTGGGTGTTACAAATTGTCTTGAAAACATATTGTTTATATATATTATAAAAGATATGCTTTTGTTTCGGGACGGAGGGAGTACTTTTTAGCTAATGACATATTCTTCGTTGACAGTGTCTAATTGAAAAGGCAAAGCTCCCCTTCAATGTAATCTGAGCTAATTATTAATTACTAGCAGGTAACCCGCACGATGTGGTTGAATCGTATTTAAAATTGATAAAAAAGTACTGACAATCATTGCACATTTGATATGAAATATAGGTCTTAGATCTAACAATTAATGATAATATGAAGTAATATGATGAACAACGACTGAACAAAAAATCATAGATGATAAAAAATATGCCGCATGCTATAACACACACATTTTTTTATAAGTCGGAAGCGCAATCCCATTTATAATATATAATAGATGACATGACGTCATCTACCAAAATTATTATACAAGTTATAAGTATTATCTGTTAATTTACAAACTATTAAATGTATCTGGGCAATATAAAGTATCAAAATAATATCAGAGTAGTCATGGTCAACAACTTCCAAGCACTCCTTGCCCAGTCTCATTCAAGTCAAAACCTGAAAGGAGTAAACAACGGGATTAGCACGAAGCTAAGTGAATAAACCTGTTACAAACAGTTTAACTTAGCTCAACAAATTAATTATCAACAATTAACACATAGACTCAACATCACCAAGAGGATCGGTGGTCCTTGTGGCGCCCTCAGCCGCGGTGGTCCACCAAGCAACACTTACGATCACTGCAGGTCAATACAGTGATTTACCGATAACTGTTTGCTACCTTTAACCAACATAAGTTCCATTCACAACACATGTTCACAATTCCTATTTTGGTTAACCTGTAGCAACCCAGTCCAATAATTGTTGACCTCCGATACCCAAATTGCTTAAAGCAGTATATATATATATATATATATATATATCACATCAATAATCAACATTTAACACTACTATGTTTAATCTGTTGTAACTAATATGTCACAACCAACCCATACTGAAGTTCCAAGTCAATTCACCTGTCAACTTCGATCCACTTACTCAGCTGACTAATCACTGAATCTTCTGCGTGTCTGAAACACATAAGAATTTCGAGTTAAACTTCATATCATATTGATCATAACTTAGTAGTAATAATCAAGCATATAATAAGTTATACAATCACAATATATCAAATACAACACATTATGAAGTCTAAATCAAAATCTCTGTTACACCCTTTAAATCCGCTGGATTCTTAATGAATCCGTCTGGATTCAGATGAATTCACCGGATTCAAATAGAATCCGCCGGATTTCAAGCATTTTTCAGATACATAAATGGGACAGAACTTTTTCACAGAATCCGGTTGAGGAATCCACCCGGATTCAAGATGAATCCGCCGGATTCTAGAGGAATCCGCCGGATTCTAGAGGAATCCGCCGGATTCCCATCATCTTCCAGACCTGTGCAGGTCAGAATTCTGCACGAACCCAAATTCTCAAAATTCGATTTCAACACACTAAATCTGTTTCCAGCTTCAAATAACTTCGACCAAACCATGTAATAACATCATATAACTAAGTTTCAATCCTCAGTTCATCACAATTCATACAAGCCACCTTAAACCTATAAATTTCACATTTTAACTAAATTTCAAAGAACCAAGAAATTTCTTCATGTAATCATCAAGAAATTAACATATTAAGGTCAAGAATCATGATTCCATTATCACACCACTAATTTCCAGCTTCAATTTCATATACTTCAATCATATATACAATTTCATGAAGAATATTAAAGATACTTACACTTGAAGATTAAGATGATGATGAAATCATTAACTAGAGCAAGAATCAAGCAACAGCTTGTTAGTGATTTCTAATTTGGTTATTCTAATTTGTGAATTTGTGAGTTCTTGCAAGGATTTCAAATGGGGAAGGCTTTAAGAAACAGAGGTTAGCACCTCAACCCACAAACCGACTCTGTGATTTTATTATACCCGTCCTAACTCTATTGTCTGGAACCTAAATATTAATTACGAGAAAACTATTTTATTTTACCGTGAATTAGAATTATTTAAAACAGATTATATTTCACTAGTCACAATTAATCATTTAACCGAATTTTCTAAGTTTTTAACCAAAACATATAAGACACAATAATTTAAAATATAATGATTAAAATATATAAGTAAAGGAAATTACTAGATTACCCTCGAATCACCAAAACGGGTGTTACAAATCTTCCCCCCTTAAGAAGATTTCATCCCCGAAATCTCATTAGACTCAAACAAATGAGGGTATTACGAGCGCATGCTCGACTCAGTCTCCCAGGTAAGGTTCACCCCAAAACTATGTTTCCATTTAACCAGAACCATCGGTATCTCTTTCTTACGTAATTTAGTCATCTTTCTATCAACTAACTCAATAGGCTCCTCGACTAATTTCTGACTAGTATCAACTCTAAGGTCCTGTAATGGAAGGATTTGGGATTGATTCTCCACATTACATTTCCTCAGATAACAAACATTAAAAGTATCGTGAATACCCGATAACTCAGAAGGAAGATCTAAGGTGACTGTCTGATCATTAACTACCTGTCTGATTTTAAATGGACCAATATACCTTGGGGCCAATTTTCCACGTTTTCCAAATCTAATCACACCTTTCCACGAGGAAACTTTCAGATAAACTAACTCACCCTCAACAAAAGTAATAGGTCGACGGCGCGGTTCAGCATACTGTTTCTGCCTATCTCTGGCGGCTTTCAATTTCTCGTGAGCTATAGCAACCTTATCAGCTGTAATCTGTACAATATCAGGACCAGCAAATTGTTTTTCTCTAGCCTTTAACCAACAAGTAGGCGTTCTGCAGCGACGCCCATATAACATCTCATACGGTGGCATGCCGATACTAGAATGATACGAGTTATTATAAGCAAACTCTACCAAAGGCAAGTGAGAATCCCAAGAACCACCATACTCTAACACACAAGCTCGTAACATATCTTCCAGAGTCTGAATGGTACGCTCTGTCTGACCATCTGTCTGGGGATAATAAGCCGTGCTGAGATTAACTCTGGTACCTAATTCCCGCTGTAAACTCTGCCAAAACCCATAAATAAACCTAGAATCCCTGTCGGACACAATAGATAACGGAATCCCATGCCTCGAAACTATCTCACGAATATACAACTGGGCCAATTGAGTCAAAGAAGCAGTCTCACTGGTAGCCAGAAAATGAGCACTCTTGGTCAATCTGTCAACAATTACCCAAATCATATCGTTACCTTTCTGCGTTCTGGGAAGTTTGGTGACAAAATCCATAGTAATATGCTCCCATTTCCACTCGGGAATATCAAGCTATCTCAATGAACTATACGGTTTCTAATGCTCTGCTTTTACCTGAGAACATATATGACAAGTTTCCACAACACGTGCAACATCGGTTTTCATCGTAGGCCACCAATATAAAGGTTTCAGGTCATTATACATTTTTGTACTTCCGGGATGAATAGACAATCTAGATTTATGAGCCTCTGACAATATCAAATCTCGAAGTCCCCCAATGAATGGAACCCAAACTCGAGACTGAAAGATTTTCAAACCCCGAGAATCATCAACTAACAATTCCTTTCATTTCAACATAATTTCTGATTTCAAATTAACATCCAATAAGGCTTCCAATTGGGCAGTTTTTAATTGAGAAATCAAATCAGAAGAAATTTCTAAACGCATAAAACATACCCGATCAGAAGATGACTTTCGGCTCAGCGCGTCTACTACCACATTAGTTTTACCCGGGTGATATCGAATTTCACAATCATAATCCTTAATCAGCTCCAACCAACGCCTTTGTCGCATATTTAAATCTTTCTGTGTAAACATATACTGCAAACTCTTATGGTCAGTACAAATCACGTATTTAGTGCCGTATAAATAGTGCCTCCAAATCTTTAATGCAAATACAACAGCTGCAAGTTCTAGATCGTGAGTAGGGTAATTCTTTTTATGAGTTTTCAACTGGCGAGAAGCATAAACAATTACCCGATCCCTTTGCATCAAAACACATCCCAATCCAGCATGAGAGGCATCACAATAAACAATAAAATCATCAGAACCATCTGGTAAAGCTAAAATTGGGGCCTGACATAATAATTATCTCAGAGTCTGAAAGGCTATTTCCTGTTGATCATCCCACTGAAATCTAACGTTCTTACGTGTTAATTTGGTTAACGGGCTAGCAATATTAGAAAAGTCTTTGATAAACTTTCTGTAATAACCTGCCAATCCCAGAAAACTTTTAATTTCAGAAGGAGATTTAGGTGTACTCCAATTCATTACTGCCTCAACCTTGATCCACTTTTATCCCGTCATTACAAATAACATGTCCCAAAAACTGAACCTCCCGCAACCAGAACTCACATTTTGAAAATTTCGCATACAGATGTTCATTTTTTAGAGTTTCCAGAACAAGTTTCAAATGATGTTCATGTTCAGACTCAGACTTTGAATAAATCAGAATATCATCAATAAACACAATCACAAACTTATCAAGAAAAGGATGACATACCCGATTCATTAAATCCATAAACACAGCAGAAGCATTAGTCAATCCAAACGGCATAACTAAGAACTCATAATGGTCATACCTGGTATGAAAAGCAGTCTTAGGAATATCTTCTTCGCGAACTCGCACTTGGTGATAACCTGATCTCAAATCAATCTTAGAAAAATAAGAAGATCCCTGCAATTGGTCAAATAACTCATCGATCCTGGGTAAAGGATACTTATTCTTCACAGTTCTTTTATTCAGTTCCCTGTAATCAATACACATTCGAAGAGTACTGTCTTTCTTTTTCACAAATAAAACAGGAGCACCCCAGGGAGAAGAACTAGGTCTGATAAAACCCTTATCTAACAGTTCCTGAATCTGAGTCATCATTTCACGAATTTCAGAAGGCGCTAATCTATAAGGAGACTTAGCTACAGGAGAGGAACCAGGAATCAAATCAATCTGATACTCAACTTCCCTAACAGAGGGTAAACCAGGCAACTCGTCAGGGAAAACCTCCGGGTATTCAGAAACCACCCGGACATCAGACATTGTTTTATTTTCTTACTTGGTATTTACAACATAGGCAAATAGAACTCACAACCTTTAGCTAAAGATTTTCTAGCTTTCATTACTGCAATTAAAGGAATACTGCCTTTTTCCCATTCTTCTCGAGCCACTACGTATGACTCCTCAGAAATTGGGATTTTTATCAACTTTTTATGGCATTCAATATTGGCTTTATTTTGACTTAGCCAATTCATACCCAACACCACATCAAAACTTCTATTGTAATATTAGTACCAGTTACCAAAGTGGTAACAGGAACCATTTTGCCAGTTGCTATTTCTATCTCAATAGGGTTCACAATCAACGAGGTAGTCAACTTTAACTTTTCACAGAAATTCACAGATATAAATGAACAGTTTGCTCCAGAATCAAAAAGAACACATGCTGGTACAGAATTAACAAGAAAAGTACTCGTAATGACGTCCTCAGTGACGACAACCTCATCAACTGTCATCTGAAATGCACGGCTAGTAGCTGATGGCAGATTTTTCCGCTTTTGGCTCAAAGAAAAGGAACCACCACCCATACCCGATCCCTGTCTCCTGACCTCAGGACAATCACCAGCTCTGTGACCCTCCTTATGACAGTTCCAGCAAACCTGATTAGGATAAGTACAATCTTTAGCTGAGTGTCCTAATATCCCACATTTAACGCATCTCGATGTCTGAATAGTATAAGGGCCTGTATGTCTAGACTTGCATCTAGTACAATAAGAACTATCAGAAGTAAAACCACCAAAACCAATCCTTCTACTAGGTTGTGTACCCTGCCACTTCTGCTTCCCTCGACTCGAAGAATCACTCCGTGGCCTCTGTTGAAACTTTTCTTTATTCTGCTGTCTCTTGGCCTGAATATCAATGTCCACAGAACGTGCCAAATCAAAAGCCTGAGGAAGTGTACCAGCTAGTCTCACTATGGTACGGTACTCAGGGGGTAAAGTCTTCGCAAAACGGTCAATCTTGTTTCTATCAGTTGGGACCCACTGCTGCACAAATCTCAATTTCTCAGAAAACTGTCTAATAAGCTCATCAATGGACATCTGGTCAGTCTTTTGTAAATCAAGAAATTCCTGTCTGATACGTTCAAGATTAAATTCTGAGCAATATTGCTTACAAACCTCGGCATGAAAGTCTGACCATCTAATAGTACTAAGCTGCTGTGGAGTCAACGGTGCAGTGATAGAATCCCACCATGACATAGCCTGACCCTTTAGCAGCTGTACTGCATACTGCACTTTATCTTCTACCTCGCAATGACAAGCATCAAGCTTTCTCTCAACATCTCTTAACCAGTCTAGGGTAATAGTGGGATCAGAACTCCCAGAATAATGAGAAGGACTACTGGACATAAATGTCTTCAAAGAACAACCTTTCTTCTGCTGCTGTAACTGTGAGAATGCAGGTATCTGAAAACCAGAAGATCCAAAAGCAGAAAATGGAATAGAAGTCTGAAATCCATAACTCTGAGATTACTGCTGAGGAATATATGGAACAGATGTAGGAATCCGAAAAGTAGATGTAATAGGTGGAGCAATACTCTCAATATGATGATAAGTTGAGGTCTGACGCTGAGAATAATCAGTCAGCTGCCTTTGCTGCTCTAATACCTGAGCCTCTAATCGCATAATATACTCTTGATCTGTTTCCCCACCAACCGAATGAGAAGTACCCTGATTATCTGGATGCGCACCTGTCTCTGAAACATGGTTATGGGTAGGGTCTGGTTGCTCGTTCTCAGCCATTCCTATAATCACAACACATCTCATAGTTTGTTAATTGTTAGTACTAATATACTAACCACACACAGTTTCATAACTAATCCCGATAACTTGAAATGTTGACCAATACCACTGGGTTTGGGATTCAACACATTACCATTGCTCAATTCGCCCAAACCTATGCTCGGATACCAATTTATAACACACACACATTTTTTTTATAAGTCGGAAGCGCAATCCCATTTATAATATATAATAGATGACATGACGTCATCTACCAAAATTATTATACAAGTTATAAGTATTATCTGTTAATTTACAAACTATTAAATGTATCTGGGCAATATAAAGTATCAAAATAATATCAGAGTAGTCATGGTCAACAACTTCCAAGCACTCCTTGCCCAGTCTCATTCAAATCAAAACCTGAAAGGAGTAAACAACAGGATTAGCACGAAGCTAAGTGACTAAACCTGTTACAAAAAGTTTGACTTAGCTCAACAAATTAATTATCAATAATTAACACATAGACTCAACATCACCAACAGGATCGGTGGTCCTTGTGGCGCCCTCAGCTGTGGTGGCCCACCAAGCAACACTTACGATCACTGCAGGCTAATACGGTGATTTACCGATAACTGTTTGCTACATTTAACCAACATAAGTTCCATTCACAAAACATTGCACATTTGATATGAAATATTACTGAGTCTTCTGTAAATCTGAGAACACAACCCGAAACATAAATTAGAAACTCATTTATAATTGATCATAACTTTACTTATAAATATTGTATCCAACCTATAGATATAATGTATTAATGATACCACCAATCATAACAAGTACACAAGTTCATAAGCTATCATATTTGTCAAATTTAAACATACAAACGCGATCCTGAAAACTGAGCTGGATCGCGTTCTGCAGTTCAAAATCCTTCTGTAACCAATTAACACTGAGAAACATGATCCTGGAAAGAGGTCTGGATCGCGTTTGAATAAACTAAATCAGATCGACATGTTTTAACACTATGGAACGCGATCCTATCAAAGTGTCTGGATCGCGTTTCAAAGAACAAAACGTACAAAAATAGAATAACACATAGCAACGCGATCCGGACTAGGGTTCTGGATCGCGTTCCCACGTTTTACAGCAGGGGTTCAGACCTGCAACAATTTCAGCTCGAACAAAAAATCAATTTCACCACAATGCAGATGTAATACTCGATTTTAACATGTAAATGACCTCTACCAACATGTATAAACATATAACAACAACTAACAATATCATCTAACACCAAAACTCATACCTTCATCATGCAACTACCCAATTTAAATCAAAACCCTATTTATTCAACTAAAACTTGAAGAACACTATCAAATAACATGATTATTATCATTATATAACCAAAATTATCATCATAAGGCTATCATTCAACATCAACTACACATATTTCATAAACCCTAACACCTAAAATTATGATATGTGTATAAATTATGAAGAACACTTACAACTTTGAAACAAACTCAGGAAGATGATGAAAATCTGCTTTCTACACCCTTGAATCCTACATAAATTTGCTATCTAATTTCTCTTTTGATTTCTTATTAGACTTTAGTAAGAGAGTTGAGAGTTAAACAAAAGGATGAAGGTTGGTAAAAATGAGTCGGTTTAATCCACCGCCTAAACTTAAATACATTGTAATATTTATCCCCTTCTAACTCTATTGTCTGGAACCCGAAAATACCCGCGATACAAAATATTTTATTTTACTGTCAACTCTTTTTATTTAAAACAAGTATTATCTTATTAATCACAATAAAACCTGAGGCTCTTTTACTTTTTTATTTTCAAATAAACCATTTTAAACATATTAAAATACTATTTAATTCCAGACCCGAGAACTGGGTGTTACAAATCTACCCTCCTTAAAAAGATCTCGTTCCCGAAATCTAATCATACATATCCTATTTAAATTCTAATCTTACTATTCTCTATTCACTAAACATCTATATTATTCATATATAGAACATATATTAAAACCAACTTAACTCAAAGTATACATGTCGTGTCATCATTCAACCCAAGCATTTCTCCCACAGTCATCTGAAATGCTCTACCAGTCGCTTGCGGTATCTTCCTCTTTTGTCCAACAGATGATGCAGAATCCGAGGCCGAATCCCTTTCCAAACCAGATCCCATCCTAATCTTTTCCGGACACTTTCCTGATCTATGTCCCTCCTTATGACAATTCCAGCAAACAAACTGAGGAGAAGTACAGTTCCGCAAATTATGCCCAAACAAACCACACTTAACACATCTCATCGTCTCCGAAGTGCAGGGTCCACAATGCTTTGACTTACAGCCAACACACCATGAATTACTTCCCACTGAATCATCACTAAAAACTAATCTCTTATTCTGCCCTTTGCTCCCTGAAGAACTATTTTTAGCCTGTGAAGTAACTTTTTCCTTATTCAGATTATCTATAGCCCTAATATCACCATCGACTGATCGAGCTAATGTAAAAGCCTGAGTAAGAGTACCCGCTAATCTCACACTAGTTCGATAATAAGGTGGTAATGTTTTCACACAATGATCAATCCTGGTTCTGTCATCTGGTACCCATTGTTGAACAAAACGTAATTTCTTTGTGAATTGAGTACTAAGGTCATCAATCGACATTTGTTCGGTTAACTTCAAATCCATAAACTCCTGTCTAATCCTAATTATATCAAACTCAGAACAGAATTGTTTACAAATCTCATTATGAAAATCTGCCCAACGTATAGAGGATCGTTGCTCAGATGTCAGATGTGCAGTTATAGAATCCCACCAATTCATAGCCCGTCCTTTTAATAATTGCACAGCATATCCAACTTTTAATTCCTCCTCACACTGACACACTTCAAACTTTCGTTCTATATCCCTTAACCAATTCAAAGTCACCGCTGGATCATTACTTCCCTCAAATTCCTTTGGACCACTAGATTTAAACGTCTTAAAAGAACACAATCTTTTCTGTTGATGATGTGTTGGAAACTGATAACCAAAATCCCTTTGTTGAGCCGATCTAGCTTGTTGTTCCATATATAACTGTTCTATCTTCCTTAATCTTAACATCTAATCCTCTAACTGTAACTGATAATCATCCTGATTTTCATTAGAAGTACCAGTTTGCCCATGATTACCATCATGAGTTTCTGAAGGTGGAACGTCATTTCTGAAAACATTGTTGATCGGGTTCTCGTTATCTGTCATTTCTGTACTCAAACAACAAAACTCACAACTTATTAATCGTTAGTACTTACTATACTAGCCAATCAACCCCCTTATCAAAAGCTAATCCCACTTACCGGAATGTTTGACTTACACCAACTAGATTTGGGATTGAACATTTACATATGCCCAATTCACCCAAACCTAGGCTCTGATACCAAATTGTAACACCCGACATTTCAACAAACATATTTTATAATATATTCACAATAGGAAGCGTAATCCCCAAAACATAATTATCTTATATTTACTTAAACCAAACATTTACCAAAGCAAACTGTTCCACCATTATATAATTACAAACCATATTAACTAAAACGGGTGTTATTTAAAACTTTTCCAAACATAACAATCCAAAAGATTAGAGTTTGCGCCAGCATAGTCAAACACCCCAATACTTCATCTACAACCCGGATTACATCAAAAGCTAACCAAAATCTGCAAAAGAGTCAACAACGAGGGAATTAGCTCACGCTAAGTGAAAGGAACCGTAACCGACGGTTCAACCCATTCATAACAAGTTTTACAACAAAATAAACTTAAACACATAAGCACATAAGTACATGAGGACCGGCGGTTTCTGTATGCTATTCCCAGAAACCACGACCACTGTATGCTATTCTCAGTGATCTACCGATAGTCTGATTACTACCTTCACTGAATAGGTTATTCTTCAACTATGTGTATCCAAGAAACCTAAGCAGCTACACAATAGTAACCAAACCCAACAATTATTGACCTCACTCCAAATCATCACAACAACTTGTCACATAAAGCATATCATATGCAATTATGGAAACTCGACTGAACAACTTTTACAACTGGATCAATCAAACACAATCAATATAATTAACAACTGAATAACTGAAATTAACATGGCAATGACTACAACTTAAACTATCCCGGTTTATCAGTTGTAACCAAACCCGTTACAACGGATTTGAGCCAAAAATTACAGTAACCACTCACTTGGTATTCCTGGCCTCCACTCAGTGGTCTAATATTACTGAGTCTTCTGTAAATCTGAGAACACAACCCGAAACATAAATTAGAAACTCATTTATAATTGATCATAACTTTACTTATAAATATTGTATCCAAACTATAGATATAATGTATTAATGATACCACCAATCATAACAAGTACACAAGTTCATAAGCTATCATATTTGTCAAATTTAAACATACAAACGCGATCCTGAAAACTGAGCTGGATCGCGTTCTGCAGTTCAAAATCCTTCTGTAACCAATTAACACTGAGAAATGCGATCCTGGAAAGAGGTCTGGATCGCGTTTGAATAAACTAAATCAGACCGACATGTTTTAACACTATGGAACGCGATCCTATCAAAGTGTCTGGATCGCGTTTCAAAGAACAAAACGTACAAAAATAGAATAACACATAGCAACACGATCCGGACTAGGGTTCTGGATCGCGTTCCCACGTTTTACAGCAGGGGTTCAGACCTGCAACAATTTCAGCTCGAACCAAAAATCATTTTCACCAAAATGCAGATGTATTACTCGATTTTAACATGTAAATGACCTCTACCAACATGTATAAACATATAACAACAACTAACAATATCATCTAACACAAAAACTCATACCTTCATCATGCAACTACCCAATTTAAATCAAAACCCTATTTATTCAACTAAAACTTGAAGAACATATCAAATAACATGATTATTATCATTATATAACCAGAATTATCATCATAAGGCTATCATTCAACATCAACTACACGTATTTTATAAACCCTAACACCTAAAATTATGATATGAGTATAAATTATGAAGAACACTTACAACTTTGAAACAAACTCAGGAAGATGATGATAATCTGCTTTCTACACCCTTGAATCCAACATAAATTTGCTATCTAATTTCTCTTTTGATTTCTTATTAGACTTTAGTGAGAGAGTTGAGAGTTAAACAAAAGGATGAAGGTTGGTAAAAATGAGTCGGTTTAATCCACCGCCTAAACTTAAATACATTGTAATATTTATCCCCTTCTAACTCTATTGTCTGGAACCCGAAAATACCCGCTATACAAAATATTTTATTTTACTGTCAACTCTTTTTATATAAAACAAGTATTATCTTATTAATCACAATAAAACCTGAGCCTCTTTTACTTGTTTATTTTCAAATAAACCATTTTAAATATATTAAAATACTATTTAATTTCTTACCCGAAAACTGGGTGTTACAAATCTACCCTCCTTAAAAAGATTTCGTCCCCGAAATCTAATCATACACATCCCATTTAAATTCTAATCTTACTATTCCCTATTCACTAAACATCTATATTATTCATATATAGAACATATATTAAAACCAACTTAACTCAAAGTACACCTGTCGTGTCATCATTCAACCCAAGCATTTCTCCCACAGTAATCTGAAATGCTCTACCAGTCGCTGGCGGTATCTTCCTCTTTTGTCCAACAGATGACGCAGAACCCGAGGCCGAATCCCTTTCCAAACCAGATCCCATCCTAATCTTTTCCGGACACTTTCCTGATCTATGTGTCACACCCCCAAAATCAGTAATCGTGCTTATTAATTGGTTTTGCAGAAGCTTTAGTTAATTAGCGGAAGCATTTTAAGTTACAGTTTAACAGCGGGGGTGCTGACGTTACAATAGTGCATTCATTGTATCAGAGCATATGATCATACAAAACATATTAATTTAAGATGTCATAAGTTTAAGTGTTATTACAAAAGGGTACGACTCATAAAGTCGTACAAGTAGTGGTGTTGTAGAACAACATAAGTTTACAAAACATGAGTTTATAAAAGAGGGATTTCGTAAGTATAACCAATGGAATTGGTAATACAAAGGAAATCCAAGTGTCCCAAAAGTGGCACCATAAATAGTCTGGGTTGCCTACGTCCTTTATGCATGCAGGAGTACCTGAGTCCTAATTCCCTGAAAAATATAGTAAACCGTTGACGGCGCCCAAACGGTCAGTCGGGTTTTCACCCCGTCGTCGGACCGTCCGTCGGAGCGCGCGTCGGTTGAGTAAGTTTTAAAATTTATAAAGAGCTGGGGACTCAATTTATAAGTACTACCTATCACACAGGGTGAGTAAGCAGTAAGTATAACTCGAGGTCGTTCTTAAATCGGAGCGAATTGAAACGAAGTGATGCCACAGATAGAGTTTCGCTTTTAGGATGGGTTTTGTGCAGATAGGTAGGTTTTGGTGGTTTTCTAATTTAATTAACTAACTAATTAAAGACAGGAAAAGTAAATGAGATAGAGTAGAATCGGTAGCTAGGTAGACAGATAGAGAATTGCGGCGGTTGAAACTTCAATAATCAGTTGCGGGGATGATGCTTATTATAAAGATAATTGGGGACATTTTTAGTTAATAAACAGATGCATTATGGGTGTAAACACTAGGACCCTACTCATTCTAGTTAAGTACCAGAATTAGTATGTCACGAGACCTAGGCTATCGTGATTCTGATCAGAACAGGCTGCTCAACCCCCCACACTGTCTTTTTGGACAAGTGACCCTTCAAGGGTGCAGGAATAAGGTAACAGACTGCCACTTGGGTTATTCTGACCGTTCTTAACACCTAAATGTAAATGCCATTTCCTAAATATGTTCAGATTATTAACTTGTTATTCTAAACTATCAGTTTTGTAGAGTCTGGGGGTTTTAAGAACTCCGAACCACTGCTGGGCTTGACTTTCATCTCCAGACTCATTCCTTACGTTTTATTAGTTCAACTACTTCTGTCATGATCTAGCCTCTCCTTTGCAATCAGTCATTCAGCCCTAGGAACGCCAGCGGGGTACAATGCAACTCCTTTCACAGGGTACTAACCTAGGAACCGTTTACGATGTACCGCACTTAGATAATACTATCGAAGTGTTTCCATAGCTTCAGTTACAGGGGTAGCCTTACGGTGTACTGTGCACTTCCACAGCTATATTGGTTTCTAGGCCATATTCTAGGGTCTCTAGGTAATCCACAGTGCCGGCACAGACGGCTTTTTCCGGAGCTTTCACGTTGTACTTCACCAATGGTGTTTCCAAAGCTATACTCAGTATTATAGCCGAATTACAGGGACAAACACGGCTTCTTTACTATAACACAGATAACTTCCTACTGTACCTAGAGTTGATCAGGTTCTAAGCCTAAAGTAGTAGTCACGCGAAGGACTGGAAAGGGTGATCCATAGCTAGGTCTAGATGCATGATAAGTATAGACATAACAAATATAACAATTCCCAATTATATAGATTTAAAGATTAATTCAACATCATCCCTACTTCTAATTATCTACATTTCAACAACCGCAACAGCACACTACTCAACAAACATGGCAATAATAATAACATACATTATACAAACAGGCAGAAATAATTCGGACATAGTATAAGTATGAAAAGAGAGATATCACCAGTAAAATTGAGCAGAGTAACAGCTGAAAAGAAAAGACCGAGTCTTGCACCAAGAATGCTTCTTATTACACCGTGATTACAATACCAGCTTTTCTCTCTCTCTACTGCTAACCAACTACCTATCTAACTCTCTCTCTCTAGAGAGAGAAACTACCTAAACTATTCTAGAGAGAGACTAAAATATAAAAATATAAGAAAACAAAGAATTGTAGTGTGTTGAATGTTGTGAGATGTGATGGTGTGTTGAAATGGTGAAATGAGGCTAGTATTTATAGAGAACGCACAACCGTATCCGTAGACCGTATCCAAAACTCAAAATGCACGACCGTATCGCAAGGGCAAATAAAAATCAGATTTTTATCACCCAAACGCACGATACGGCTGAGTTAGGGTGAATACGGGCAAACTGGACCGTATACGGCTGTGCACAGGGTGAATACGGGCAAACTGTGCCGTATACGGGTGGGCACAGGCCGTATACGGCCTGCACAGACCGTATACGGTCTGTGTCCAGCCGTATACGGCCTGGACACAGACCGTATACGGCCTGGTTCAGCCGTATCCAGCTTCTTCGGTTTCCTGTTTCTTCGTTCGGGCGTAACTTCTTCGTCGTTTATCCGTTTTGAGCGTTCTTTATACCCACGCGTTCGTATTTTCCTAACGAAGAGAATGACATAAGTTAGAGGTCATAACTCGGAGCATAGCTTAAAGTGCATTGAATTGAGTGAACGGTGGTGTGATAAAGCAGTTTTTCCTGGTTTCTTATGTTTTTCTTGCCATTTTTAGTGATTTTTCAAACATCAACTCCGTTTTGACTTAGTTAACAAAACTTTATGAATAAAGTCCTTTTAAGCATGTTTTTGTTAACTTTGTGCCTAAAATGTGGAAGATAACGTACATAAAAACATGACTTTTTACGTGTTATCAAATATCCCACACTTAGACTTTTGCTTGTCCTCAAGCAAACTTTAAATTTCTCATCTGCTATAAAGGTTTGAAAAAATCGGTTTTTGGGTTTTGACAAGAAATAACCTGAGATTTTTACTTAGTCAGAGACCAAGAAAACCTTTTTAGAAAGCAAGCATCATTAAGATAACCCTCCCTTGATCCTGAAATGTCAACCTTGGCATACTTTCACAATTCTCGATGGATATTGTACATGACTAGGCGATCTCACAAAGGTGGTCACTCAATTCACTCAAAGTGTATCGGGTTCCCTATCATTCTAAACAAACGAAATCGCTCATAAAGCCAGTCATGCATTGCTTCTCATCATAAGCTTGATCAAGAATCGGATCTCTACCACTTCAATGAGGACGGTGCTAATCATCCCAGGACATTCGAAATGGGTTGTAATAGTTGGTGAGGGTTGAGTGGTATGGATAAGTGGGAGTTTTTGGTTTAAAAATAGGGGGTTTGCTTATCTTTGAGAATTCTAAACCTTTTGGGAAAATATTACTTTAAACACCTTTTTAACGAAAACGGAAACGGATAAATGGCATGGGAAGAAGATAGCTATTTTGACTTCTATCTTTTTGAAAATACTCGGGAGAGTTTATATCTTTTATGAGAACAGGAATTTTTCGAGAGATCTGAAGCACTTAGCTTTATTCTATTTTCTTTTCTTTTCTTTTGCTTCTATTTTTGGACTTTTCTAGGGATTTTTATTTTGTTTCTTTCTTTTGCCCTTTTTGAAATCCTTTTCTTTCTTTCATCTTTTTCATCCTTCTGATGACTTTGCATTTACTTGGTGTCAATTTTTCACACCATAAACTTTTTCAACTCTTGATTTTTATCAGGGGAACGCACACGAGAAAGTTTTGAGTAAACACCAGTATTTGTGATTTGGAGTGAAAGCAAAAAGGATAATTAAAATAACATTTCCCACAAGCTTAAAATTTCTAAGATAAGATTTTTGGTGGGTGTGGAGTAAGTGGGTTTACATTTTTGGGTTTTGAAAGAAACGAATAGGCTAAGGCTCAACAGGGTTTTCTAGGCGGATCATCAACACTAAAAGTGAGTGTTGGAAGGGTTTTGGGCTTGAAGAGATATGATGAAAAGGGGTTTATATCCTAAGGAATGTCAAGGTCCTTTGATTGCACCTTCACCGCGTACGGTGCCCATTGGTGTGGTCTCGAAGCGTATACCAAGAGCAAGTTCTAACTTAAAGCACATGCATCGGCACACACATCAAATGAAAAAGTGAAGCATTAAGGATGAATGCTTTTATTGGGCTCAAATACCTCACTGCAATAGGGTTGTATGTGCCTAGCCGTGCGATGCTCTTAGATTAACATTCCATTTTTAAGGAAATCGTATCTTAACTTATTTTACTTTCCAAAGCAGTTTAATTAATTTCTGAAAAATTTATTTTTCTCAAGATTATTTAGAGTCAGAAAATTTTAAAAATTTTAACAAAAATGGGTTTTTATGAAAATTAAGCCAACTGAATGAGTGGTAACTCCACTGTCGAAGTTAAGCTTATGATTTTGAAAAAAATGTTTTCTAAAATTTTAGCAAGAATGAGGTTTTTAGGAAAAAGTTTAAGCTAACTGAATGAGTGGCATCTCCACTGTAAAAATGGGTTTTTATGAAAATTAAGCAAACTGAATGA
The DNA here is from genome assembly GCA_963422505.1 of Pseudognaphalium luteoalbum. Taxonomy (NCBI): domain Eukaryota; kingdom Viridiplantae; phylum Streptophyta; class Magnoliopsida; order Asterales; family Asteraceae; genus Pseudognaphalium; species Pseudognaphalium luteoalbum. The sequence continues at coordinate 3,283,563 of OY730198.1, read as the reverse complement.
GTGGTAACTCCACTGTCGAAGTTAAGCTTATGATTTTGAAAAAAATGTTTTCTAAAATTTTAGCAAAAATGAGGTTTTTAGGAAAAAGTTTAAGCTAACTGAATGAGTGGCATCTCCACTGTCGAAGTTAAGCTTATTTTTTTGGAAAGTTATGCTTTGGACAAGCAATCAAAGTCAAAGAATACGGTATAACATACCGTGTATCCCACACTTAGAGGAACATTGTCCCTAATGTTCTCAAACTAAGTTTAAAATTCTTGTGAAGGAATCCCACACTTAGAGTTTGAAAATATTTTGGAACCCTATTTCTAAGTTGATTTGATTTATGTGGGATTTAGAATCCCACACTTAGAATTTAAGCATGATGGCATAACGGCGAGTTATAGATGATGAAAGAGAATCACTAAGGAATGAAAAAGAAAAACTCCCCTAGAAAGGACTGAGATGTGTAAATGAAGATTCTGATTTAGATGTGTAGGTCGATCAGCTTGTGTCAGGATCTTTGCATGAATTGTGCGTCATCTCGGTTCTTCTTGGGGAACTTTCATACTTTTTACTCTCTCTTTTATTGCAAGTAATCTAAAAACTAACTAAGAAAAGCATAAAATAAGTAAATGATAGATAAACGATAAGATAGGATAGATAGATGGGTCCAACCAGATTACAGGTTGGAACCCAAATAGTTCATGCAGCAACAGTCAAATACAGTAATCCCAAATATCAGTAATAGTAATAATAAGTGATACAGTTATCCAATCACAAATGAAAATAAAATCTGATAAGATCAAGGATGAGAAGGATCCTGGTCGGATGGTGGTCCATGAGCTGGAGGTGGCATGGAGTTGTAAGGTGCATGACGGGAGGCAGAGTGCTGTCCACTGGATAACCTGCGGGAGACTGATGCTAAAGACGAACTGCGTTGCCTGCCGGATGTTGGTGGCTGGATCGGGTACAAATGGAAATTGGGATCTAGTCCCATCTCTGCAACCTCATATGATCCTAAGGAAGCACCATGCATCGGGTACGGTGGAAGCTCAGCAGAAGGCACTGGGTTGCTCTGAAGCATCCTTGTGAATTTTGAAAAAGTAGGCACAACAGTAGCAGTAGTCATATCAGGCAGATAATCAGTCTGCACCGGTACCTGGTCATCAACCTGCATGTCCCGTCTGAAATCTGACTGAGGTGAGTCTGTCTCTGAAGATGTGTCTGATGTAGCTGACTCAGCTGGTCTCGGACGGGTCATGGTACGGGAAGATGGCTGTCCAATATGTGGGATATGCGGCTCATGTGGTGTAGCAGTGTGCACAGAGAAAACCGGCTCAGCCGCAGGAGTAGTCTTGGTACGGCGGGCTCGAGGAATCTCCATGTGCACAGTGCGAGTGGAGGATGTGGGTGGTATGGAGGTGTAGGGAACGGTGGTAGTGGGTGGCATCATGGCAAATGGATGTAGTGGCATGGTGTGGTAGTTGGGTGGTCGTGGGCCGCATACCCATGTAGGACGTGCAGGTTGTGGGAATCCAAACTCAATAGCTAAATATGTATCCTGTGTGTAATGTGAGTTAAGCATACCCAATATACCGTACATGAGCTCGGATGATACCGGATCTCCCCAACCAAACTCTCGAACAGGTGGTATTAGTGGACTTTGAGCCTCAGCAGCAGCTGTCTCACCTTCCTCTCGCTCATGAGCAACAGCGGTCCTAGGCTGTCGGTGGACCGTGCTGTCATCGAACTCAAACCTAACACTCTTGCTCCTCGGGGGCCTCATTCGAACTCCCGGAATGATATCACCATCCTTCCATCTTATCTGCCCATCAGCATCTTTCTCTAACAACCAAACCCTAACCATATAGTTAATGTCATATGGTTTAGATACCCTATTTGCCACTGGTGTCAGGTTACCAGTCACCTCCTCAGTCAAAAGCCCCATTCTCCTAACTAACTTAGTGATTATCGCTCCCATATATGCAAACTCTGACTCGATGTAACCCGACTCAGTAAGGATTCTATCAGCAACCAAATATGCAACATTAACGTGTTCCTGCTCTATAATGCTCTTAATGATCTGCAAGTCCTTTACCCCAACAGCTCCCTTAGTCTTCCTCTTTCCTCGAATGCTGCAAGCGATGAGGTTGTGGAGAACTTGGTGGTGCTTATCAAGAAAGGAAGTGGCCTTGACATTGGACTGGAACTGATTTCCAGTCAATTCTTGCCAAATAGCAGTGTGGTCTCGCTGTTTTACCTCAGTGTTTGCCTTCAGGAAGAAAGGAGTGGTAACTTGATATTCAGTGTACAATTCAAGATGTCTGGCAAAGGTTGCTAATGACATGTGGTGAGGATTTCCCATGAAGTTGAATCTAATCATTCGGTCATCATTTAGCTTATCAATCGTTTTGTCGAACTGGAATGTTACCATAAACTCAGCAACTAACTCTTGATAAACATTTTCTTTAATCTCAAATAGATTCCTCCATGCGCGCAGATGTCGCTTCCCTTCCTTAAACATTATCAAATTTTCAAACCCTTCCTTTAAACCGATTTGCTCCAAATCCTCCCATACTAAGTACCTATTTTCTCCCAACTGATGTGTTAGCCATGTCTGATACCTTTCCCGTTTCTCTGGGTCCTTGATGGATTTTCTGATATACCGGGGAAAATCAGTCATCTGAAAAATAGGAGAAAACAAGAACATAGTGAATTACCAAGAATAATTACAAGTTATTTGACTAAATTATATTCCCAATTTTGAATAAAAATTCGAAATGTGGGCTTTAGAATATGAGCAGTCCCAAAAACCTGTAATAGCTAAATAATACCACCAAACTCAATTTTCAATCACCACAAGAAACTTTGGTTTACAATAATAGGCTATTAGGTCTTAATGATTTCTTCAAGACAAGTCAAAGACTGATTTGACCATAACAAGTATGTATGGCAAGTATAACCTATTACCGCATGCAAACAAACCATGATATTTAAACAAGTATATAGAAATTTTGACCATATCATGCAAGTATAGCAACAAAGCTTCTTTAGTTGACAAATGTGTTACTTGATTGTGTCTTTTAAGTAATTATGGTATTCTTTCAAATAGATACTATTTTAAAATTTAAAAGTAGTTAGTTTAGGAAAATGTAGTATCTATTTAAGATTTACCATAATACTTTCAAAAATACAATTTTACAACACCACCATGACTTTTTTAACTAGAATGGTAACTAGTATTACTAAAAATTAAGCAATTTGACTTTTAAAGTCAACATTACCAAAGTAAGGTTTCTTTTTTTTTTGTCATTTGCCAAATCTATCATAATACTAACTTGTATTAGCAAATCAAAGCAAGGCATTAGCATCTATTAAAATCAAAACATCATTTTATCAAAGGTTTTGTTTCAAAATGGTGATGTTTCAACAAAAGTCGACTTTCCATGCTTACTTTAATTTGCTAACTTGACCATATTACGCATTTAACCACAAATGAAGCAAATGAATAAGCTACACTAATCATATTTAGCAATAATCAATCAACAAATAACTTATCATAAGCAATTTAATCATCAATTGACCAAAATGGGCTTACTAGTCACAAAAGTCAAATATAGTCAACTTCCCAAAGTCAAACATCAAATTGCTTCAATCTAAGTAGTGATACTAGTTCCTACATCATCCTATATCATCTCTAAGCAAGAATCAAATCTCAATTTCGCAATGTAAAGCACAAATCATCAAAAAACTAACTTGAAACCCTAAGTTAACAAAGTTAGAGAATTTTGGTATTTTAAGCTTGGATCTTACCTTAATGAAGATGCAATGATGTTAGATGACATAAAAGTGACCTAGAAATGAAGGTTTGAAACTTGGTTTGGTTAACAATGGTGGAAAATAGAGGGTTTGGGATGGTGGTGATGGGAGCCGCGGCCAAGGAGGGGGAAGAAGGGGAAGGAAATGTTTTTGTGGTTTTGACTTTGTTTGACCATATTTTACCCTTTTTATTTACTTCTCCTTTTTACCATTTGTGCATAAATAACCTTTTAAATGTAATTACTAGGTATTATGGGTAATTAAAAACCTTAGCCAAATATTTTAGCAAAAGTTTAAAATTTGGTATTTGACTGTGCGCAACAAAAGATTGTTTTATTAAAATGCAAGGAAAACTACTTAACTAGATAAAAATAAACAATATTTTTGGTTTAAAATTTTGACTCTTTAAAATCTTAAGCAATTTAAAAACTTTATAAAATATTTTGATTTAAGATTTTCAAGTTTTCAGAAACTGCGCAGATTTTGCGAAGACAAAGATTTTAAAAAGGGTTTTCTTTTCTTTAAAACAAATTAAACCATTAACTAAACTAACTCATTTTTAACCTAAGAAATTTATTTTAAAGACCTAATTAAAAATTTGGGTTGCCTCCCAAAAAGCGCTTGTTTCAAGTTTGTAGCTCGACTATTGTTCCAAATCTTTTTTACGATGATTTCTTGCAAGCAATCTTAAAGTATAGCGAGGAATAAAATCACAGTTTAGGATGTTTATGACATAATCAACTAGCTTGGCAGGGCGTAATGAAAAATTTTCGAATTCGCTAAGAATCCTACATTCTCTCTGGCCTAATTCTAGCAGATCGTCAACAAACTTCTTAAATTCCTTTCTAACTTTCTTTTTACTTGAAATTCCTATTCGCAGACCGCGGTCTATATTATTAAGATCGTGAAGAAGATTTCCTAAAATTCTCTGAAACCTAAGTTCCTCTTTTGAGTCGGGATCTTCATTTGTAGTTTGCACTGCAATGGTGATATCCCAAATTAAAGATCTTTGAGAAACGGTAAAAGGGAATTTGGATTGATCGAACAACAAAGCGAGTCTAACGTGAATATCTTTTCTTTCAGCAAAGAAAACGGCTTCTATCTTGTCGTCGTCAGCTCCAGGAAATATTTCTTGCAACTTGGTGATTATGTAAGCGGCGGGATCTACGAAGAATGGAATTTTTCCAGAAATGACGAGAGTGATCGAAGGATCTTTAGAAGTTAATAGCTCAAGCTCTTTTATCATTGCTGCAACATAACGATTAATCATGGTTTGTGAAACTGATGAATAATCGGTGCAAGCAAATAGATTCATGAGGCAATCTATTTCTGATAATAGCTTTCGCTCTTGCTCTCGATATCGAGTGAAGATACCATCTTCCTTTTGGGTCGGAAGACAGTGGAGAACACCTACGAGTATGTCAATCCTTAAGATGGTTTTTCTTTGCTCGACTGAGTAAGGAAAATCAGATAAATTTAAGTGTAAAGCAAATGCCTCACACGCACCTAACCTCTTATCAGGGTCAAAAGAATAACCAACGTATCGGATTTCATTACCTTCTGAATCTTTCGGTATCTCCTTATCAACAACACGATAGATAGTGTATGAAGGTTCAAAAATTGGGGATTTTGGAAGATGTTCATGAATATCCTCAGTCCTTATGAGGATTCGTTCTTCATTAGATGAGGAATGAAAGGATTGAGTGTCTTCAGGAACGTTATCAACAAAATCAGGGAATCTAGGGATATTTTCTAAGGAATATTTAATCTCAGGCACAGGTAAAACCTGATAGCTTGGAATGCTAGAAGCAGAAGTTGAGATCTTCTGTTGAGATTTATGGGTTCCTAAGTCAAGATCTAAGAATTTCCCTAAGGTTCTAGAATCGTCGTCTGGGCTAGCGGAGGCTTCTTCTGGTGATGAGTCGGATTTCAACTCTGGTAAGTGGTCGAAGAACTCAGCATCGTCCATAGTCGTCATTTCTTCAATCGTTTTGGAGGTGGAAAGAGAAATGGGACAAGAAGGCGGCGAATCGTAGAAAGATATTTTTGGATTTTTCATTTTATTTTAAACTAAGCTAATTTATTCTAAGAAAAGTAACTTTCGAATAGGTTAAGGACAACCTATACGAAAAGGATCTCCTAATTGCTTATTCTATCTAAGGCGGCTTCAGAATCGTAACGCTCTACGATCCCCGGCAGCGGCGCCAAAAACTTGACGGCGCCCAAACGGTCAGTCGGGTTTTCACCCCGTCGTCGGACCGTCCGTCGGAGCGCGCGTCGGTTGAGTAAGTTTTAAAATTTATAAAGAGCTGGGGACTCAATTTATAAGTACTACCTATCACACAGGGTGAGTAAGCAGTAAGTATAACTCGAGGTCGTTCTTAAATCGGAGCGAATTGAAACGAAGTGATGCCACAGATAGAGTTTCACTTTTAGGATGGGTTTTGTACAGATAGGTAGGTTTTGGTGGTTTTCTAATTTAATTAACTAACTAATTAAAGACAGGAAAAGTAAATGAGATAGAGTAGAATCGGTAGCTAGGTAGACAGATAGAGAATTGCGGCGGTTGAAACTTCAATAATCAGTTGCGGGGATGATGCTTATTATAAAGATAATTGGGGACATTTTTAGTTAATAAACAGATGCATTATGGGTGTAAACACTAGGACCCTACTCATTCTAGTTAAGTACCGGAATTAGTATGTCACGAGACCTAGGCTATCGTGATTCTGATCAGAACAGGCTGCTCAACCCCCCACACTGTCTTTTTGGACAAGTGACCCTTCAAGGGTGCAGGAATAAGGTAACAGACTGCCACTTAAGTTATTCTGACCGTTCTTAACACCTAAATGTAAATGCCATTTCCTAAATATGTTCAGATTATTAACTTGTTATTCTAAACTATCAGTTTTGTAGAGTCTGGGGGTTTTAAGAACTCCGAACCACTGCTGGGCTTGACTTTCATCTCCAGACTCATTCCTTACGTTTTATTAGTTCAACTACTTCTGTCATGATCTAGCCTCTCCTTTGCAATCAGTCATTCAGCCCTAGGAACGCCAGCGGGGTACAATGCAACTCCTTTCACAGGGTACTAACCTAGGAACCGTTTACGATGTACCGCACTTAGATAATACTATCGAAGTGTTTCCATAGCTTCAGTTACAGGGGTAGCCTTACGGTGTACTGTGCACTTCCACAGCTATATTGGTTTCTAGGCCATATTCTAGGGTCTCTAGGTAATCCACAGTGCCGGCACAGACGGCTTTTTCCGGAGCTTTCACGTTGTACTTCACCAATGGTGTTTCCAAAGCTATACTCAGTATTATAGCCGAATTACAGGGATAAACACGGCTTCTTTACTATAACACAGATAACTTCCTACTGTACCTAGAGTTGATCAGGTTCTAAGCCTAAAGTAGTAGTCACGCGAAGGACTGGAAAGGGTGATCCATAGCTAGGTCTAGATGCATGATAAGTATAGACATAACAAATATAACAATTCCCAATTATATAGATTTAAAGATTAATTCAACATCATCCCTACTTCTAATTATCTACATTTCAACAACCGCAACAGCACACTACTCAACAAACATGGCAATAATAATAACATACATTATACAAACAGGCAGAAATAATTCGGACATAGTATAAGTATGAAAAGAGAGATATCACCAGTAAAATTGAGCAGAGTAACAGCTGAAAAGAAAAGACCGAGTCTTGCACCAAGAATGCTTCTTATTACACCGTGATTACAATACCAACTTTTCTCTCTCTCTACTGCTAACCAACTACCTATCTAACTCTCTCTCTCTAGAGAGAGAAACTCTAGAGAGAGAAACTACCTAAACTATTCTAGAGAGAGACTAAAAATATAAAAATATAAGAAAACGAAGAATTGTAGTGTGTTGAATGTTGTGAGATGTGATGGTGTGTTGAAATGGTGAAATGAGGCTAGTATTTATAGAGAACGCACAACCGTATCCGTAGACCGTATCCAAAACTCAAAATGCACGACCGTATCGCAAGGGCAAATAAAAATCAGATTTTTATCACCCAAACGCACGATACGGCTGAGTTAGGGTGAATACGGGCAAACTGGACCGTATACGGCTGTGCACAGGGTGAATACGGGCAAACTGGGCCGTATACGGGTGGGCACAGGCCGTATACGGCCTGCACAGACCGTATACGGTCTGTGTCCAGCCGTATACGGCCTGGACCAGCCGTAAACGGCCTGGTTCACCCGTATCCAGCTTCTTCGGTTTCCTGTTTCTTCGTTCGGGCGTAACTTCTTCGTCGTTTATCCGTTTTGAGCGTTCTTTATACCCACGCGTTCATATTTTCCTAACGAAGAGAATGACATAAGTTAGAGGTCATAACTCGGAGCATAGCTTAAAGTGCATTGAATTGAGTGAACGGTGGTGTGATAAAGCAGTTTTGCCCGGTTTCTTATGTTTTTCTTGCCATTTTTAGTGATTTTTCAAACATCAACTCCGTTTTGACTTAGTTAACAAAACTTTATGAATAAAGTCCTTTTAAGCATATTTTTGTTAACTTTGTGCCTAAAATGTGGAAGATAACGTACGTAAAAACATGACTTTTTACGTGTTATCAACCGTCAACATTGAATGTTGAGTGAATTCACAGGTTTAGTATATGTGTAGTTAAACCAAGTTTTGTATAAATCATTAATGTACACAAACATAATGTTTATATGTATTGCAGGAAACACAAGTGTTCTTATTAAAGAAAACATTTCCTATTTTACTGTAAGAATGTCATTCTTACTACAAATCAGTCGATGTGTTAGGAAACACAAGTTTAATCATAAACATTTCCTAATAATAGTTGCAGGAAATACAGTTTAACAATCAAGTAAACATTTCCATATAAGTAGCTGTAGGAAACACAGGTTTAGCAGTCAAGAAAACATTTCCTATAAAAGTTGCTTTGTCGGGAAACCAAGTTTATCCAATCAAGGTAAACGTTTCCTAAAAAGAAATCATGTGTAGGAACACCTGTCCTATTAGTTGTCACGGGGAATTCCCTTCCCAAATCCAGTTGTAGTTTAGTTGTTTAGTTTAAGTGGGAGATATAGACTATGATCCCTCTAAGGTGTGCTAAACCTTTAGAGTTAAAGTAACGATACCTAGTACTATAACCAAACCACGACTAGTTGTTGTTGTTGCCTCAGTAACACGGTAAGTATACACTCCTCGTTACGACTGCCGCCGTGTGGTTGGAATGACCAACGAGTTATATCAGTGGGAGGGTTGTCAAATCGATAGTACTATCTGTATACTCAGTGGCTAGAGTCACCTAGCTAATGGTTATAGGTTGCAAGCACTGCGACTTGTGTGCACTACAACTACCTCATGTAAACCTAGGATCGTACCAAGATTCGTTGTCTTATTCCCAAGATAGTTGTGAAAATGTTTCGTATAGTTAACAGTTGATTGATAAAGCAATAAGCATTTATACAAATCAATTTGATATGAAAGCATGTCAAGCAATTATATAAACGAGTAGCATGTATTAGCACGTAGTTCTATGTTTTTCACCCCTGGTTTTAAAAGCATTTAAAACAAGAAAAAGATAGGGGCTGTGAACTCACGTGTAGAAAAGCTTCAGCTAGTAATACACAGTAGTCCGAACGTGCCTCTCAAATACCTAGACACAATTAAATATACTTTACATAAGTATATGGATAATTCGTTAAGTTGAAATGTTCATAACATTTTAGTTGTTGGTGATAATTGCGTTGAAGTAATCGTTGCGTATAAGTATATATTTACATATACTTATTAGTTGAATATATATATCCTAATATATATGTCATTTGTCATCATATATTATATATATATGTTTGTATATGTAGTTGTAATTGTTGTTGGTTATGTTTCCAAAACATAAGTCTAGTAGTAAAAAAAAAAAATTTGTTTAATACTATTGTTGTAGTTCATTTATATAACTATATATATTATAATCATCAACTATATATAATACTCATTTGTCGTGTTACTAATCTCATTTGTCTTGTTTAACTCGTCACTTATATATATTCCTGTTTAAGTTTGCATTCTGCAATCTTGTAGCCCGTTGGGCTCGGCCCAATTTGTTTGGCCCAATATTAAAGTCGAGTAATTTGGCACGTTAACAAAATACAACTTTTGACCCAATTTAGATTCAGGCTAATAATTCATGATCGTGTTTTCAAGTATCATGTGACGAGTTACACTAGTTAGGACTGCTAATAGTTTCCTTGTTCCCATTGCTAGTTATAATATGTCCCACTGTTAGTTGTATTATTTCCACTGTTAATGTCCGTTACCACTGTTAGTTATATTTTGTTACTACTGCTAGTTATATTCTTTCCACCGCTAGTTATAGTTTGTTACCACTGTTAGTTATATTCTTCCCACTGCTAGTTATAGTTTGTTACCACTGTTACTTATAGTTTGTTTCCACAGTTATAATGTCCATTAGTTATATTATGTTTCCACTGTTAGTTATAATTTGTTACCACTGTTAGTTATATTCTTCCCACTGCTAGTTATAGTTTGTTACCACTGTTAGTTATAATTTGTTACCACTGTTAGTTATATTACGTTTCCACTGTTAGTTATAATGTGCATTGTTAGTTATATTATGTTTCCACTGTTAGTTATAATGTGTCCATTGTTAGTTATATTATGTTTCCACTGTTAGTTATAATTTGTTTCCACTGTTATAGTTTGTTACCACAGTAATATTCTTCCCACTGCTAATTATAGTTTGTTACCACTGTTAGTTATATTACGAATTGTCCGTGTCAAAATATAATTATTCGTTCACAAAAGTTATCATACAAAACTTATATATATATAAAGTTGTTAAATTTGTTTTGAGTCAAGTATTTGTAAAAAAAAGCATAAGTTTTACTTACCTGAATGTATATATATTTATACTCGTATTATTTGCACTTTCTAGTTTTGATTTCTTAAAACTTTATTTCAAGAACATACTCAACCAATCATCAAAATTGTTATATTATATACACCATTTATATTGTGCTTACACTATATACATCAAATATATGTAAGGAGTTTAAAATGGAAAGTTCCTTACAATGGTGATGATGATAACCCGAAGATGGTGATGATTACGGATAATGATGATGATGATGATGATAAAATGGTAGATGTGCTGCTGATTATCGTGAAGAGAAGAAGAAATAGCCTCTGCTCAGATCTCCTGTTGTTGCTTCAGTCGATGGATGAAGAAGAAGGAACAGAGAAAACCAATAATTTGAGTTGGTGGGAACTTATGTGTGTGTGTATTTGATATCGAGTGTAAGGAAGTATAAAGGATGGTGTATGGTTTAAATTGTCAACGTAGGGAGTATGGTTCAACAGGAGAATGTTCCCAAGATATTTTAGTTGGGTTAAAATTGTAGGCTTTTTAACATGTTAATTTCGTATAAGGGTCCAATTCTTTGTACCCCGTGTCCCACTCAATTATTCGTTTGTTTAAATTTTATTTTAAACTTTAAAATTGACAAATACAAAAATGAAATAATTTTATTTAAAATTATTAATAACATTATTCGCCGTAGTGGGACTGTACAGTTTATTTGAGTGCCAGATTTCGGTTGAATTTGGAATTTATATTTTAAGGAAATGTTCCAAATACTAAAACAGGAACGGAAAATAAATACTTTTATTATTTTTGACCTTTAAGTACGTTTTATAATTGTTTCTGTTCGTGTATGACGTGTTCGTCACGTTTAATATAAAACGTATAATATCTTATATTATTTCAATAATATAAGTTACTAATATTAGTAATTAATAATTTTCGATTTATTAATTATTTTGTATCACCAACTTTATTGTATTTTAGTTTGTCGAGTCTAGTACGTTTATTTCACCCGTAATTATATACATATAACTACGAATTTAATATATCACGTATCACATAGTAAGTTTCATAAACTTAACATATAGAAATTGTTTTGAATTCACTAATCAGGGAATTACGCTAGGTAATGCATGAAATTAAGAAAGGATTAATACCCTAAATGGAGGATTGTCACACTATGTCCCTCCTTATGACAATTCCAGCAAACAAACTGAGGAGAAGTACAGTTCCGCAAATTATGCCCAAACAAACCACACTTAACACATCTCATCGTCTCCGAAGTGCAGGGTCCACAATGCTTTGACTTACAGCCAACACACCATGAATTACTTCCCACTGAATCATCACTAAAAACTAATCTCTTATTTTGTCCTTTGCTCCCTGAAGAACTATTTTTAGCCTGTGAAGTAACTTTTTCCTTATTCAGATTATCTATAGCCCTAATATCACCATCGACTGATCGAGCTAATGTAAAAGCCTGAGTAAGAGTACCCGCTAATCTCACACTAGTTCGATAATAAGGTGGTAATGTTTTCACAAAATGATCAATCCTGGTTCTGTCATCTAGTACCCATTGTTGAACAAAACGTAATTTCTTTGTGAATTGAGTAATAAGGTCATCAATCGACATTTGTTCGGTGAACTGTTGATACATCTATGTGTGTCTGTCAGTTGGTCTCAGTCTGTACTCGTGTCAATATTGTAATTACGTATTGAACAGTTTTAGATTTAGTTTAATTACAAATTTTTGTAATCATGCGACACAAGAATTGTGTCGCAGAGTCATTGTGTGCAACACAAGAATTGTGTCGCAGAGACATTCCATGCGACACAATGACTGTGTCGCAGAATGCCTGGATAAGACTATAAATAGAAGCTCACCAGCTTCTGTTTTAGCACCACTACTCACACACATAACACCACTGCTAGCAGAGAAAAACTATCTTGTAGTGTTATTTTGATCCTTGTGTGTTTGTCAAAGTGTATATGTGGTTGCTAGTTGATAATATATATACATACATCTTTGTGTTTTGGTCATTTCTAGCTTAAATCTTGCTTATCTTGTTGTGTTTAAATTTCCGCTTTCACTTACAAGTAAACTACTCGATTTGGTCCGTTTACATGGAACCTACAATTGGTATCAGAGCCGCATACTCTTGAGTTGCGGTTTCGAGTTAGTTTGTGCAAGATTTTTGGTCTAAAAGTAAATTTTAAAACTTTTGTGTTCTTGGTGTTCTTGATCAAAAAGCTCAATTTTTAGCCTATTTTGGTGTTTAATCTTCAAAGAAAAGTGTTTGTCTAAACTATAGATTTAGTAGATCAAAAGTTGGTGAGTTTGTCTCTTAAAATATTGGGTTTTAGAACTGATAGGAAGCATGGCGTATTTGTTTATTAGTTGTATGGAAAATTGAAATTTTTGTGGGCTCTAGGTTGTCTGCTTGTGCCCTTTTGCGATACAAGGCTTGTGTCGTATGTACTGTTCATACGACACAAACATACGACATTAAATTGTCTGCGACACTAGTTGCGACATATCTTACGACATTTCTGTTGTGTCTCATTTTTGTCTTCTGTCTGATTAAGTTCTGCGACACAAGGTTTATGTCGTATTAATTCTCTACGACACAACAACTGTGTCGCATTTCTCCAGACTTGGACAAAAATTCAGCTTGTTTGTTGTGTACTTACTAATTTTTTTGTAGATCTTCACCATGTCTCTTCAAAGCGTTGATGCAGTTTTACAACATAATGCTACTATTGGCAGTGCAAATAAGCCTCCTTATTTTGCACCAGGTATGGAATATCGAGCATGGAAACAACGTTTTATATCGTTTGTTTTATTTCACTGATCCTGTCATGGAGTTGGCTCTTCTTGAACGATATGAAGCGCCGGTTGCTCTTGGAGAACACATGGGCGTTCCTCCACCCAAACCCATTCGTTCATACACTCCCGAAGAACGAAAAGCATGCGAAATTGAACACAAGACTCATTCTATTATTACTATGTCACTTCCAACTGACGTTTTGGATATGTTTCCACAAACCATCGCTTATGATCTTTGGATTGCAATTGAGAAGAGATTTAGTGGCAACTCAGAGTTCATCGAGAGCAAACTGGAATTAGTCAAAACTCAGTTTGATTATTTCTATATTCAGAAGAATGAGACTATCAGAGACATGCTCTGCAGATTTACACGTACTGTAAATGAACTGCAAGCTAGAGGATATAATCTAAAAAATTCTGAGATTAACAAAAAGGCTTTAGCTGCTCTACCTCCAAGTTGGGAAACGCGAGTTCTGCTGTTAGAAAGTGATCCAAAGACAATACAATTGTCTTTGGATGATCTTGTTGGAAAACTTGAAGCTGGTGCATTGGATGTTCAAAAGAAGGAAACAAGATCCACTGCTCGTACATCAGAATCAAGTAATAGTGGAATCGCTTTCATCTCATCTGAGGGTAATTCTCAGAAACCTTCCTCTTATAGTTACCCTGCTGTAGGAACATTTTCAGCCATACCATCTCATAATGCCTCTTCAAGTAAGACATGTTCGTCATCATCTGTTCCTTCTTCAGCAACCACAGATGAACATGTAGCAATGTTTACTGCCTTCTTATCATCATATGAAGACTTTCTCTCCAAAAGAGTCAGTATTTTGGAACTGACTGATGAAGACTTCAATCAGGTTGATCCTGATGAGTAAGAAAGGATTGACATTAGATGGAATATGGCGATGCTCACTCGCAGAGCCAAAAACTATCTAAGAAGAACTGGAAAGAGGTCTCTTGAAGATGCAACTGACCGAACACCAATGGGATTCGACAAAAGCAAAATCAAGTGCTATAAGTGTCAGAATCTTGGACACTTTGCCCGCGAATGTGAGAAAGGCCGACAACCTACTACAGGTTTCACAAAACCATCTGTTGCTCCAAAACAGATTGAACATACTACTGCTAAGACTGCACTGTTGATTGAGGATGGAGATGCTTATGATTTTTCTGCATTTGAAGATCACGAGCAATGCTTCATGGCCATCAATAATGAGGTACAATTTGCTTCATTTACTTGTAACTCATGTATTAGTTTAACTGGTATAGTAAATGGGCTTATGGAACATAATGACAACCTGAAGTCAGATATCTTGAATTTGATGGAGGCAAATAAAGTGTTGAAAACTAACGAGAAACTTTTTGATAGTAACATTAATCAACTCATTGAAGATAAAAAGGAGCTGAAAGCTCTAATTTTTAGCAATCAGGATGAAATTGACAGTTACTTAAAAATGATTTCTCATTTAAAACAAGAATTGGCTATCTCTGAAGCCAAAGTTGTTGATTACAAACGAAAACTCAAGAATATCAACACTTCAGCCATGGTCTTTACTGAGATCCTTCAGACGGGTAGAACTAATTCTAAAGATAAGTCTGGTCATCAACCGCCTCCTTCTTTAGATGTGAATTTGGTTAGACCGTCTAAAGATGAAATTAAAGATTTTGTACCTACTACGTTAGTAGATGCAAAGCCCATTGAAATGTCAGTTAATGAACCTGTTGTTAAGCGTGTAGACATGCCTGTAACTGAACCTGTTAGTTTGCCTACTTTTAAGTTGCCTGAATTCTATCAAACTAACATAGAGATCAATCATGATAAGAAGAAAACTAAGCTAACTAAGGTTGAACCAGTGAAGCCTTTTGAACCTGTTAAGTTTATCTCCTAAGGAATTGTCCAGTTAACCCCCTTTGGTAGTTTTCAGCCTGCTCCTTTAAAAACTACTGAAAAGAAGGTCGAGGTCGAGGATGTTCCTTGTAAGAGTGTGTCTCAATGTGAAAAGAAAAACACTAAGCCTGATCATCACACTATTACTTCTAAGATAAACGTTGCAACTTTTCAAAGGAATGTTAAGGCTCAGGCTAAACTTAAAAGGAAAGATTTAAAGAATACCAATTATAACTCAATCAAGAATTCTGTCAAATCTTCTGTTTCACATTCTGAGGCATCCACTTCAACATACCCTCATAAGTTGCCTGTCTCACCTCAATTCTTAGGCAATAACGACCAAACCTTTAAGGAAAGACGATCATGTTTCTACTGCAAGAAACAAGGTCACTTGATTAATCAATGTCCGTTGTTTTCGAGAAAGAAGTTGTCAAAAGGTGTTTCCAAAAATTCTATTTACAAAAATTCATCTTCAAAATCATTTTCAAAGAAGGATTCAATCTCTTATACTTCTATCCCGAAAGTTAATGCTGCTAGGCCTAGTAAACCTCAGGTTAAACCTGACAATGTTAACAAGCAACCCACTGTGGTTCCTGTGAAAATTTGGAGACCAAAAGAGTCATCAAATGACTCATCATCAAGTAATACTGCATCAGGAAGTACTTCTGATGTCTTGAAAAACAAAGTTTTAACTGATGTAGTTATTATTGATGAGGTCTCCGGAGCACCCAAGTCTGTAAAGGCCTGGGTCTCCATTTCTAAGTAACTATCTCCTCATGTTGTGCTGTAGCAGTCAGGTCATATACAAAGCAGTAAATGGTATGTGGATAGTGGCTGCTCACGGCACATGACAGGTGACATGTCTCTTCTGTCAAACGTTAAACCATATCGCGGAGGACATGTTGCTTTTGCAGGAGATGCAGGTGGTAACATAACGGGGTAGGGTACTCTTTCAAATGGGAAAGTGAGTTTTGATAAAGTAAATTATGTCGAGGAACTGCAACACAATCTGATCAGTGTTTCTCAAGTCTGCGACAAGAAGTTTACTACAGCATTTACAGATGTTGAGTGTTTAATTTTGAAACCGGGTTTTGTTATTCCCGAGGAATGGGTGCTACTGAGAGCACCCCGTGTACGCAACTCGTACATTTTGGATATGCAAACTGTGACTACTAAGGAGCATACTTGTTTGCTATCAAAAGCATCTTCTAAAGGTTCACTGCTTTGGCACAGACGTATGGGACACATTCATTTTCGCATAATGAATTATCTTGTCAATAATGATCTTGTGTTAGGTGTACCCAAAAAGTCATTCGAAATAGATAATGAATGCGTTTCCTGTCTCAAAGGGAAACAACACAAGAAGTTCCATAAGTCTAAGCAGGTGAACTCTATTGAATCTCCATTGGAGTTGCTTCACATGGATTTGTTCGGTCCTGTAAATAAGAAAAGTATTGGAGGAAAATCATACTGTCTGGTTGTTACTGATGATTACTCAAGGTTTTCTTGGGTATATTTCTTGGCTGGAAAGGATGAAACGGCTGATACTTTAACCTACTTGTTCGACAGACTGGAAAACCTGTGTAACCTGAAAATCAAGAAACTGCGTAGCGATAATGGAACAAATTCAAGAACAGAACCTTGGAAATGTATTGTCTTCGAAAAGGAATCTTTCATCAGTTTAGTGCTGCTCGTACTCCTCAGCAAAATGGTGTCGCTGAAAGAAAGAATAGGACAATCATTGAAACAGCGAGAACCATGCTGTCTGATGCGCATCTGCCTACCACGTTTTGGGCAGAAGCTGTTAATACTGCGTGCTACGTGTTGAATCGAGTTTC
Organism: Pseudognaphalium luteoalbum; assembly: GCA_963422505.1. NCBI lineage: Eukaryota > Viridiplantae > Streptophyta > Magnoliopsida > Asterales > Asteraceae > Pseudognaphalium > Pseudognaphalium luteoalbum. The sequence goes on along the minus strand of OY730198.1, from coordinate 3,266,306 downwards.
GATGGTTAAGAAATGAAACAAAACATGTTATGAATTGCTCAATAATCGCAAACCAAATTTGAAGTTTCTTGAGCCTTTCGGGTGTCCTTGCACAATATTAATTACTAAGGACTCGGTAGGCAAATTTGATGAAAAATCTGTCGATGGCCTATTTTTGGGATATTCTGTGAACTCGCCGAATAAACAAGTCTTCAACAAGTCCACTGGGAGAATAGAGGAACATTTTGAAGTAAGGTTTATGAAATATACTGATTCTCCAAAAGGCAAGGGACCTGAGTCCTTATTTGAGTATGATACGTTGGTGGACTCATTCAATCTTCCCAAATTTAGTGAAGAAGATCAGGTGGTGTCTCTACTTCATGGCTTGGATCTTACTTCCGATTCAGTTTCCAAGTCTAGAGTAGTACCTCTTGAGAATATTGTCAATGATGATAATTCCTCCGATGTTGATCATGTAGCTTCTGAATCTAATCCTCAAACTGAAACCGACATTATCTTTCCACTTGAAACTGAGAACATTGTCACTGATAGCTCAGTTGCAATTGAAAATTCAGAAGGTGTTCTTTCAAACTTGGACCCGATCATTGTGCCTGATCAGATCCCTCAGCTTAGAATTCATTCTACTCACCCCACTGAAAATATCATCGGTGAGCTTCTACAAGGTGTTTTAACCAGGGGACAGGTAGCTGCTAACGAAATCCGTGAGGAATCATCAACTGCCTCTTTTGCCTTCTTGGAAGAAGATATGGAAGAATGCTTATTATCTCAGCTTGAACCAAAGAAAATAGACGAAGCTTTGAAAGACCCATACTGGGTTGAGGCTATGCAGGAAGAGTTGAATCAATTCAAGAAACTTGATGTCTGGGATTTGGTTCCTTTACCCAAAGGTGTTGATCCAATTGGAACTCGCTGGATATATCGCGTGAAAAAGGATGACAGAGGTGTAGTTATTCGGAATAAGGCTCGGTTGGTTGTTCAAGGTTTTACTCAGATTGAGGGTTTAGACTATGATGACGTGTTTGCCCCAGTTGCTTGATTGGAATCCATTCGCATCTTTCTGGCTTATGCGTCATTCAAAGGATTTCGGGTCTACCAACTAGATGTCAAGAGCGCATTTCTGTATGGAGAAGTTCTAAAGGATGTGTATGTAATACAACCTCCCGGTTTTGAAGATCTAAATCATCCTGACTATGTTTGCAAGTTAGGCAAGGCTCTATATGGTCTTCATCAAGCTCCTCGAGCTTGCTACGCGAGGTTGGCAAATCATCTCTTGAGAAATGGCTTCTCTCGGGGCCAAATTGATAGTACTCTCTTCATATAAAAGGGTTGGAGAAGATTTGTTACTTGTGCAGGTCTACGTGGATGACATTATATTTGGTTCAACAAATGATTCTTTGTGCAGAGACTTCGAGAAGATCATGAAGTCCGAGTTTGAGATGAGTGCCATGGGGGAACTTAAGTTCTTTCTTGGTGTACAGGTTGAGCAGTCTGATAAAGGTCTTTACATTCATCAGTCCAAATATGTGATTGACATGTTGACTCGGTATGAACTGCACGACTGTAAGCCTTATGGTACTCCTATAGAAACTGATCACATGCTCGGACCTGCTGAACACGAAGTGGACTGCAAGGAGCGTGATTATCGTTCTATGATAGGATCGCTGATGTATCTCACTGCATCCCGACCAGATATCGTGTTTGCTGTGTCTATCTGTTCCAGGTATCAAGCAAAGCCCAAGGTTTCTCACATGAAGGCTGTAAAGCGAATTTTTGGTTACCTCAAATATAGACCATCACTTGGTCTATGGTACTCAAATGAGAAAAATTTCTCTCTCACTGCCTATTCTGATTCTGATTATGGCGGCTGCAATTCGGATAAAAAGTCAATTACAGGAGGTTGCCAATATCTCGGCTCTAGATTGGTGTCTTGGCAGTGTAAAAAGCAAACCACAGTTTCCACCTCAACAGCGGAAGCTGAATACATTGCTGCTGCAAGTTGTTGCTCCCAGATTTTGTGGATTCAACACCAATTGCGTGATTATGGGTTACTTCTTACCTTGACTCCAATTCATATTGATAATACTGCTGCTATATCTATTATTCGCAATCCCGTTCAACACTCTAAGACCAAGCACATAGAAATTAGGTTTCACTTCATAAGAGATTGCTATGATAAACACTTGATTGACCTTATTCACATAGATACCCTTATGCAAAAGGCCGACTTATTCACAAAAGCTTTTTCGCGTGCTCGTTTCGACGAACTTGTAGATATGATAGGGATGATTTCCCTTGATCTCAAGAAATGATTTGTGACTTGATTTATGTACAGTTTCTTTGATTAAAAAAAAAAAAAAAAATTCGCAACAGCCACTCTTTATACTTTTTAGTATTAAAGAAATGCAACGTTGCTACATTTTAAAATAGACGTTGAAGTTGTGTCTGTAAACAACTTGGGATATGATAGTACATCAGGTGACATGCATTAAATAGAATTTTAAGATTTATCTTGGATGTGTCAGTAGATTTATCTGACGTGATGAAAAACAGTTTTTATAAACATTGTCTTCATCATACGATATATTAGTAGGCTTGTTATACAAAACTTCTTGAAACTTCTTAAGAAGCTTAATACTTAATTGTCTATTTCATGTGGTACCACATCATTAGATATATGACAACTGTCTTAATTTCTTACTTATACTAGACATGCGTTCGTTGAAAGAAGTTTATTTGATATCATTTGGGGGTATATATTGACAGTCTCCTCTGTTATACGTAAGTATAGACCTGGTTTTTGTTTATATATACTTTAAAATTAAGCAAACACAAGTCAAAATACTTGCAAAGTCTTTAAAATTAAGATACCTTACAAGGTCGCCAAAATGGTTTGACCAAGTCCGGTTTTGCTTAAACCTGAATCAAGCTATGTCGCTCTGTTGTACGCAAGTACAGACCTGTCACCGCTGACTTGATTCTTAAATTTGATTTTCTAATATTCTCTCTGTAAATGGAAACATGGTCTATGTCTTAAGTTAAGATGTATATCTATGGTGGTGACCACAGCGAAATATACATGCGAATAATAAAAAATTAGTTCCTAGATGTGCGTATAACACGTTTAAAGTGGACAATTATACTAATAATCGTTTTGAAATAATTTTTATAAAAACTGTTTCTAACATGACAAGTAAATTTAAAGAGGACAAAAATACTGATGATCGAAATAACACTTACTGTTCCTAATAATTGCATGTTATGTCGATATGATCCCTAATCAGAATTCTCAACTCCGTCACCAAAACTTTTTTTGGTTTTACGCTTTCAGTTGACCTTGTGTCTATTTCTTTTGTTTATGTTTAGTTTTATCTTTTTAATTTTATTTAAATTGTATTTTTCTTCATTTTTATTTTTATTTTTATTTTCATTTTTATTTAAGTCACAAATCATCTTCATTGCGAAAATCCTTAAATCGAAATCAAAATCGGGTTCGAAATCAAATTCTATGTCCTTAAAATCTGCTTTGTTTTCTTTGCGACACAAGTATTATGTCGTATTCAATTATACGACACAAGAGTTGTGTCGTATTCCAACTATACGATACAACCGTTGTGTCGTATATTATGTCGTATGTGTGTTCGGGGTTAACTATTCACATCATACGACATAATCATTTACGTTTTCAAATCTTTCACGACACAACATATACGACACAAAGGCGATTTTGCGACACAATCGTATTTTTTTTTCGGTTCGTGCTTTCGAAGCGTTTTCACCGCAGATTGTTCATCGATTCTTATTCATCATCCTTCTGAGCATCTTTAGGTACATTTATTTCGTGTTTTAGCCGTCACATTTGCCTTAGATTTAATCTTCTCTATTCGGTTTTTAGGGTTCCCGTTTAAACTCGAAATTAATTAGAGTTTAGTGGTTTCTAGGGTTAGATAGACGTATATTATTGATCACCTACTGTTTGCGAACCCTAGGGTATGGTTAGATTTCGATAATCCCTAAATTTTTATCAAAATTAAATCTGGGATGGTTTGGTGTTCGTCAGTGCGATATAAGATACGACATAGTCGTTATGTCGCATAGATTAGGGAGTTTTATGTCGTATTGATCTCATTAGCTTATGTCGTATTTTTATACGACACAACATACGACACAATCTTTATGTCGCATCTGAGATTAATTTCTCAAATAATGCTAAATGCAGGGGAAATTCTGTCCGCGTGACACGTGTCATGCGACACAAGCCTTGTGTCGTATTGCTCCTGTGCGACACAACTGTTGTGTCGCAGACACTTCTGTGAAACAAAATGCAGTTTATTTTTTTGGTACTAACGCTAACGCAGTTCAAGCTTTGTTGTATTATTGCTATTTCTGCAGTAATGGCTGAACTACCCGCTGCTCAACCCGCTGCTCAACTCCCTGATATCGATGTTACTAAGTACTTTTGGGAACCGCGTCATAACATCGTAGCATTTCTGAATACCACTGTTGAGACGTCGCGTTCGTACAGACCCATGATAGCATTTCTACGACGTTCTCGGATTCACAAAGCTATCACTGCGGATACCAAGATTTTGCGAACTCATATTACTGAGTTTTGGGACAATGCAGTGGTCAACAACGACGAGCCCGATACCCGTATCATTTCTAGGGTTCGTGGTCAAGAGGTTATCCTTTCGGAGCAGCTTATTCAAGATTTCTTTGAGTTCGGTGATAACTCGGATATGGTCACTCAGTTTGCTGCTGCTGATATTGCCGTGGGTATGAGATCGATCGGATATCAGGATATTCCTGTCGACCAGTACAAGAAGACCTACATGACAAAGGTCTGGAGGTATCTAGCTCATATTGTCATTGTCTGTTTATCCAGTCGCAGGGCAGGTCTGGAAGGGATGAGCTATTCGACGGCCTCTGCTTTTCTTGCGTTGATCTACAACAAGCCCTTCAACTTCTCTGGTTATATCTTCCAGGGGTTTGTCAGCAACGCACTGGATACTCGAGAAAAGTGGGCTCTGTATCCAAGGTTTACTCAGCTGCTGCTCAACCATTTGCTGCCGGATCTTCAGGTGACTGCTTCGTTCACCTTCAAGCAGACACCGATGAATACCAGGATTTACACCACGTGCGGATCTTTTGCCAAGCAGGGACAGGCACCAGATCGTGAGGTTGCCTTGTTCGGTCATATAATGGACCCAGCATATGTTGGTCCTCCTGGTGAGCAGTTCAATGCACCAGCTCCTCAGAATCCAGTTCAAACACCTCCAGTTCAACCTCCAGTTCAACCTCTAGTCCAACAACCACCACCAGTTCAACAACCAGCAGTTCAGCAACCGCCGGTTTTGCCAGATCCTATGGATCAGGAGTTAGTGGATCTTGATCGTGAGATCGATGCATATCAGCCACCTTCTCCACCTCCTGAATCCTCCAGCCAAAGAAAAAGACCTCGAGAGTCTTTTGATATTGAGGTTGTAGATCCTCTAGTCAGGCGTGCTCGTACTTCCACTTCCTCCTCTTCCGGGGTCCCAAGAACCGACACTCCGATCAATCCTCATCCATCGGTTATTCAAGAGCTCATGCAACGACTTGATAAAATGCAGCATGATATGGAAGCTCAAACAACGGTCTTTGAAGCTCAGGATGCCCGAATCTCACGTTTGGAAAAGGAGAATGCAGAGATGAGATCGAAGGTTTTGCAGCTGGAAACCCAAGCTGTTGCTTCGGGGGAGACGCCAACATTAGAATCAACACCTAGGGTTTCCGCCGAGGGCGATGAAAATGTAAATCCTGATAATGTAACTGATAATGTAACTGATTCTACTGTTAATGAAACTCCTCTTGTTTTGGATTATATTCTTGAGCTACCAGGGCAACCGAAACCGTTAGCTGTAGATTACTCTTATTGTAATTTGACATACTTTCAAGCTGCGGTTGACGAAGACGGTCATGCGCCTGAAGAGCCGTTTGACTTCGAGGCTGCAAACAATGATGATGATGTTGAGGTTGAGCAAGAAGGGCTTGACCCAGATGAAGAATATGTTGATCGCCCAGCTCATCCACAGGAAGGTTTTGTTGCTTCTGATTCTTCAGACAATGCATCAGGGCCTGCGTTCAACTACGCACCAGGATCTGCTTCAGGATCTTCTTCTCAGGCTTCTCCTGCTCCAGAATCGTCTAAGCCTGCTGGACCTTCTCAAGATATGCCAGTCCCTGTTCGTGAATCAACAAGGACAAACTACAATGACATTTTCCCACAGGATACATTCGAACATGTTCCTTTTGACAGGGAAATGTCCATCAGGGATAACTGGTTTATCAAAGGTAAAAATCCCGAACCTGCTCCTGTTACATGCAAAAAATACAGGGTTAGTGGTGATTATACCGGTCTTATAAAGAGTTTGAAGGTGAACAAGGGAAGGTTAATGATCAAAAGACTTGATGGTATTCAGTACTTTCGACGGTCGTTAAGGAAACTGAGCACGTTGCCTAAGCATGACATTGTTCGTCTTTCTCAGCTTCAGTTGATAAATCCTCAGAAAGACGGAATTGCAAACGCAATTCAAAAGATCATGCATGAAGAAATTCGATCGAAGAAATATCATTATGTCAAACCGGTGCTGGGTACAAGATATACTTTCAAGAAAAAGCTCGATCCAAAGACGAATCAGCCTATCCTAAGAAATCACTATCCTCCGGCTAAATGTTTGCATGAAATTTCTCTGGAAACAGTTCCCTTCAATTTACTGAAACGTTTTCATTACTGGGAACTGGATGCTCACATGGGAGAAGCCGTTCTTATGTATGTACCAGATTCAGTACCTCAGACTGGATCTACATCTTTGTGGGGTCTTCCAAAAGCTGAATTCAGAATATTTGACCCGATGAGCCTGATAAACTTGTCAAAGGATGATATGAAGAAGCTGTTCGACAGTCGTATTCGCTACAACCCAGACAACGAGTTCAACACAGTTTTGGCGAAGCGATTTCAGAAAATCGTCAATATATGCTTCGTTTTTGGTGTACATGCTGGTGGGAAATTCCCTACAGGATGGGTTTGATGTTCAGACGTTTGAAGATTTGAAATTTTTTTTGAAGACTGAAGTTAATTGGAGAATTCTTGAAGACCAAGCTGAAGACACAGGGGAGTTTGTTGATACATCTATGTGTGTCTGTCAGTTGGTCTCAGTCTGTACTCGTGTCGATATTGTAATTACGTATTGAACAGTTTTAGATTTAGTTTAATTACAAATTTTTGTAATCATGCGACACAAGAATTGTGTCGCAGAGTCATTGTGTGCGACACGAGAATTGTGTCGCAGAGACATTCCATGCGACACAATGACTGTGTCGCAGAATGCCTGGATAAGACTATAAATAAAAGCTCGCCAGCTTCTGTTTTAGCACCACTACTCACACACATAACACCACTGCTAGCAGAGAAAAACCATCTTATAGTGTTATTTTGATCCTTGTGTGTTTGTCAAAGTGTATGTGTGGTTGCTAGTTGATAATATATATACATACATCTTTGTGTTTTGGTCATTTCTAGCTTAAATCTTGCTTATCTTGTTGTGTTTAAATTTCCGCTTTCACTTACAAGTAAACTACTCGATTTGGTCCGTTTACATGGAACCTACATGAACTTCAAATCCATAAACTCCTGTCTAATCCTATTATATCAAACTCAGAACAGAATTGTTTACAAATCTCATTATGAAAATCTGCCCAACGTATTGCTCAGATGTCAGATGTGCAGTTATAGAATCCCACCAATTCATAGCCTGTCCTTTTAATAATTGCACAGCATATCCAACTTTTAATTCCTCCTCACACTGACACACTTCAAACTTTCATTGCATATCCCTTAACCAATTCAAAGTCACCGCTGGATCATTACTTCCCTCAAATTCCTTTGGACCACTAGATTTAAACGTCTTAAAAGAACACAATCTTTTCTGTTGCTGATGTGTTGGAAACTGATAACCAAAATCCCTTTGTTGAGCCGATCTAGCTTGTTGTTCCCTATATAACTGTTCTATCTTCCTTAATCCTAACACCTCATCCTCTAACTGTAACTGAATTAGAAGTACCAGTTTGCTCATGATTACCATCATGAGTTTCTGAAGGTGGAACATCATTTCTGGAAACATTGTTGATCGGGTTCTCGTTATCTGTCATTTCTGTATTCAAACAACAAAACTCACAACTTGTTAATCGTTAGTACTTACTATACTAGCCAATCAACCCCCTTATCAAAAGCTAATCCCACTTACCGGAATGTTTGACTTACACCAACTAGATTTGGGATTGAACATTTACATATGCCCAATTCACCCAAACCTAGGCTCTGATACCAAATTGTAACACCCGACATTTCAACAAACATATTTTATAATATATTCACAATAGGAAGCGTAATCCCCAAAACATAATTATCTTATATTTACTTAAACCAAACATTTACCAAAGCAAACTGTTCCACCATTATATAATTACAAACCATATTAACTAAAACGGGTGTTATTTAAAACTTTTCAAAACATAACAATCCAAAAGATCAGAGTTTGCGCCAGCATAGTCAAACACTCCAATATTTCATCTACAACCCGGATTACATCAAAAGCTAACCAAAATCTGCAAAAGAGTCAACAACGAGGGAATTAGCTCACGCTAAGTGAATGGAACCGTAACCGACGGTTCAACCCATTCATAACAAGTTTTACAACAAAATAAACTTAAACACATAAGCACATAAGTACATGAGGACCGGCGGTTTCTGTATGCTATTCCCAGAAACCACGACCACTGTATGCTATTCTCAGTGATCTACCGATAGTCTGATTACTACCTTCACTGAATAGGTTATTCTTCAACTATGTGTATCCAAGAAACCTAAGCAGCTAGACAATAGTAACCAAACCCAACCATTGTTGACCTCACTCCAAATCATCACAACAACTTGTCACATAAAGCATATCATATGCAATTATGGAAACTCGACTGAACAACTTTTACAACTGGATCAATCAAACACAATCAATATAATTAACAACTGAATAACTGAATTTAACATGGCAATGACTACAACTTAAACTATCCTGGTTTATCAGTTGTAACCAAACCCGTTACAACGGATTTGAACCAAAGATTACAGTAACCACTCACTTGGTATTCCTGGCCTCCACTCAGTGGTCTAATATTACTGAGTCTTCTGTAAATCTGATAACACAACCCGAAACATAAATTAGAAACTCATTTATAATTGATCATAACTTTACTTATAAATATTGTATCCAACCTATAGATATAATGTATTAATGATACCACAATCATAACAAGTACACAAGTTCATAAGCTATCATATTTGTCAAATTTAAACATACAAACGCGATCCTGAAAACTGAGCTGGATCGCGTTCTGCAGTTCAAAATCCTTCTGTAACCAATTAACACTGAGAAACGCGATCCTGGAAAGAGGTCTGGATCGCGTTTGAATAAACTAAATCAGACCGACATGTTTTAACACTATGGAACGCGATCCTATCAAAGTGTCTGGATCGCGTTTCAAAGAACAAAACGTACAAAAATAGAATAACACATAGCAACGCGATTCGGACTAGGGTTCTGGATCGCGTTCCCACGTTTTACAGCAGGGGTTCAGACCTGCAACAATTTCAGCTCGAACCAAAAATCATTTTCACCAAAATGCAGATGTATTACTCGATTTTAACATGTAAATGACCTCTACCAACATGTATAAACATATAACAACAACTAACAATATCATCTAACACCAAAACTCATACCTTCATCATGCAACTACCCAATTTAAATCAAAACCCTATTTATTCAATTAAAACTTGAAGAACACTATCAAATAACATGATTATTATCATTATATAGCCAGAATTATCATCATAAGGCTATCATTCAACATCAACTACACATATTTCATAAACCCTAACACCTAAAATTATGATATGTGTATAATATATGAAGAATACTTACAACTTTGAAACAAAATCACGAAGATGATGATAATCTGCTTTCTAAACCCTTGAATCCAACATAAATTTGCTATCTAATTTCTCTTTTGATTTCTTATTAGACTTTAGTGAGAGAGTTGAGAGTTAAACAAAAGGATGAAGGTTGGTAAAAATGAGTCGGTTTAATCCACCGCCTAAACTTAAATACATTGTAATATTTATCCCCTTCTAACTCTATTGTCTGAAACCCGAAAATACCTGCGATACAAAATATTTTATTTTACTGTCAACTCTTTTTATTTAAAACAAGTATTATCTTATTAATCACGATAAAACCTGAGACTCTTTTACTTGTTTATTTTCAAATAAACCATTTTAAACATATTAAAATACTATTTAATTTCAGACCCGAAAACTGGGTGTTACAATTAAGGTCAAGAATCATCATTCCATTATCACACCACTAATTTCCAGCTTCAATTTCATATACTTCAATCATACATACAATTTCATGAAGAATATTAAAGAAACTTACACTTGAAGATTAATAAGTGGAAGATGATGATGAAATCATTAACTAGAGCAAGAATCAAGCAACAGCTTGTTAGTGATATCTAATTTGATTGTTCTAATTTGTGAATTTGTGAGTTCTTGCAAGGATTTCAAATGGGGAAGGCTTTAAGAAACAGAGGTAGCACCTCAACCCACAAACCGACTATGTGATTTTATTATACTCGTTCTAACTCTATTGTCTGAAACCTAAATATTAATTACGAGAAAACTATTTTATTTTACCGTGAACTAGAATTATTTAAAACAGATTATATTTCACTAGTCACAATTAATCCTTTAACCGGATTTCCTAAGTTTTAACCAAAACATATAAGACACAATAATTTAAAATATAATGATTAAAATATATAAGTAAAGAAAATTACCAGATTACCCTCGAATCACCAAAACGGGTGTTACACATGCTTGTCAATATATACCGGTACATTATAAATACCGTATTCATTTGATGACGTGAAAGAGTACATAAAAAAGTAGTCAAAAATAAAATTATATTTCAAAAAGTGAGTGTTTTAGATTTAGTAGTGACTTATCGTGTATAATTTCCATGAAATACATTTGTTTATAGAGTGAGTGGTAGTTAAATTCATTTGTGTCTAGTGATTTTATATTAAAATAGAAATTATCTTTGAAGTATGAGTGTTTTATTATCATTATTATATGTATTACTCTTTATATTTTTATTTTTTTTGTTGTATGAGTATTAAAGTATAGGGGTGACAATTCGAGTTGGTTTTGAGTTGATCCACTCGGGTTATTGAGTTGGCTGGTTAGTAGTAGTTGATCTAAACCCACCTGATTTTCTAATCGGGTTGAGTTTTTCAACCCAACTCAACCTTGACCCAACATGACCTGGCCCGGTTTATCCATTTTTTTAATTAGATAAAAAAAATTTCGAGTCATTTTTAGTTAACGGGTTAATTTCGGGTCAAATATGTCACGTGGATTAATCTCTAAATTTAGAATTCGTCATCAATAAGTATACAAGTATTTATAAAGTACGAAAAAAAATCACGGGTCAATGTTTAGTGATTTTATATTAAAAGAGAAATTAATTTTGAGGTATGAATGTTTTATTATCATTATTATTATATGTATTACTCTATATTTTTTTGGTTGCATGAGTATTAAAGTATAGAGGCGGCAATTCGCGTTGGGTCGAGTTGATCCACTCAGATTTTCGAGTTGACGGGTTAGTAGTAGTTGACCTAAACCCGACCCGTTTTTTTAATCGGGTTGAGTTTTTCAACCCAACTCAACCCTGACCCAACCTGACGTAACACAATTTACCCATTTCTTTAATTAGATAAAAATATTTTTGAGTCATTTCAATTAACGGGTCAATTTCAGGTCAAATAGATCACGTGAGTTAATCTCTAAATTTAGAATTCATTATCAATAAGCATAAAAGTACTTATAAAGTACCAAAAAATATCATATTTATTAATATGTTCATTAAAATCTAATACTTATATGTCATTGAAAAAATTAAAAATTACGTATATATCCAAAACACGCTTTAGAGACATTGTACATTATACATCAAAAATTTGTATTTTGTGTATATATATATATGCAATTTGCAAGTTTTATAGGGATATATATGTAATTCTCCCTTTAAAGGCTCAAAGTGTTCAAGTAAAAACGTTCTCCGTTATTTCCGTCAATAAATCCCATTGACAACCCCATTTCCCCCACCAATCTAAACATGCAGCAATCAGTCGTCCGTCCGGTGAAGAAGTGGTCGGAGAAATCTGTCGGCGTTAATCTTCCGATCTTCGCTTCCTTTATTCAATACTGCTGTAGACAAGGATTTTTGCGTAATTTTTTAGAATATCGTAAAATATGTTTTTTTTCTGAAATTATGCAAAGTCGTTGGCTATCAGGAGACATAGTAGCAATGATTAGATAGTGTTGTTTCTGGGTTTGACTTGCTTCATCAGTTTTCATCTCTGTACAACTTCAATTGCATCAGGTACAAATTTTATGGTTTTGGTGCCAATGTTAATTCTTGGTAAAATTAATCAAATTTACTTGAATTTACTTCTTATAATCTGAGCTAATTATTAATGATTGTGTGTGATTAAGAAAGAATACCAACCAACTTGCAATTTTTTTGTAATTCATTCGATGCCGTGTATATGTTTATAATATTCAGCCTTTTAATATATCATGGTAGAGTTTGAGTATAAAACTGTAATAGTCAAGTTGTAGTTAAAGCATCCTTGTCTCGCATGTACCAAGCGTGTTTTTCGGTTTGATTCGTAATTTTTTATGAACGAATACCAACTTGACAGTATAAAAAGAGTAGCATTCATTTTTAAATAATATATGATTCAGACTTTGTAATAGTGATCCAGTTGACCTGTTTCCTGATTAAATTTATAACAGATTGTCTCAGATAGGCTGTGATTATCGGTGACACTAACAAGGAGATCTATAGGTTGCTTGCATATTTGTTAAGATTTCAAAGACAGAGAAAAAAAAAACCCTCCAGTAACAAGGAGATCTATAGGTTGCTTGCATATTTGTGTGTGGTTTCTCGTATATCTTCTTATTATCTGCACTTCCACTTTCATTCTTGATCAATTGTTTTGTACTCAGATTTGTATCATTTTATAAACAGAAATATGGGATCTTCAATCAAGGAGTTTGCTCACTTACAAATCCCACTTGAAGACGTACTTAAGGCAACCGACAACTTCGATGATAGAAATATCATAGGGGGTGGTGACTTCGGTAAGGTTTATAAGGGACAGCTCTTGTTGTCCGACTCCGGGAAGTTGGTGAAAGTTGCTGTGAGGAGATTAGATGGTAAGCACAGGCAAGGATACATTGAGTTCTGGACTGAGATCTCTGTGCTTTCTAATCTCAAGCACGAAAATCTAGTCTCTATTATTGGGTTTTGTGATGAAAACAAGGAGAAGATCATCATAAATAGTTATAATGCAAAGGCAAGTCTCGTGACGCATCTAAGCAAACCGAAACTCACATGGATCCAAAGATTGAGGATATGTGTTGGTGTTGCACGCGCATTAAGTTACATCCATAATGAGGATGGACATGGACGCAGTGACTCTGTCATACATCGTAACATCAACAGCTCCACCATATTATTGGATACTAAATTTGTGCCCAGGTTATCGGGTTTTGAATACTCTGTCAGATCTTCCGTATACCGAAAGGACGAGGTTCTCCTTTCAGATGCTTTTGGCACAACAGGGTATATGGACCCAGCAATTCAAGAAACTGGAGGTGTGACCCACAAGTCAGACGTCTACTCATTTGGCGTTGTTTTATGGGAGATATTATGCGGGAGGAAAACATTTATTCTGGATGAGGAAGAGGAAAATAGGTATCTAGCTCGATTGGCCAGAGTTCACTATGAAAATAAAACACTTTATAAGATAATTCCGCCTTATCTGCGGAATCAGATTTCCCCGAAATCACGCACCAGCTTCTCAAAAGTTGCATATTCTTGCTTAAAGGATGAGCGTGTACAACGTCCAGATATGAATACTATTGTTCATGAACTGGAGAACGCATTAGAACTTCAACTTCCATATGAAAATTTGGTAAGATCCCTCTCTTTCCTTAATTTTCATGGCAGCATTTGTCATAGTAATTTTTTTTAAAGTCCATTTATTAATTTGCTTCTCATTGTTTTAATTGATGGTTAAGAAACTGTCAAAAAAATGTGTTTTGAATAGAGGTGACAAAATTAACAAATCGGATTGGGTAGCTAACAGATCAAAATGGTGGGTCAAAGCAGGTTAAACGGATCATAGGTTGGACCGGGTTGGATTCCTACTCTGTTATTATTATTATATATTAATATATTATATATATACATTAAAACAGAGTAAATTTTACAAATCAATAAGATGAGTTACTTACATAGTCTCTTGGGTTCCTACTTTGTCACACTTCCCTCTTCTTTACAAGTGAAAAATAGCCAATATGCCATTATGTTATCCTCTATTTGCTATTCTCTATATTTATTTATTGTTTATATTACTTTTAGATCTTCAAAAATTTAACTCAAGAATGCCAAGAATACAACTTTACTTTCATGAGAAAAGTTAACTGAAGTACAAGAATTATTGAAATAATCAAAGTACCAATCAAATTGTGCCATGTGTACAAAGAGAGTGTTCAACATATACAAAATCTATTTACTCCCAAACTTTCTCTCACAAATGACAAATCGAAAAATTATGAAAATTGCACCATTAGATTCAGCGTTTTATCCTCTTCGATTTACCGTCCCTCAAGGCATACTTTCGACGAGTTTTTTATTTTCCATTTTTTGAGGGGTTTCACATTTTACTAACACATGTGTTAATATTTAGTTGAACATTTAATTTAGATATAGGGTTTAGGGTTTAGTAAGATTTAGGGTTTAGAGTTTTGTAAAGTGTTTAGGGTTTGGGGTTTCGGGGGAGAAAACCCAAACCTCAAACCCTAAACCCTAAACCCTAAACGCAACACTTTAACACATGTGTTAGTAAAATGTGAAACCCATCAAAAAATGGAAAAAAAAACTCGTCGAAAGTATGCTTTGAAGGACGGCAAATCGAAGAGGATAAAACGCTGAATCTAATGGTGCAATTTTCATAATTTTTTGATTTGTCCTTTGTGAGATATTTAAGTTTGGGGGTAAATGGGTTTTGTAGATGTGGAACACTCTCTTTGTACACATGACACAATATCATTGGTACTTTCATTCTTTCAATAATTCTTGTACTCTAATGATCTCATCTCTTACTTTAATATCGTTACCAATAATCAACGTTATAATTACTAGGGTTAACCCACTGGAGGGTCAGTGTATTTCTTAGAAAATTCATCAAAACTTCTTTTTTTGAAAGCTGAATCACTATACTTACATAAACGGCTAGTTCGGTCAGTTGTTACCGATGTTGATCTATATATGTTGCATGTGGTAGCATATATTTTTCTAATATTGATTTGTGTGAATACATTCCTTTCTCTACAATCTCCTCTCCCTCATCCCTATTTTTACATATCACCTTCGGTCGTTGCACGTTGGCCCACCTCCGGCCGCTGCAAGTCATGACAGATCTTTCGTCGCGTACCATGACACCACATCACCACTTGCGCCCTCTTATCTTTCGTCGCATTCATTTATTAATATATACCCCACATTGATTCGGTGCGATAGATTTAGTTCTTTGAGAGATCTATTTTTGGTGAACATTAGTGTGTGTATATATATATATATGTATAGGTTTTGGTTAAAAAAAAAAGTTTAAAGTAAAAAGGGTAAGAAAACATGATATAGTGACACGTGTCCCTTACAAATAGCATTCAATTATATTAAATGAAGATATAATCATGTATCAAACCACTATGTATCAAAATCACAATGTATCTAACTACAATCGAATATGTATCATTTTTTAAGGTATATCGAGAATATGTATAATTCTTTAAATAAAATTGTATCAACTTGGCGAAATATGCTTGTACAAGTTTAATATACGTTTCTTCACTTTGTATTGATCCACATAAACCATTTTCTTTAAAGCAAATATGAAATCTAACATTTTTTTCTACCCTTTTTACTTTAAATATCTTTTTACAATAACCACACCCTGTATGTATATGTATATATATATATGTATATGTATATATATATATATATATATATATAT
Source organism: Pseudognaphalium luteoalbum (assembly GCA_963422505.1). Lineage (NCBI taxonomy): Eukaryota > Viridiplantae > Streptophyta > Magnoliopsida > Asterales > Asteraceae > Pseudognaphalium > Pseudognaphalium luteoalbum. The sequence goes on along the minus strand of OY730198.1, from coordinate 3,250,061 downwards.
ATATATATATATATATATATATAGTGGAAGGATCTAGAGGGAAGTGCATTTTTGGGAGGAAGGGTAAAGCGTTAATATTCATCAAGAAGAATATTACCTTCACTCATACAAATCTAAAAAAAAAAACAAATTGAAATTTAGTAAATGTTAATCAGAATCGATGCTATGAATGTTAAGCTTCCTTGATAAATTCTTTCTGCAAATTATAACATCGATTTATGAAAATTAGATCCAAATCCGTTAATATTCATCGCGGTGAATTTTAGTATATATGCATTGTCATGAATATTAACAATAAATATATTTTTCAAATAATGTGAAGTTTTAATATGCATCGTGATGCATATTAGTTAATATTCATGATAGTGAATATTAACAATTTATTAAATAAATATTCATCAACTAATGTTATAACTTAAAAATGAAATTCATTTGTTAAAATATTCTTTATAGCATCGATTTTGATTACTATTTAACGGTAAAAATAGTTTTTTGTTGACGTTTTGATTGATAATTGTAATATGCTTCTTGATGAATACTAACGCTTTCCCCTTCCCCACAAAAATGCACTTCCCTCTTGATCTTTACCCTATATATATATATATATATATATATATATATATATATATATATATATATATATATATATAGTGGAATGATCCAGAGGGAAGTGCATTTTTTAAGGGAAGAGTGAAGCGTTAGTATTTATCAAGAAACATATTATATTCACCCATACAAATCACGAAAAAAGCAAACTGAAATTTAGTAAATGTTAATCAGAATCGATGCTATGAATGTTAAGCTTCCTTGATAAATTGTTTCTGCAAGTTATAACATCGATTTATGAATATTAGATCTAAATCCGTTAATATGCATCGCGATGAATATTAGTTAATATGCATTATAATGAATATTAACAATAAAAATATTTTTCAAATAATGTGAAGTTTTAATATACATCGTGATGCATATTAGTTAATATTCCTCAGAGTGAATATTAACAATTTATTAACTAAATATTCATCAACTAATGTTATGACTTAAAAATGAAATTCATTCGTTAAAATATTCTTTATAGCATCGATTTTAATTACTATTTACCGGTAAAAATAATTTTTTGTTGACGTTTTGATTGATAATTGTAATATGCTTCGTGATGAATACTAACGCTTTCCCATTACCCCAAAAAAGGTACTTCCTCTTGATCATTACCCTATATATATATATATATATATATATATATATATATATATATATAAGTTCTGGTAAAAACAAAGGGATAAAAAATGGTGAAAACAGATCTCAACCCTTGATCTAATCTAAATTATATATATATATATATATATATATATATATATATATATATATATATATATAATTTAGATTAGATCAAGGGTTGAGATCTGTTTTCATCAGAATTCATCCCTATATATGTAGATTTTGGTTCAAGTAAAAAGAAGCTTAAAGTAAAATGGGTAAGAAGTCATGATATAGTGACACGTGTCTCTTACAAATATCATTCAATTATATTAAATGAAAATATAATCATGTATCAAACTACAATCGAATATGTATCATTGTTTTAAGGTTTATTTAGAATATGTATTATTCTTTAAATGAAATTGTATCATCTTGACGAAGTATGTCTGTACAAGTTTAATATATGTTTCTTCAATTTGTATTGATTCACATGAACCATTTTCTTTTAAATAATTCAAGCAAATATAAAATCTAACTTTGTTTCCCCCTTTTTACTTTAAATATCTTTCTACAATAACCAAAACTATATATATATATATATAAGTTAACATTCATCGAACGGGTTAATAGAGAGATAAGTTACTCTAACTAGCAAAAATGCTCAATTTAGTTACCAGACTATTAATATGTTCAATTAAGTATTTTTTTTTTATCGTTATATATAGGTTAAATAACTTATAAATATTGAACACTCAAATCCCTATTAATTTAGTTCAATATTTCAATCAGAAGAATTAATAGTCCAAAAACTTTAATGAACATTTTGGGAAATTAGAGTGGCATATCTTCTTATTAGCCCTTCATCGTAAGAATGTACAAAAAGAAAAAAAAAACTTTTTATTAATACATAAGTATTAAGGAATAACATTGTTATAAATTAATTATTAAGTACTAGAAGATCATCCGCGCATTGCGGCGGTAAAAATATTAACAATGCTCAAAATGTATTTTTATTTATGTTTGAATATTATTTTTATATGTACACCTTATAAATTTACTTTTAAAAGTCTTTTAAGTTTTGTTAATAATTATATGAGCATGTATTTTAAGACTAATTGTTATTCAAAAATTAAAAAGTAATAATTTTTAATCAGTATTTTTTATGGATGAATATATTTTTGGTAGTTCCTAGTGTTAGGAAAGGTTGGTTTAGTTAATATTATCAAATATAGGGGTATTTATGTCATTAGAGTTTCTTGAAAATTGTAAGGTAATGAAGAAAATGCTTAAACAAATTATAAGGATGAATGATTAAGTAATAACATTTTTATTAATATTAATATTGATGATAAATATTAGGGTAAATTACACTCCCTGCCCCCTGTGGTCATTTTTTAATGCCTTATCCCTCCCAAGTTTTTACTACAACCCATGTCTCTATGGTTGGCTTTTTCGTCCCAAATTTATCCCTCTTTCGTTAAATCTAACGGATAGATCGTTAACTCATTAAAAATGGTCAAAAATACCCTTATTTTTCTTTCTATTTACCCTATTTCCATTCATTCCTTTTATAACCCTTTTAAGATTCGTCATCATCATCATCCACACAATTCATCTACGGCAACAACGTTAACTACCTGCCACCATGGAGATCATCGATCACCATGGGACTATCTGCCACCAAAATAACCTTTTAACAGGCTACACTTTTTCAAATGATTGTAAGCTTCAATCAACACCCACTAGAAAACCGAGAACCCAGATCGGTACAAATACCATCCAATTGGAACTCAGAACTGAAAACTGAGACCAAAATCGCCGATTGAAAATACGCGATTTGGTTTCGGATTCAAATCTTGATCGTCGACGCTACCATATCCGGTCACCGACAGGTCTGTGCCATATAACCAATCACCATTGGACTTCGAATGTATGAAATTCCGCCGGAAAAATAAAGTTCAGTAACAGCACCGGCGGTGACTACGAATTAAATAACTATGATTGTTATAATTAGTATTATGTTATGTGAGAATGAGGGCGTTCGAGAATTGTGAGTGGTGATGCAACCGCATAAAAAGAAATCACAATGACAAAGTTTTGCTTCAAAGGAAAATTAAATGTAAATAAAGTTTTATCATGTGCACATATACATATATAGGTGTTTATTGTTTGATTTTAATTAATAAATAGGGTATTCTTTGATTTTTGTTATAATCTTGATTTTTTTTATCAGTTGTTAGAATCTTGATCGATGAATTGGATATGGCAAAATCTTGGGTTTGAGGAGAAGTCAGAGAGTGTAAGAGGAATAATTATATAGTATTTGGTCATTGTTAATGAGATAACGACATACCCGTTAGATTTAATGAAAGAGAGACAAACTTGAGACAGAAAAGCCAACCACAGGGGTAGGGGTTGTAATAAAAAGTTGGGAGGGATAAGGCATGAAAAAGTAAAAGACCACAGGGGGCAGGGAATGTAATTTACCCTAAATATTAAGTTAGTACTTTGATGAATGTTAACCAATATTGATGAAAGTCAAGTTCTGTAAACGTCTCGAGAGTTTTATTTTGTTTAAAGAGTGAAATTACTATAATTTTGTTTGATAAAATGATATATATAACTCCTTGACTCGTATTTTGCTTTATCATAATTGATTTTGTGGATGTATTTGTGGGGTTTTATATTTTTCTTGATGAAAACTGTTTTTAAGTATGTTTTGAGCGAATCTAATAATTAGTTCATCAGTTCCAGCTAGGTCTGTTAATGGGGCAGGGCGGGTCGGATCTTGACAAGATCCAATGAGTCACAAGATCCAATTAAATGAGTCTGGATCTGACCCATTAGTTAATGGATCTTGATCATCCAAAATTAATGTAAAGATAAAAACTTCATTTTTTCAGTACTCTGTCGATTTTTTTTAGCGTCTTTCGATTTATTCTTAGTGTCTTTCGATTATGGTAGCAGGTTCTTTACAAACACTATCACTACTAGATATATCATGAGGTGTCAGTTCGTATATCTTCGTGAAGCTATAAGATAAATTAATACCCTATGGTTCTATATTCTTATAAATAAATATATACACATTAGCAAAGTATAAACACTTACCAGATCACTACGTTTTAGTTTCCACAACTCTCCAAAGTTTAACATTTTCAGTACAATAACCCGATGTCTTTTGATTTATTTTTAAATTTTAAATCATCGTTTTTTGGTTCCTAATGAAATTGTGGATGAAAACGAGTTGTGCATGAGATTCTATACATTCTTTGAACAACGTTTTTTGTAAAATGTTAAACCAAAAAAAACTTAGTTTCTAACGTTGACAAAATGAATTTCTTACTTTAAAGGATTATGTCATCTTTTTGAAAGTGTTAAATTTATGATTTATAAAATTTTGAAGTGTAAAATTGTAGAGTTTTTAAAAATTTCATTTTGAATAGGTCGACCCGGACAGGTCATGGGTTGCCCTAAGTAGAGATCCATCTAAATGGGTCGACCCATTGGATCACTTGTTGGGTCTGTGGGTCTAACTTTTGGACCCATTGGATCATATAAATGGAGCGGGGCGGGTCGGATCTAGATCAAGATCCGCCTCATTGACACCCCTAGTTTCAGCGAATGAGTTATACATAAGTGTTTTTCAATAGATTCCCGAAAGTTTAAGACTTTAATTGATGAAACCCGCTTAAAAGTCATGTTTTGCCAATTGCTGCGTTTTTGTTTTCCATTAATTTCAAGTTATTTACGATTTTGCTACTGCATTTATTTTGTGTTGACATTATTTCATGAAAAGAAAAAAAAAATTGATCCACTTCAAATACTAGCTACAAGTTATCACCTGGTTACTCAATATTTTATCAAATATGGAAGAAATATTTTACCCAATATATTATCAACAGTGATAACTAAAATATTGGGTAAGATAACTGGTAGCCACTATTTGAAGTGTATCAAATTCTTTATTTATTTATTTATTTATTTATTTATTTAATTTAGTTATCAGTTTAAAGCTTTTTAACGGTATAGTTATCATGTTTTACACATACAAAAAGGACTTTTTCGAAGAGTAGAGTAACATTCCGGTGCATTAAGCCTATTTATTAATTAGGTACATTTTGCTAGGGAGTCTCCGCGACGGTAGCTTAGTGGTGGGGGACATGTAACATAAATGTGGAGGTCACGGATTCAATCCATATCATCACGTTCATTTAACCACGGTTACGTAATTTACATCTCCATTGTTAATTGTGAGACCGGTCAATGGACAGCCGCTAGAGGGGTCAATTTTACCTACTTCTTTTTAACATTTTGCTAAAGGACAGTTAACAACGCTTTTAGTTAGTATACATTCAAGGATGGAGCTTTATTAGGGCAGAAATGTGTCGTGACCCCCCTAAAATTTCGACTTAGTGTTAGTGTATTGTGTATATATATAGTACTTCGTAGTTTAGAATGTTCACAACGTGCTAAGGTATGTAAGATAGTTGAGGTTTTTTTTATATAAGTAAAAAAAGAGTAATTGATAGTTACACTATTATCAATTTTCTTGATATTTTGGCTCTTCAATATCTCGTAGAAATTGAATACTAGTGTATGATAATAAAGTTTTTAACACTTAAATGGATTTTTAGTTAACATAAATGCATAGATATGCATGTCAATATGCGTATTGATATAATAACACTAATCAAGAAAAAAAATGTTTGATTAATTTGTATGTAGCATAATAGAATTTAAGTTTTATGCTAACACATCTTTTTATGTCAAATGGCTTTGGCCCCTAAATAAATAATTCGTTCAAGCTCTGTCACTGTATACAATTAATAAATTGAAACAAAATCAACTCCTACCTTTAGTTGATACAATTAATAACGCTTTTAGTTAATACGTTATTCATAATTAACAAAATATATACATACACATGAGATTTCTTTATATGTTCATTCGAGTCTTCTAGCAAGTCTTACTATAACATCCTTTCCCCTTGTCTTGCAGAAAAAGAACTTGAAACACTTGAAGATTCCACTCAGTGATATAATGTTGGCCACAAATAACTTTTCTGAGGCATACCAGATTGAGGTTACCGGATATGGTAACTTATACAAAGCTGAACTCGATTTTTTAAATAAAGTAAATCCTTCCTCAATAGAAGGGAAGAATAAAGTTGGCCTACCTCGGAATGCTATAGTTATAAAACGCATCGCTGGAGAAGACAAGGATGTAGGAGACATATTCTTTACAGAACTTGAAATGCTTACTACTTGTAAGCACCGCAACATAGTCACTCTAGCTGGAATTTGTGATGAAGGTTCTGAGATGATCCTTGGCTTTGAGCATTCTTTTAATGGATACCTAGTTGATTATTTGGATAACAAGAAACACAAGAAACGCAGGTCGGTTCTTACTTGGGCAAAACGTGTAAAAATTTGCCTTGATGTTGCACATGGATTGAAATATCTTCATTATGAGATGGAAGACCCAAAGAAAATAATACACCGTGATATAAAGAGCAAAAATATCACATTGGACGAAAATTGGGGGGCGAAGATTGCTAATTTTGGGTTCTCTGTGTTCCTGCCTCCGAATCAAGATGACGATGCTCTCCATCTAGATGTTGTTTGTGGCACTCCTAGTTATCGTGATCCCGAATATGAAAATACTTATAGGTTAAAAAGAGAATCTGATGTATATAGTTTCGGAGTAGTTTTGTTTGAGGTTCTATGTGGGAGAGTAGCGTATTCGAAAGTTTACAAGGAGGGTGACCACCATAGTTTGGCCCATGTGGCATGGAGACGCTTCAACGATGGATCAATAGATGGAATGATAGATTCTTTAATAACAAAAGAGAGAAGAGTGAACAAAAAATCTTTGGATAAATTTATAAAACTTGCATATGACTGTGTAGCTCGAACTCAAGACAAACGTCCAACAATGAATATCGTCGTCGAGGAGCTCGAGCAGATCTTACTCTTGCAAGTAAGTCAATGTATAAGTTATGTATTGTCTTCATATAATTTCATTGGTTCACAATAAATGGAAAGAAATGATAGTAATATACAAATTGTTTCCCATAATCAACAACAAGGACTTGTCTGTTGCATGGGTGGTTTGCCTAGTCGTATCTATGTAAGTATTGATCCATGTAAAATCAAAGTTAGAAACTGATTTATAAAAATGGAAATTCATGAATAAGTAATGAAAGTTTTTCTATTCCTCAAATGAGATTAATTCCATCGATCTGTTTCTTGACGTCCATCTGGTAGACCAGCATAAACAAGATACAATCTTATAGCTTCAATCCTTGCAGCGGGTGGAAATGTCTCATCATAATCAATTCCTTCCTTTTTCATATACCCTTGTGCCACCAGTCTCGTCTTGTTTATGATCACAACTCCATCCTTGCCCATCTTATTTTTGAGCACCTCTTTTGTTCCAATGATTGAATTGCCCTTTGGAGCAGGACAAGTCTTACCCCTGATTTCTTTCAAACTGTGTTAATTTTGGTTGCATAGTCGATCTCAACCCCTAATCATCATCTTTAAGTGTTTCATCAACGTTCTTGAGCTCCATTAAAGATAAAAATTTAGTGAAGAAACATAAATTTGTAGTTGCTTGATTTCTAATTTTGCCACCATCTTCTACATTCTCAATCATGATATAGATGATCTTTCTGAGTTTTGAATTCAGTGTGGGGTTCTTGATGTTGATCGATGTGAATTAACTAAAGGTGATTTTGGACTAGGTTCATTGACTTCAGTGTCTGTTTGACCTTGAGAACTTGAAGTTGAATCGGAATCTTGTGCTTGTGATGATTATGGTGTTTCTTTAGATTGTGTAGGCTTATATATATGTTGTTGGTTCTTCTTTACTGTCAGTGTCATTTTGATGAATATGAACATTGCCTCCAGATAAGGTAGAAGTTACAATGTAATACTCATAGCTAACATTCGCTAATACTTGAAGTAAATCTGTCTAAAAATGAGATGCTTGAATATTGTTCTGAGGAGAGTCATCAAATGTGATCTTGATTGTTTGTTTTATAATCCTTTGCCTGCTGTTGAAGAGTCTGAAAGCCTTTGACAAAGAATAATAACCAACAAAAAAATCCTTCATCATACTTAGGTTGCATCTTTCCAGTTTGATCTCTCCGGTTAAGAATATAACATATTCTTTCGAATACATGGAATTAATGTACGGTTGGAACCTTATGATGATACACTTATAAGAAGTCTTGTCATGACATATCTATTTTGAGTGTAGCATATAGTGTTCACTGCTTCTACCCAAAAATAGACTTTTAATTTTCCTCGAAATAACATTGTTTTGGAAACTATATGAGAGTTATATTTCTTCTTTCATCAACTCTATTCTGTTGAGCAGTTCTCACATATTCAAAGTTTTGTATAATTCCTCTATCATCACTAAATTCAATCAAGGTTGACTTTTGAATTATGTGTTATGATCACTCTTTAGTTGCTTTAGTGACTGGCTATTTTGAAGCTGCTCTCTCTTGATCAGACTAATTATTTTTTTCCAGTGCATCACTTTTTGCCTTCCTGAAAATAACCCATATATATCTTGTGAATTCATCAGCAATCACAAGTGTATATTTCTTCCCTACTAAACTTTATTACCAAAGAGATCCATATGTAGCATATGCAATGGTTAGTCAAATGAGTTTAACAACCTAATGACGCATATGAAAAATACTTAGATGTCAAACGGAGAAGCATGTTACATAGGCAAAAAAGTTTCTCAATTAGTATTATATAATTAGTATTATATATATATAGATCAGAAGGCTTAATAGTCAAATATGTTGCTTTACTTTGTGTAAATGTTCATTTAATTTGCTGGATTATAATTTGTTCGATTGAACTATTGAATTAAATTTGTAAGTTAATCAATCTGATATGCGTTTATAATTTTAATATGTTAAATAACCCGATTATGTTAATAAATTATGGTACAATTTTGCGTTTATAATATTTATAAGTTAATTAACTTACATATCCTGATTTAGTAAGTTTAGTAATTCTATCGAACAAGTGAAGAGTTCACTGATTTTAGTGAATATTTTCGCAAGTTAAAGTAACTTATTCGTCTATTAATCCTAGTTAAAAACATGCCTATTATATTTATTGCTATAGAATTAATCACTACTACAGAGTATTTATTTATGTATTTATTTATCTATTTTTTTGTGTTTTTAACTTCCTTTTCTTTTACTGTATTATTATTGTTTATAGGAGGAGTGCCTAACTATCGATGAAGTACCTGAAAATCCTGTAAGACCCTCTCGTTACATTCGCTGTCACTACTCATGTCATGTACATATTTAGTAGAATAGATATTGTTCTATTGCTATTGTTATTAATATTATTATTCATGTAAATAAATAAGACATAGTCTACTAGTCAAGAGATGGTATGTGACAATTTGTGTACACGATTGTGAAAAAGAAGAAAGATACACACTTATGCTAGCTAATCATACACAAATGACCTCATGTCACCTTTATATTATGTCTTATTATATTACACTAAATTTTGTTTTACCATAATCTATTCACCCCTACGACTAATTTATGGTTTTTCATTGAACTTGTTCTAAGATGGAGCGCATTAAAAATCTTCATTTGAAAATGTTAGAAGCGGAGGAGCGCAACCGAGTACAACAACTCAATGTAGACCAAAGTATTGATAAAGTTGAAGAAACAGTTGAAATGAAATTTATGCGTGAGCATGTAAGACCCGCCTTCCTTATTCGTTTTGTTTCATTATTTTGCAATGCTACTTTATTATCTCTATTGATTAGTGGGAAATATTGTATGCGTGGAGTCTTAACTTAAATTGGGTTTAGGGATACATACTAACAAATATTTGATTCTCAAGTAAGACAAAAGAAACTTTCAAATAATGCAATGAATTCATGGAAAAACTGGTTAAGAGTTCATTATCAATACGATTTATTGCAGATTACATGGTCTAGATTAGTATTGGCGGAGTCGCTGCTGATTTACCTCATGGCTGGATAGATAAATGTTTGGATTTTTGTTATTATTTTTTATGTACTCGTTGTCTATTGTGTGTAGTTAACTTATATTTGTTATGTTTAATGCATCAAACTTTTAAAAAATATGTTTTAATGTATTATGTAGTACTTTTGATGATGTCTCAAACTTTCCGGATGACATGTGACACAATTTATGGATAACACATCAATATAATACACTAAGATACGTTTTTTGAAAGTTGAATGCACCGAAAGTAGCAAACTTAAGTTAGATACACCGGTACAAGTTGCATTTCCTGACACTAGTCCTAATTTAATTTGGTACAAGTGTTATCTAATTTTTATAAAATAAATAGACGTGTTTATATAACTCTTTTCGTAAACATTTGAGCTTTTTAACCAAATTCTCTTTCACTTAATTATCATGTCCTATTTTACCCTCGCAAGGTTTATTCATAGGGGAAACCTTATGTACTGTATGCGGTACAAAATGTACTACCGTAGAGGCTTGATTTAGGGGTGTTCAAATATTTGAAATCGTTTTATTAATATCGAACTGAATTTGAATTTGGTTTTGAATATTTCGAATTCGGTTAAATGTAAAACTGAATTCAAATTCTGTTTTTTTTTTTGAATTCGATTAAACTGAAAACCGAATTCGATTTATTAGATAGATATATTTTATATATTAATATTAATATATATGTGAGTTTCAGATTTGGTTGAAGACTTAAATAGCTTAACATTTTGTTAGGTTTTTGAATTCGGTTATTTGTTCGGTTTGGACATGTGAATTCGATTTTCGGTTTTGCTCTAAAACATTTCAAAACCGAATAAAACGAACCAATTAAACCGAGGAAATCGAAAACCAAACCGATAAACACCACTAGCTTGATTCAAAATCAAAGTTTTATAATCACCTCCTTAAGTTCTCAAAATAATCAAAATCAGTCTCTGAGTTTATTAGTATCAGAATCCAAGTTTTGGATACTGTATACAATACAAACATTTTTCCCTCATTTATAATACACTATATTAATTAACTTAAAATAAAATTAACTCAAAATGTGTGTGACGTCTGTAAATTACTCACGTTTCTAAAGGTCATACAAATGTCACAGTTTATTTTAAATTTCATTTTCATTCATATCCTTTAGCTAGCTAGTATAAGCTGTAACACCCTTTTCCCCTTACCGGTTATAACAATGATGGTGCAGGGAAACAAATTGGAGAATTTGAAGGTTTCACTCTATGAAATATCGTTGGCAACAGATAGCTTATCTGATAAATTCTACAGGACTACCAAATACTATAACATATATAAGGGAGAACTACCTGGCAGGGGATGGAACGCTGTAGATATTAAACGTCTCATCTCTAGTGAAGGTAAGCAAGGAAAAGGAGTGTTCTTCACAGAAATTGAAATGCTTATTAACTGTAAGCATCGCAACATAGTCACTCTACTCGGATTTTGTCATGAATTTTCTTTCATGTTCCTTGTCATTGAGCATCCTTCTAATGGATTTCTTGATGGTAGTCTTATATACATCAAAGACAAGCCTATTCTTACTTGGGCAAAACGTTTGAAAATTTGCCATGATGTTGCACATGGATTAAAATATCTTCACAGAAAGAAGATAATTAATGGTTCTATAAAGAGCTGCAACATTGGGTTGGACGAGAACTGGAGGGCGAAGATTGTTTACTTTGGGAACTCTGTGCTCTTGTCTCCGAAACAAGATCATGAAGCTCTGAATCTTGAAACGATTGAGGAATTAGATGAATACACTGATCCAGAATATAAGGAGACTGGTAAATTGACAAGAGAATCAGATGTCTATAGTTTTGGTGTACTCATGTTTGAAATTTTGTGTGGGAGGCTATGCAATGACCCAATTTACATTGAAGAGGGTGGGAAAGGGCTGGCTTTTGTGGCACGGCAAGGCTTCCATGAGGGAACACTAATGGAAATGATAGATCCTATGATAAAGGAAGGAAGTGGTGACTCCAGTTTTACCCTGAAGAGAGGACCCAACAAACAATCTTTGGACACATTTATAAAAATTGCATATCAGTGTGTGGCAGAAAAGCAAGACCAACGTCCAACCATGAAAGAGATTGTCAAGGAGCTTGAGAAAGCCTTATTATTTCAAGTAAGTTGACCCTTCAAAAACATAACTTTAAATTTTTTTTCTCTTCAACTTTTTCTGTCAATGCCAGTTATCAGTATTCTTATACACGGAGTATTATCATTTGTAGTGACATATGATGCAATCTTCACGATATTAGTTTGACATACATAAAACATACAAAATTGGAATTGCATAGGTAATTTTTTAAGTTTTAATTATTATTTTTTGATCGAATCACAAGCTATCAAATTAAATTTACCATTACCATTTTGATTAATGAACTTTAGGGACATAATCAGTTATAAAGGAAAAAAAGTTTTCAGGATTAAACCAATAAAAAGTTTTTTAAGATCGACAGTACAGAGCCTTTATTTTTTTCCTTCTTTTGTTTTACATAAATCCTATCTTCAGTCGACCATGAGAAAAACTAACTGATACGATAAAATTCCCATGCTTTTAGAAAATACAAGGTGCATATTTAATGCATGTCATATATATCTGTCAGGCATATAGAATTCATACAGATTTTTGTTTAAAACATATGGACTTTTGGAGTAGCTGATTATGAGTGCTATAATTTTCAAGATTTGGTAACGTTATCAAGTTAATTATTTATCTTATTAACTGTCTCATGGCTGACAGGATAACAACAAGGACGACCCCAAGATTTCACTTGAAGACATAACAATGGCCACAAAAAACTTCCATGATGGCAATCGCATAGGAACAGGAGGCTTTGGAAAAGTTTATATAGGAAAAGTTCCAAAAGGTGATGGATTCGATACCATTGTTGCAAAGCGATTGGATACAAGTGGTGGTCAAGGGGAACAACAGTTTCGTAACGAGCTCCAAATTCTCTTCGAGTATAAGCATGATAACATCATCGGTCTTCTTGGCTATTGTGATGAAAAAGATGAAAAAGTCATTGTTTATGAATATGCTTCTAAAGGAAGCCTTGATAGGTATTTGAACAAACCTCATCTTACTTGGATGAAACGACTTAACATATGCATTGATGTTGCAAGTGCGTTGGAGTTCCTTCATGGAGGAGTTTCAACAAAAGCAGCGGTAATACATAGGGACATCAAAACTGAAAACATTTTATTAAATGATGAGTGGAAAGCAAAACTTGCTGATTACGGGCTGTCATTGATAAGCGCAGTAAATAAGGAAACAGACTATGTCATCGATCGTGCATGTGGCACACTCGGCTACGTGGACCCAGTTTACTTAGAATCGGGTTTCCTAACCATGGAATCAGATATATATTCGTTTGGTGTGGTTTTATTTGAGATCTTGTGTGGAAGATCAACGTTTGCGTTCCACAAACATGAAGGTCAGTATCTGCCAGATGTCATTAAACAGAGATTTGAAAAGGGGAATCATGAGGAGGTGGTGTTTAAGGATATAAAGACACAGATAGCTCCGAAAGCCTTGAATGAATTTCAATTGATTGCCTACCAGTGCTTGCATGATGCTAGAGAGCATCGACCAACAGCAAAGCAAGTCTTGAAACAACTTAAAAAGGCTTTGGAACTCCAAGTAAGTTATATTAGTTTTACGGTGGCAGGGTTCCTTTATGCATTTATTTGATTATTTTCCAAAATTTTAACATGTGTTATATAAGGGTTAATGACACAGGAAGTTATCACACTTAAATTACTATACTCAAAAAGTGCCAAAATGAGAACAATTTTATATATATATATATATAGTGGCATGATCCAGAGGGAAGCGTATTTTTTGAGGGAATGGGGGAAGCGTTAGTATGCATCAGGAAGCATATTACCTTCACCCATACAAATCTCAAAAAAAGCAAACTGAAATTTAGTAAATGTTAATCATAATCAACACTATGAATGTTAAGCTTCCTTAATAAATTATTTCTTCAAGTTATAACATCGATTTATGAATATTTGATCCAAATCCGTTAATATGCATCGCGGTGCATATTATTAACACTCAAAATATTTTTCAAATAATGTGAAGTTTTTAATATGCATCGCGATGCATATTAGTTAATATGCATCACACTGCATTTTAACAATTTATTAAATAAATATTCATCAATTAATGTTATGACTTAAAATGAAATTCATTCGTTAAAATATTCTTTATAGCATCAGTTTTGATTACTATTTACCGATAAAAATATTTTTTTGTTGACGTTTTAATTGATAATTGTAATATGCTTCTTGATGCATACTAACGCTTCCCCCCTTCCCCCCAAAAAGGCACTTCCCTCTCGATCACTACCCTATATATATATATATATATATATATATATATATATATATATATTATGTTTGTAGTATTAATTCTTTAATTAATTTATGCATAGGAGAATGAATCGAGTACGGGACCTGCGTTAATCCTGAAATGATACAACCTCCGGACCAACACAGTCAATACCAAAAAAATACTAAAAGCTAAAATGCATATCCGGGTATGTCTTTATAACCAGTCTTTGTTTTCATTGACAACTCAACTCTGCCTTTAACTGTATGTAGTATAAGATAACAAAACAATTATCTTTGATGTGGTTTTGGTGACAATATATCTCGATCTACTTTTTTTTATCCCCTGCCCTCAGAACAATAGGAGTATTTGTATTTGTATGGACTTCATCATGACATCTTGTTTTAATTGCTATATGTTTCATTGTAAATATCTCATCAGTACCTGCTAAAAAGGTTAACGTACCGTGTGATAAAATTGTAATTTGCCCATATTATTCTAGGTTTTATAATATCAAAATCGTATTATTTTCTATTGTTCAACAAATTAAGAAAGATCTATCAAGAGATAGTTAAAAAAATTCCCACCTCTTGAACGTGGCCTAATATGATTCTTGTAAAAATATTTTTTTTGGATGTTATTTAATTTTGTTGAATTACTGTGAGGTCCCACAATAACACTTTGTAGTTACAAATGTTTTAACTTAAGCTATGAATTCTTAACAAGTAGTTTGCGGAATAACACTTGTCAAGTAGGAAGATGTATTGTGATTTGTAATATGTATGAAAACAGAATTGTAAACAATGCAAGAACACACTTGATTTTCAATAGTCAAAAGCCTCAATATTATTGATGAATAATACGGATACACAAATGTATCAGGGTTACAAGAAACCTTGAAGCTGTTACAACTTTACTAACTATTGGACAGACATACATACTACACTTGATCTACCTCTATGTATATATATGACGAAGTACTTTACTGCAAGTACATGCTATTATACTAAAACTTGTATAAAATCTACATACAATCTACTTTATTGAAACCAAGTTTTCTACGACCCACGCTTGCATTAAATGCATTTGACTTTTCTTGTCTGCAGCGTGCACTGTTCCTCAAAAGCATGTCTGTAGTAGGTGTACTTTGTTGCAGAGTTGTTGTGCAGTGATCCCACTAAGCAGAACTAACAGATAGACGAGCAGAACTATCTTTTTACACTGGCAGAACTAATCTTTGCAGATTATGATACTTGGCAGAACTAACTCTTGAAATGCCTAGCAGAACTAACTTCAAATGTACCAGCAGAACTAACTCTGGAAGACTATGTCTTCAATAAATGAACAGAGCTAACTTCACTAGCAGAACTAAGTCTTGATAGCCCAGCAGCATTAACTTCCAACAGACTAAACACTTAGAATAATTTTATGTTGAATGATATGAAGAATTTAGCCCAACAATCTCCCCCTAAACTTGATCTTTCCCTGAATAGATCCAAGTTTCTCACTTCATGATATCTGCAAACTTTCTTTTAAGCTCAGAAATCCTTTTCTGTGTTCTCTCCTCACTCTGAGCAACATGTCTTTGTTGTGCCTTTTTGTAATATTGCTGCACTTCATGGACTAATGAAGCAGCAGTGTCTAGATCATCACATTTCATTGTGAGAGAGAGCATTGAGCTTAGCTGACCAAGAGTCCAAGGATACTCACTCCCTATGAAGAAGTATGCAAATAATCCACTGTCTAACTGCACTACATGTACTCCATTATGAGAATAGCAGTACCATCCTTTTACCCTTGAGGTGTCCTTGTAGAAATCATTTTCTGGATCCATCTCATATAGAACAGAGAGACTATTGTAGACAATGTGCTCATCACTGTGCCTTTGAGCATTCTGATACTTTTTCATTGCAACAGTCCACATATCATCTAAGTCATCTCTGGATAGAATCTTTATGCATCTCCAGAAGGACATAAATTTTTCCTCTGCACCCCCTGCCCTTGTGATTTTCAACTGTTTCCTCATTTCCTTATTTGTTTCCCATACCCAATCAATGATAGGAAAATGAACAGCAATAGGTACCTTGGGAGCTTCAACCTCTACCATAGATCTGATCTGTGTCCAATCAACCTCTTCCTCTTCAGTAGGCTTTGTAGGCTCAGATGTAGAAGATACCACAGTAGGCACTTCTGTTTCCTCAGCATTCTTATCATGTCTAATAGCCATCCTTTTTCTCCTTTTAAAGTGAGGGGTTTCTTTTGGAATTTTCTTTTTAAGTAGATCCAGATCCTCCTTTTCTTTCCTTTCAAGCTCTGCCCTAGCCCTTTCTATCTCTGCTTTTCTTTCAAGCAGTTCTTTTTCAGCAGCAGTTGGAATTTTCACATTAGAAGCAACTGCACTCCTGGACTTCTCTTCTAGAGCTTTCTGTGTGCTCACTTCAATATCCCTTTGGATTCTAAGATATATCTTTTCCAGTTCATAGAAGTCCATGCTCATCAACTCCTTTAGAGTTCTCCCAGTTGTATTCTTAACAACCCTGGCATATTGATCTTTTAATTGCCTTTGTGTGGGTGCCCTTTTCCTTTTCTCTTCTGCTTTCTTTTGAGCCTCATGCTTTCTTCTCTGCTCAAGCATATCTAAGTACCACATCAATCTTTGATCAGCAGTGAACTCCTCCATTTGAGCATTGTGAGTTCCATCTGCTAGAAGATGATCAAAATATATCTGCTCCTCAGGTGTCATCATGATTTTCACATCATCACCCATATCCACCTCAACAAACTCAGTCCTACCCTCCTCATTAAACTGGGCTTGCAAGTTTTTAGCAACCCTTTCACTCATCTCCTCCATCACTTTTCTTTTCATTGGCATCACAGGCTCAACCAATTTTTCCTTTCCTTTTCCCTTAACCAAATCAATTGTAGGTTTGACCTGTGATGAGGAAATTTCTGAGATAGATATACCTTTTGAGCTTTTCTCAAGTGTTGTGCTCTCTGCCACCTTTAAAAGTGCATCTGCAGCACTCTTTTCAACCTCTGCCATAGCAGCAGCACTATCCTTTTCCTTAGGGATAGCTGATTTAACCATTTCTGGTTCCTTAAGCCCAGCAGAACTATCCATAGCACTGGCAGCACTAATTTTTGTACTGGCAGCACTAACTTCTGCATCTGCTACCCTAGCAGCACTAACCTCAACACTAGCAGTACTAACTCCAGCAGCACTATCTAACATATCCTTGGCACTTTTCTTTGCAGCCTCAGACACATCTTCATCTAGCACTTCTAGAATTAAACTACCAACTACATTCCCTAACTGTTCAGCACTTACATCATTATGTATGCTGTCATTAATCTCCACCACATCATCAAACATCCTTTCTGTTTCCCCTGCACCAGTGAACTGAAACTGATCTACATTTTCTTCTTCACTGGTGCTTTCATCAACAAGCATCCTTTTCAGTCCAGTTGACTTACTCTCAGCTATGCTTTTGGATTCATTCCTTTCCTTCATCAACAACTCTACCATCTCTTTTAACCTGGCAATCTCTGCCTTCTGCACTTCCACCTCCTTTGACAATTTTGTACAGGTATCCATCAATTCCTTTATAGTAACACTATCCTCACCATTGCCAGAAGTGTTACCCTCTTTTAATGGATCATTGGAAGATTTAGTCAATGTCTCAGACCTAGTCTGAGCATCATCAACCCCCAATGTGGTTTCTTGGCACCTGGGACCACTAGATATATTGATATCCACTGGACCCTCAGCAATAGAGGAATCCAATGGAATCTCTATATCTTGTGTTGCCATGGATTGGGTCCTAATTCCAGTACCACTGTCCTGTTCTCCTTGAGAGGTAGCAACAGTAGTGGTAGCCCTTTCCATATGGTCTCTCTGCTCCTGATTGACCACCTCATTAGCATTTTTGGGCTGAGACAATTGAGGAAGAGGAGCCTCAACTGTCTGTTTCTTAGCCTTTTTGGCTTTAGCTTTGGTAGGCTTAGGGTCCCTTGTTTTCTTTGTTTTTGAAACTATGTCACTTGGTTGAGAAGCAGTGGGTGTTTCTGCTTCCTGTGGCATAGTGGAAGGCCTGTTCAACATGTATTCAGTTAAATTGGTCACCTTCCCAGAAAATTCTTTGCCTTTGACCATCCCATTTCTCTTCATGTTAGCAAAAGTTTTCTTTGAAAGATTTGAGAGAATGATTCTACCCCCTGTTTTGGGTAGATCTGGGATTTCCTGGTCTATGATATGTTGTAAAAATCTTGGATACATTAAAAATTTGTCTTTTGGTTTCTCAAGATTGTTTACCATTCCACTAAAGATTAATTTTGAAAAATTAAATTTTTCATTATTTGCAAGACAGATGAGAGCAGAAGCTATGTTGCTGCTAAACTGCTCCCATGAAGTTTTCTTTTGTGAAATGCAGTGTTGTAGGGTATGGATTAAAAATTTCCATTGTGGGGAGAAGAGTTGTTTGTAGTATGTCAATCTTTCTGTTCTCTCCCCCTCATACCCATACAACACTAACTGATCATGTATCTGAGAGGTAGCATAGCATTCCATACCATCTGCATCATCTAAGGAAAGATGAGCACGTATGGAAGCTTCAGTAAGAGTGATGCTTTTCTCATTTATCTTGGCCGTGATAGATTTAACCCCATCTACTTCTGACACCACGGCAGATGTCCAGAAGTCATGAATAAGTGAAAGAAAAATAGGGGGTTAACAGTAAGTGCAAACCTTAAAGTTGTGCACTTTATGAAGTCTATGACTTCATGGTAACCATCGGATTCCTGTGGCTTGAGGAGAAATCCACAGACGTTGTGCTGGTCACCGTAGGTAAGAGATTTGGTTGATGAAGATGAAGAAGTTGCCATTTTCGTGAAAAGTTAGGTTTGAAAAGCTTTAGGAGGTTTTTGGAAAGATATTTTTAATTTTCGATAAAAAGTGCAAGTGAATTGAAAAAGTGTAGTGTTTGGCAGATTTAAATACCCTTTTAAAGTGAACAGTACGTTCAAGCCCTAAAATAACACTAGCAGAATTAAAGTTGGAAAAAGTTACTGGCAGAATTAACTTTGGCAGACTTAACTCTAGCAGAAGTAATTCTTAGCAGAATTAATGCTGGCAGTATTAATTCTAGCAGAATTAAGTCTAGCAGAATTAAGTCTAACAGAATTAATATTAACAGAATTAACTTTGGCAGAAGTAATTCTAACAGAATTAACTCTAGCAGAATTAATGCTAGCAGTATTAATTCTAGCAGAATTAAGTCTAGCAGAAGTAACTTTAACTTTTCTGCACACTTAAACAAGTCCACGTCACCCTTTTATTAATAGTGCTGGCAGAACTAAGTTATGCTAGCAGAATTAATATAGTTGAAAATTGAGTTAGCAGAACTAACAACCTTTGAGTATTTAATCCTGCACTGTTAGCTTAAAAATACAATATAACCAGCAGAATTAAATTGTACAAGCAGAACTAAATAAGATAATCACTATTTATACTAGCAGAACTAAGTCATGACAATACTAAATATTGAGAATCTTATAATTTCTGCTGTAGCGAGCTAAAGTATCAAGTAGAACCCCATGTGTAAAACATTTTAAAATTAAATAATGATCATAATGAGTTGTTCATCATACCAATACCAGTAATCAAAAATGTAAATCTGCCAACATCAAATGCTTTTGTGAACAGATCTGCAAGTTGGTTATCTGTGTGGATTTTAAAAATTTGAATTAATCTTTTCTCATTACAATCCCTTATGAAGTGATATCTAATTTCAATATGCTTTGTTTTAGAGTGTTTCACAGGGTTATTAATGATACTTATAGCAGCAGTATTATCAATATACATGGGAGTATTTAGAAAAGACAAACCATAGTCTAACATTTGATTCTGAATCCATAGAATCTGAGCACAGCAGCTTGATGCAGCAACATACTCTGCTTCTGCTGTTGAAGTAGACACAGTGGTTTGCTTTTTGCATTGCCAAGATACTAATCTATCTCCCAAGAATTGACATCCTCCAGAAGTTGACTTTCTGTCCAAATTATTACCCCCATAATCACTGTCCGAATATGCTACCAAATTGAAGGAAGAATTCTTTGGATACCATAGGCCTAATTTTTGTTGACCTTTTAGGTATTTAAAAATTCTTTTCACAGCATGAAGATGAGACAACTTAGGATTTGTTTGAAATCTTGCACACACACATACTGCAAACATGATATCTGGTCTACTAGATGTGAGATACATCAGTGAACCTATCATGGATCTATAGAGATGTTCATCAACACTCTCCCCCTCAAGATCTGCAAGTAATGGCTTGTGTGTTTCCATAGGAGTGCTTGCAATCTTTGCATCACTGAGCTTAAACTTATCCAAAATGTCCTTAACATATTTATCCTGACTTATGAAGATACCATCTGCTTTCTGCTTCACTTGTAGACCAAGAAAGAAAGTCAATTCTCCCATTGAACTCATCTGAAATTTCTGATGCATAAGAGATTCAAATTCTTTGCACAGACTGTCATTTGTTGAACCAAAAATAATATCATCTACATAGATTTGCACTAGTAGGATATTATTCTTAATTCTTTTGATGAACAAAGTCTTATCTATTGCACCTCTTTTGAATCCATTAGCCAGCAGATACAAAGATAAAGTATCATACCAAGCTCTAGGAGCTTGATGCAGTCCATAAAGTGATTTGTCCAATCTGAGCACTTTATCTGGATGCTTGGGATCCTCAAACCCTGGTGGTTGGCATACATATACTTCTTCATCTATTTTCCCATTTAAAAATGCACTCTTAACATCCATCTGGTATACTTTGAAATTCTTGAAGGAAGCATAAGCTAAGAACAGTCTAATAGCCTCAATTCTTGCCACAGGTGCAAATACCTCATCATAATCAATTCCCTTTTCCTGTGTGTATCCCTGTGCAACCAATCTAGCTTTGTTCTTAATCACTATGCCCCTTTCATCCTTTTTGTTCCTGTATACCCATCTGGTACCAATAGCCCGTTTTCCTTTGGGTAGATCCATTAAAGTCCACACATTTTGAATCTTGAATTGAAGTAGCTCCTCTTGCATAGCTTCAACCCAGCTTGGATCTTTCAAAGCTTCAACAGCTTTCTTGGGCTCAATCTGTGACAGAAAACAAGCAAACAAAGAAAAATTTGCATTTTCATCAAGAGATTTAGATGACCTTCTTGTTTGCATAGGAGCATCAATTGCTCCAATGACATTGTCCAATGGCATGTAGCTTTTATGAGCTTGATACTGTGGACCAGCTGCCATTTCTATCCCAGATTCCAGATTGGTCAGATTGTGAACCAGATCTGTGTCTTCTTGAATCATTTGACCACTTGATTCTGACACATCCAACCTTGTGGGTTGTTACTCCTCTTGTGCATCTTCATGTGATGCTTCATCTTGTTGAGAGCATTCTGGATTTGATGATGCATTTCCATCATCATCTGCACCATTATCATCCAAATTTGATGACATGGGAACTGAACTCTGTTGTTGATCAGGGGTGGAAGATTCAAGTACTGCAGGTGGGTCTGGTAGCCATGTTGGAAACAAAACAAACTGTGGTGGTTTGCTTGTTTGTTGACCTGTAGATGTACCTGCATTCACATTTGTACTTGTACCTGCAATTGATGACTCATGCATATATCTAAAAGATTTGGTTAATGCATCAATGTCAAATAGATGTGCTGGACCTTTACCTAAAGAGTTTGGTGTGTGTTCATTAAAGGTCACATCTAAAGTTTCTTCCACAATTCTTGTTCTACTGTTGAAAACTCTGTATGCTTTTCTTTGAAAAGAGTAGCCAACAAAGAATCCCTCATCAACTTTGCTTTGAAACTTGCCTAAATGATCTTTGGTATTTAAGATAGTAACAGGACATCCAAATGGTTTAAGAAAACTAACCAAAGGTTTGTTATTTAAAAATAACTCATAAGGTGTCTTGTTGTGAGGCTTAACAACTAATACCCTGTTCTGGACATAACAAGCAATGCTAATTGCTTCTGCCCAGAAGGTCATTGGTAGCTTTGCATCTGCTAACATGGTTCTAGCAGCCTCAATAAGTGTCCTATTTTTCCTTTCAGCTACTCCATTTTGTTGGGGAGTTCTAGGAACACTATATTGTCTATCTATACCTTTAGATTCACAGAATTTATCCATCTCTTGATTTCTAAATTCTGTTCCATTGTCACTTCTAATGATTTTGA
Source organism: Pseudognaphalium luteoalbum (assembly GCA_963422505.1). Taxonomy (NCBI): domain Eukaryota; kingdom Viridiplantae; phylum Streptophyta; class Magnoliopsida; order Asterales; family Asteraceae; genus Pseudognaphalium; species Pseudognaphalium luteoalbum. The sequence goes on along the minus strand of OY730198.1, from coordinate 3,227,220 downwards.
GCTTTCTATTGGTTTGATTTTCAATCTTAATGATGAATGATCTTAGAATTTCTCCAGTTTCATCCTTGGTTCTAAGAAAGAATACCCAACTAAATCTGCTATAATCATCAGTGATCACTAGGCAATATGACTTCTTACCTATACTACTCACATTTGTTGGTCCAAATAAATCCATGTGCAGTAAATGTAAAGGTGAGTCAATAGAGTTCAGTGACTTGGCCTTATAAGAGGATTTGTGTTGCTTGCCCTTTTGACATGCAACACAGTGGTCATCACATGAATATGTTTTCTCTGGTAAACCTCTGACAAGTTTTCCTTTAACAAGTTTGTTTATAGTTTTGAAATTCATGTGACACATCCTTCTATGCCAAAGGTCAGATTCATTTACAGTTGCTTTCGAAATGAGGCAACTCAACTCAGGTTTTGGTACAAATTTAGCCAATTCACAGCTGTACATGTTATTCTTTCTGGGAATTTTCATTAAAATCATTTTGGGGTCAAGAATAAACTTCTCAGAAAGAATACAGCACTCTGTGTCATTAAAGAACACTGGATTCCTTTTTTCTGTAATTTGGCTAACACTTAACAGATTGTACCTCAGTTGTTCAACAAAGTAGACATCATTGAAGCTCATTTTGTCACTGTTGACATTGCCCATTCCTGTAATCCTTCCTCCTTTAGGATTACCTCCAAAAGCAACAGGACCTCCATCAATAACTTTGAAGTCCTCCAGTCTGCTTCTATCTCCTGTCATGTGCCTAGAGCAGCCACTATCAATATGCCATAGGCTTTTCTTCTTGCTCTGCACATACAAATTACAAAAGATTAGTTTCTCTTGGGAACCCAAATCAATTTGGTTGTGGGTGTCCCTTTCTTATCAACAGCATCAACTCTTTTGAATGTAATTGATGCTGGTGATAGTGCAGTTGGTTTCCAGACCCAACTAATGTTTGACCTAACAGCATTAAGTGGTTTGGCAGAATTAACTTCTGAACCACTTAAATTTTGCCTGGCAGAACTAAATTTGGTCAACTTTTGCCTAGCAGAGTTAACCGTGTAGTTTTGCTTAGCAGAACTAAACTTGGTTAACTTTTGCTTAGCAGAGTTAACTCTGTAGTTTTGCTTGGCAGAATTAAAGTTTGTATTGGTCACTTTAGTTCTGTTGGCTTTATTTTTAGTCAACACTTCTGCACTTCCTTTTGGTGCAGCAGAGTTAACTCTTGCCTTTGACTTTTGGACTACACTAGCAGAATTAACTTTTGTTTTGAAATTTTGATGGTTAATTCTGTTAGTATTAGTCCATGATGATTGTTTAACCCGTTGGAGCTTTGGGTTAAAATAACAATCCTTTTGAAGATGATTGAATCTTCCACAGATGAAACAAGCTTTCTCATCCACTCTTTTAAAATTTGGTCCAAGTTTTTGTGAAACCATATGATTCCAGTTTCTTTGGTTTCCTCTTGGAGCTTTGTTTGGTTTTGAAAGATGTGATGAGTTAGCAGAACAATTGCATTTAGTACACTTAACAACAACAATTTTATCACATTTAGGTGTGTTAACAGATGTACTAGCATTCTTTTGCAAGTTCATTTTAGCCTTTTCTTGAAATAATTTCTTACCTTCTGCTAGTTTCTTAGTCTTTAACTTAGGCACTAGCTTAGTGACAGAAATAGGTTTTGAATGAACTTGTTCATCTTTCTCAGATTCAACCTCATCATCTGAGACCCACTCAGATATTTCAACTTTTTCTAGATCCACTTTGTCTTTACTCAATTCAATAACAGGATCTGTTTGCTTAACCTCATCTATCATTTTCTCCTTAAGCTTACTTATGTCTAAGTCAGTTTTAGGAGGCATGTAGATGTGATTGTAGGGTGGAGGTACACTATTGAGATTATAACCTAAGCCAGTTTTTATCTTATCATGGATTTGGCTTCTTATCAGATTTTGAACACTTTCAGAAGCATTCTCTAGTTCAGCCACTGTGAGTTTGATGCTTTCCTTTTCAGCAGTAACTTCAACTAGTTTCTTAAGTAGCTCATCAACCCTATTTTGCAGCATATCTTTTTCAAAGTTGGCATATTTAAGATCATAGTCATACTGTTCCTCCTTTTTCTCATAAGCCTTAATTTGTTTCTCTAGATCTTCTATTGCTAGGGTTGTATGTTGGCTTCTGATGTCCCATTCCCTAAGTTCTTTACAGATACTAGCATTATGGTCCCTATAATGTTTAACAGTTTTCTTACATATACTGGAACATAATTTTGCTTGTACCTCATATGGAACTTCATCTGAGGTGCTTTCTTCTCCAATAGCCATAAGTGCATGATTCTGTGGCACTAATTCTGCTTGGTCACTCCAGTCATACCCCATACCATCTTGAGAGACAAGTGCATTAGGAGTAGACTCTTGAACAGCTACATTTCTCTTCTGAGGTCCATTGTAAGCAGGATTGTAACCTCCAGATCTCTGTCCACCCATCTCCTGTCTAGGAGATCTGCATTCCCTGGCAAAGTGACCCAGTTTGTGGCAGTTATAGCATTCTACCTTGCTTTTATCAAACCCCACATTATCCTCTCTTTTTCCTGCAAAATTGTTTCTTCCAGTTCTTTGCAGGAACTTCTTCACTCTCATAGTGATCATGGCCATCTGCCATTTTATGTCCATCTCCTCCAGATCATCTGGATTTATCTGCTCCAATTCTTCACTGGTCAGTGAAGAGTTCACATGACTAGCAAAAAATGCCTCTACAACCTGATCTGTAGTTCTGTCTTGTACTACAGATGAAGAGCTTGACCCTCCACTCTTCACAATAGGCACAGATCCATATCCTTTTGGATCTGTTTTGGTTCTTCCCATAGACATAAATGCAGCATTTTGTGAACTCTGAGCTTCACCACTGCTTTGCTTTCTGCTTTCTACCTCAGGTTCAAAGGCTATAAGATCATTGTATAGATCATTTAGCTCTTTATCATCTAAATCACTTCTTTGCCTTAGACCAACAGTGTATATAGTCCATTCCTCACCCAATGATCTTAAAAACTTCCTGTTTAGATCATCTTTGTCTATGACAACTTTGTGATTTTTTAACTCACCAACAAGCTTCCTGTACCTATTGAACACTTGAGTTAAGGTTTCAGATTTAACAGAACTAAAGTTCTCAAACTGTTGTTTGAGCAGTGATCTTTTGTTCTTCTTTGTGCTCTCATTTCCTGCAAACCTTTTATCCAATTCCTCCATGAGCACTTTAGCATCATCCACCTGCTCAAATTCACTTTGATATTCATTAGGAATAGCAAGTAATAATGTACTTAGAGCTTTGAGTTCAGTAGCTCTTTCTCTTCTTTCTTGTTCAGTGGTTGGTGTACCCCTGGGCAGCCTAGCACCATTCACATCAGTTTTGTACTTAGGACCATTCTCCACAATGTCCCATAATTGATAATCTGTAAGCAGCATATGTTGCTTAATTCTATTCCTCCACATATTGTATTCATCTAGTCTAAGAATAGAAATTCTAGACACTTGAACACCCTCAACAAATTCTGATGCCATTGTATGCAAACAAAATTTAAGATAAACTATACCCTGAACAGATCACAGTTCTATCTTTTCTTCCTTAATTCAAAGCTTACACTTGCTCTGATACCAATTGTGAGGTCCCACAATAACACTTTGTAGTTACAAATGTTTTAACTTAAGCTATGAATTCTTAACAAGTAGTTTGCGGAATAACACTTGTCAAGTAGGAAGATGTATTGTGATTTGTAATATGTATGAAAACAGAATTGTAAACAATGCAAGAACACACTTGATTTTCAATAGTCAAAAGCCTCAATATTATTGATGAATAATACGGATACACAAATGTATCAGGGTTACAAGAAACCTTGAAGCTGTTACAACTTTACTAACTATTGGACAGACATACATACTACACTTGATCTACCTCTATGTATATATATGACGAAGTACTTTACTGCAAGTACATGCTATTATACTAAAACTTGTATAAAATCTACATACAATCTACTTTATTGAAACCAAGTTTTCTACGACCCACGCTTGCATTAAATGCATTTGACTTTTCTTGTCTGCAGCGTGCACTGTTCCTCAAAAGCATGTCTGTAGTAGGTGTACTTTGTTGCAGAGTTGTTGTGCAGTGATCCCACTAAGCAGAACTAACAGATAGACGAGCAGAACTATCTTTTTACACTGGCAGAACTAATCTTTGCAGATTATGATACTTGGCAGAACTAACTCTTGAAATGCCTAGCAGAACTAACTTCAAATGTACCAGCAGAACTAACTCTGGAAGACTATGTCTTCAATAAATGAACAGAGCTAACTTCACTAGCAGAACTAAGTCTTGATAGCCCAGCAGCATTAACTTCCAACAGACTAAACACTTAGAATAATTTTATGTTGAATGATATGAAGAATTTAGCCCAACAATCTCCCCCTAAACTTGATCTTTCCCTGAATAGATCCAAGTTTCTCACTTCATGATATCTGCAAACTTTCTTTTAAGCTCAGAAATCCTTTTCTGTGTTCTCTCCTCACTCTGAGCAACATGTCTTTGTTGTGCCTTTTTGTAATATTGCTGCACTTCATGGACTAATGAAGCAGCAGTGTCTAGATCATCACATTTCATTGTGAGAGAGAGCATTGAGCTTAGCTGACCAAGAGTCCAAGGATACTCACTCCCTATGAAGAAGTATGCAAATAATCCACTGTCTAACTGCACTACATGTACTCCATTATGAGAATAGCAGTACCATCCTTTTACCCTTGAGGTGTCCTTGTAGAAATCATTTTCTGGATCCATCTCATATAGAACAGAGAGACTATTGTAGACAATGTGCTCATCACTGTGCCTTTGAGCATTCTGATACTTTTTCATTGCAACAGTCCACATATCATCTAAGTCATCTCTGGATAGAATCTTTATGCATCTCCAGAAGGACATAAATTTTTCCTCTGCACCCCCTGCCCTTGTGATTTTCAACTGTTTCCTCATTTCCTTATTTGTTTCCCATACCCAATCAATGATAGGAAAATGAACAGCAATAGGTACCTTGGGAGCTTCAACCTCTACCATAGATCTGATCTGTGTCCAATCAACCTCTTCCTCTTCAGTAGGCTTTGTAGGCTCAGATGTAGAAGATACCACAGTAGGCACTTCTGTTTCCTCAGCATTCTTATCATGTCTAATAGCCATCCTTTTTCTCCTTTTAAAGTGAGGGGTTTCTTTTGGAATTTTCTTTTTAAGTAGATCCAGATCCTCCTTTTCTTTCCTTTCAAGCTCTGCCCTAGCCCTTTCTATCTCTGCTTTTCTTTCAAGCAGTTCTTTTTCAGCAGCAGTTGGAATTTTCACATTAGAAGCAACTGCACTCCTGGACTTCTCTTCTAGAGCTTTCTGTGTGCTCACTTCAATATCCCTTTGGATTCTAAGATATATCTTTTCCAGTTCATAGAAGTCCATGCTCATCAACTCCTTTAGAGTTCTCCCAGTTGTATTCTTAACAACCCTGGCATATTGATCTTTTAATTGCCTTTGTGTGGGTGCCCTTTTCCTTTTCTCTTCTGCTTTCTTTTGAGCCTCATGCTTTCTTCTCTGCTCAAGCATATCTAAGTACCACATCAATCTTTGATCAGCAGTGAACTCCTCCATTTGAGCATTGTGAGTTCCATCTGCTAGAAGATGATCAAAATATATCTGCTCCTCAGGTGTCATCATGATTTTCACATCATCACCCATATCCACCTCAACAAACTCAGTCCTACCCTCCTCATTAAACTGGGCTTGCAAGTTTTTAGCAACCCTTTCACTCATCTCCTCCATCACTTTTCTTTTCATTGGCATCACAGGCTCAACCAATTTTTCCTTTCCTTTTCCCTTAACCAAATCAATTGTAGGTTTGACCTGTGATGAGGAAATTTCTGAGATAGATATACCTTTTGAGCTTTTCTCAAGTGTTGTGCTCTCTGCCACCTTTAAAAGTGCATCTGCAGCACTCTTTTCAACCTCTGCCATAGCAGCAGCACTATCCTTTTCCTTAGGGATAGCTGATTTAACCATTTCTGGTTCCTTAAGCCCAGCAGAACTATCCATAGCACTGGCAGCACTAATTTTTGTACTGGCAGCACTAACTTCTGCATCTGCTACCCTAGCAGCACTAACCTCAACACTAGCAGTACTAACTCCAGCAGCACTATCTAACATATCCTTGGCACTTTTCTTTGCAGCCTCAGACACATCTTCATCTAGCACTTCTAGAATTAAACTACCAACTACATTCCCTAACTGTTCAGCACTTACATCATTATGTATGCTGTCATTAATCTCCACCACATCATCAAACATCCTTTCTGTTTCCCCTGCACCAGTGAACTGAAACTGATCTACATTTTCTTCTTCACTGGTGCTTTCATCAACAAGCATCCTTTTCAGTCCAGTTGACTTACTCTCAGCTATGCTTTTGGATTCATTCCTTTCCTTCATCAACAACTCTACCATCTCTTTTAACCTGGCAATCTCTGCCTTCTGCACTTCCACCTCCTTTGACAATTTTGTACAGGTATCCATCAATTCCTTTATAGTAACACTATCCTCACCATTGCCAGAAGTGTTACCCTCTTTTAATGGATCATTGGAAGATTTAGTCAATGTCTCAGACCTAGTCTGAGCATCATCAACCCCCAATGTGGTTTCTTGGCACCTGGGACCACTAGATATATTGATATCCACTGGACCCTCAGCAATAGAGGAATCCAATGGAATCTCTATATCTTGTGTTGCCATGGATTGGGTCCTAATTCCAGTACCACTGTCCTGTTCTCCTTGAGAGGTAGCAACAGTAGTGGTAGCCCTTTCCATATGGTCTCTCTGCTCCTGATTGACCACCTCATTAGCATTTTTGGGCTGAGACAATTGAGGAAGAGGAGCCTCAACTGTCTGTTTCTTAGCCTTTTTGGCTTTAGCTTTGGTAGGCTTAGGGTCCCTTGTTTTCTTTGTTTTTGAAACTATGTCACTTGGTTGAGAAGCAGTGGGTGTTTCTGCTTCCTGTGGCATAGTGGAAGGCCTGTTCAACATGTATTCAGTTAAATTGGTCACCTTCCCAGAAAATTCTTTGCCTTTGACCATCCCATTTCTCTTCATGTTAGCAAAAGTTTTCTTTGAAAGATTTGAGAGAATGATTCTACCCCCTGTTTTGGGTAGATCTGGGATTTCCTGGTCTATGATATGTTGTAAAAATCTTGGATACATTAAAAATTTGTCTTTTGGTTTCTCAAGATTGTTTACCATTCCACTAAAGATTAATTTTGAAAAATTAAATTTTTCATTATTTGCAAGACAGATGAGAGCAGAAGCTATGTTGCTGCTAAACTGCTCCCATGAAGTTTTCTTTTGTGAAATGCAGTGTTGTAGGGTATGGATTAAAAATTTCCATTGTGGGGAGAAGAGTTGTTTGTAGTATGTCAATCTTTCTGTTCTCTCCCCCTCATACCCATACAACACTAACTGATCATGTATCTGAGAGGTAGCATAGCATTCCATACCATCTGCATCATCTAAGGAAAGATGAGCACGTATGGAAGCTTCAGTAAGAGTGATGCTTTTCTCATTTATCTTGGCCGTGATAGATTTAACCCCATCTACTTCTGACACCACGGCAGATGTCCAGAAGTCATGAATAAGTGAAAGAAAAATAGGGGGTTAACAGTAAGTGCAAACCTTAAAGTTGTGCACTTTATGAAGTCTATGACTTCATGGTAACCATCGGATTCCTGTGGCTTGAGGAGAAATCCACAGACGTTGTGCTGGTCACCGTAGGTAAGAGATTTGGTTGATGAAGATGAAGAAGTTGCCATTTTCGTGAAAAGTTAGGTTTGAAAAGCTTTAGGAGGTTTTTGGAAAGATATTTTTAATTTTCGATAAAAAGTGCAAGTGAATTGAAAAAGTGTAGTGTTTGGCAGATTTAAATACCCTTTTAAAGTGAACAGTACGTTCAAGCCCTAAAATAACACTAGCAGAATTAAAGTTGGAAAAAGTTACTGGCAGAATTAACTTTGGCAGACTTAACTCTAGCAGAAGTAATTCTTAGCAGAATTAATGCTGGCAGTATTAATTCTAGCAGAATTAAGTCTAGCAGAATTAAGTCTAACAGAATTAATATTAACAGAATTAACTTTGGCAGAAGTAATTCTAACAGAATTAACTCTAGCAGAATTAATGCTAGCAGTATTAATTCTAGCAGAATTAAGTCTAGCAGAAGTAACTTTAACTTTTCTGCACACTTAAACAAGTCCACGTCACCCTTTTATTAATAGTGCTGGCAGAACTAAGTTATGCTAGCAGAATTAATATAGTTGAAAATTGAGTTAGCAGAACTAACAACCTTTGAGTATTTAATCCTGCACTGTTAGCTTAAAAATACAATATAACCAGCAGAATTAAATTGTACAAGCAGAACTAAATAAGATAATCACTATTTATACTAGCAGAACTAAGTCATGACAATACTAAATATTGAGAATCTTATAATTTCTGCTGTAGCGAGCTAAAGTATCAAGTAGAACCCCATGTGTAAAACATTTTAAAATTAAATAATGATCATAATGAGTTGTTCATCATACCAATACCAGTAATCAAAAATGTAAATCTGCCAACATCAAATGCTTTTGTGAACAGATCTGCAAGTTGGTTATCTGTGTGGATTTTAAAAATTTGAATTAATCTTTTCTCATTACAATCCCTTATGAAGTGATATCTAATTTCAATATGCTTTGTTTTAGAGTGTTTCACAGGGTTATTAATGATACTTATAGCAGCAGTATTATCAATATACATGGGAGTATTTAGAAAAGACAAACCATAGTCTAACATTTGATTCTGAATCCATAGAATCTGAGCACAGCAGCTTGATGCAGCAACATACTCTGCTTCTGCTGTTGAAGTAGACACAGTGGTTTGCTTTTTGCATTGCCAAGATACTAATCTATCTCCCAAGAATTGACATCCTCCAGAAGTTGACTTTCTGTCCAAATTATTACCCCCATAATCACTGTCCGAATATGCTACCAAATTGAAGGAAGAATTCTTTGGATACCATAGGCCTAATTTTTGTTGACCTTTTAGGTATTTAAAAATTCTTTTCACAGCATGAAGATGAGACAACTTAGGATTTGTTTGAAATCTTGCACACACACATACTGCAAACATGATATCTGGTCTACTAGATGTGAGATACATCAGTGAACCTATCATGGATCTATAGAGATGTTCATCAACACTCTCCCCCTCAAGATCTGCAAGTAATGGCTTGTGTGTTTCCATAGGAGTGCTTGCAATCTTTGCATCACTGAGCTTAAACTTATCCAAAATGTCCTTAACATATTTATCCTGACTTATGAAGATACCATCTGCTTTCTGCTTCACTTGTAGACCAAGAAAGAAAGTCAATTCTCCCATTGAACTCATCTGAAATTTCTGATGCATAAGAGATTCAAATTCTTTGCACAGACTGTCATTTGTTGAACCAAAAATAATATCATCTACATAGATTTGCACTAGTAGGATATTATTCTTAATTCTTTTGATGAACAAAGTCTTATCTATTGCACCTCTTTTGAATCCATTAGCCAGCAGATACAAAGATAAAGTATCATACCAAGCTCTAGGAGCTTGATGCAGTCCATAAAGTGATTTGTCCAATCTGAGCACTTTATCTGGATGCTTGGGATCCTCAAACCCTGGTGGTTGGCATACATATACTTCTTCATCTATTTTCCCATTTAAAAATGCACTCTTAACATCCATCTGGTATACTTTGAAATTCTTGAAGGAAGCATAAGCTAAGAACAGTCTAATAGCCTCAATTCTTGCCACAGGTGCAAATACCTCATCATAATCAATTCCCTTTTCCTGTGTGTATCCCTGTGCAACCAATCTAGCTTTGTTCTTAATCACTATGCCCCTTTCATCCTTTTTGTTCCTGTATACCCATCTGGTACCAATAGCCCGTTTTCCTTTGGGTAGATCCATTAAAGTCCACACATTTTGAATCTTGAATTGAAGTAGCTCCTCTTGCATAGCTTCAACCCAGCTTGGATCTTTCAAAGCTTCAACAGCTTTCTTGGGCTCAATCTGTGACAGAAAACAAGCAAACAAAGAAAAATTTGCATTTTCATCAAGAGATTTAGATGACCTTCTTGTTTGCATAGGAGCATCAATTGCTCCAATGACATTGTCCAATGGCATGTAGCTTTTATGAGCTTGATACTGTGGACCAGCTGCCATTTCTATCCCAGATTCCAGATTGGTCAGATTGTGAACCAGATCTGTGTCTTCTTGAATCATTTGACCACTTGATTCTGACACATCCAACCTTGTGGGTTGTTACTCCTCTTGTGCATCTTCATGTGATGCTTCATCTTGTTGAGAGCATTCTGGATTTGATGATGCATTTCCATCATCATCTGCACCATTATCATCCAAATTTGATGACATGGGAACTGAACTCTGTTGTTGATCAGGGGTGGAAGATTCAAGTACTGCAGGTGGGTCTGGTAGCCATGTTGGAAACAAAACAAACTGTGGTGGTTTGCTTGTTTGTTGACCTGTAGATGTACCTGCATTCACATTTGTACTTGTACCTGCAATTGATGACTCATGCATATATCTAAAAGATTTGGTTAATGCATCAATGTCAAATAGATGTGCTGGACCTTTACCTAAAGAGTTTGGTGTGTGTTCATTAAAGGTCACATCTAAAGTTTCTTCCACAATTCTTGTTCTACTGTTGAAAACTCTGTATGCTTTTCTTTGAAAAGAGTAGCCAACAAAGAATCCCTCATCAACTTTGCTTTGAAACTTGCCTAAATGATCTTTGGTATTTAAGATAGTAACAGGACATCCAAATGGTTTAAGAAAACTAACCAAAGGTTTGTTATTTAAAAATAACTCATAAGGTGTCTTGTTGTGAGGCTTAACAACTAATACCCTGTTCTGGACATAACAAGCAATGCTAATTGCTTCTGCCCAGAAGGTCATTGGTAGCTTTGCATCTGCTAACATGGTTCTAGCAGCCTCAATAAGTGTCCTATTTTTCCTTTCAGCTACTCCATTTTGTTGGGGAGTTCTAGGAACACTATATTGTCTATCTATACCTTTAGATTCACAGAATTTATCCATCTCTTGATTTCTAAATTCTGTTCCATTGTCACTTCTAATGATTTTGAGCTTTCTATTGGTTTGATTTTCAATCTTAATGATGAATGATCTTAGAATTTCTCCAGTTTCATCCTTGGTTCTAAGAAAGAATACCCAACTAAATCTGCTATAATCATCAGTGATCACTAGGCAATATGACTTCTTACCTATACTACTCACATTTGTTGGTCCAAATAAATCCATGTGCAGTAAATGTAAAGGTGAGTCAATAGAGTTCAGTGACTTGGCCTTATAAGAGGATTTGTGTTGCTTGCCCTTTTGACATGCAACACAGTGGTCATCACATGAATATGTTTTCTCTGGTAAACCTCTGACAAGTTTTCCTTTAACAAGTTTGTTTATAGTTTTGAAATTCATGTGACACATCCTTCTATGCCAAAGGTCAGATTCATTTACAGTTGCTTTCGAAATGAGGCAACTCAACTCAGGTTTTGGTACAAATTTAGCCAATTCACAGCTGTACATGTTATTCTTTCTGGGAATTTTCATTAAAATCATTTTGGGGTCAAGAATAAACTTCTCAGAAAGAATACAGCACTCTGTGTCATTAAAGAACACTGGATTCCTTTTTTCTGTAATTTGGCTAACACTTAACAGATTGTACCTCAGTTGTTCAACAAAGTAGACATCATTGAAGCTCATTTTGTCACTGTTGACATTGCCCATTCCTGTAATCCTTCCTCCTTTAGGATTACCTCCAAAAGCAACAGGACCTCCATCAATAACTTTGAAGTCCTCCAGTCTGCTTCTATCTCCTGTCATGTGCCTAGAGCAGCCACTATCAATATGCCATAGGCTTTTCTTCTTGCTCTGCACATACAAATTACAAAAGATTAGTTTCTCTTGGGAACCCAAATCAATTTGGTTGTGGGTGTCCCTTTCTTATCAACAGCATCAACTCTTTTGAATGTAATTGATGCTGGTGATAGTGCAGTTGGTTTCCAGACCCAACTAATGTTTGACCTAACAGCATTAAGTGGTTTGGCAGAATTAACTTCTGAACCACTTAAATTTTGCCTGGCAGAACTAAATTTGGTCAACTTTTGCCTAGCAGAGTTAACCGTGTAGTTTTGCTTAGCAGAACTAAACTTGGTTAACTTTTGCTTAGCAGAGTTAACTCTGTAGTTTTGCTTGGCAGAATTAAAGTTTGTATTGGTCACTTTAGTTCTGTTGGCTTTATTTTTAGTCAACACTTCTGCACTTCCTTTTGGTGCAGCAGAGTTAACTCTTGCCTTTGACTTTTGGACTACACTAGCAGAATTAACTTTTGTTTTGAAATTTTGATGGTTAATTCTGTTAGTATTAGTCCATGATGATTGTTTAACCCGTTGGAGCTTTGGGTTAAAATAACAATCCTTTTGAAGATGATTGAATCTTCCACAGATGAAACAAGCTTTCTCATCCACTCTTTTAAAATTTGGTCCAAGTTTTTGTGAAACCATATGATTCCAGTTTCTTTGGTTTCCTCTTGGAGCTTTGTTTGGTTTTGAAAGATGTGATGAGTTAGCAGAACAATTGCATTTAGTACACTTAACAACAACAATTTTATCACATTTAGGTGTGTTAACAGATGTACTAGCATTCTTTTGCAAGTTCATTTTAGCCTTTTCTTGAAATAATTTCTTACCTTCTGCTAGTTTCTTAGTCTTTAACTTAGGCACTAGCTTAGTGACAGAAATAGGTTTTGAATGAACTTGTTCATCTTTCTCAGATTCAACCTCATCATCTGAGACCCACTCAGATATTTCAACTTTTTCTAGATCCACTTTGTCTTTACTCAATTCAATAACAGGATCTGTTTGCTTAACCTCATCTATCATTTTCTCCTTAAGCTTACTTATGTCTAAGTCAGTTTTAGGAGGCATGTAGATGTGATTGTAGGGTGGAGGTACACTATTGAGATTATAACCTAAGCCAGTTTTTATCTTATCATGGATTTGGCTTCTTATCAGATTTTGAACACTTTCAGAAGCATTCTCTAGTTCAGCCACTGTGAGTTTGATGCTTTCCTTTTCAGCAGTAACTTCAACTAGTTTCTTAAGTAGCTCATCAACCCTATTTTGCAGCATATCTTTTTCAAAGTTGGCATATTTAAGATCATAGTCATACTGTTCCTCCTTTTTCTCATAAGCCTTAATTTGTTTCTCTAGATCTTCTATTGCTAGGGTTGTATGTTGGCTTCTGATGTCCCATTCCCTAAGTTCTTTACAGATACTAGCATTATGGTCCCTATAATGTTTAACAGTTTTCTTACATATACTGGAACATAATTTTGCTTGTACCTCATATGGAACTTCATCTGAGGTGCTTTCTTCTCCAATAGCCATAAGTGCATGATTCTGTGGCACTAATTCTGCTTGGTCACTCCAGTCATACCCCATACCATCTTGAGAGACAAGTGCATTAGGAGTAGACTCTTGAACAGCTACATTTCTCTTCTGAGGTCCATTGTAAGCAGGATTGTAACCTCCAGATCTCTGTCCACCCATCTCCTGTCTAGGAGATCTGCATTCCCTGGCAAAGTGACCCAGTTTGTGGCAGTTATAGCATTCTACCTTGCTTTTATCAAACCCCACATTATCCTCTCTTTTTCCTGCAAAATTGTTTCTTCCAGTTCTTTGCAGGAACTTCTTCACTCTCATAGTGATCATGGCCATCTGCCATTTTATGTCCATCTCCTCCAGATCATCTGGATTTATCTGCTCCAATTCTTCACTGGTCAGTGAAGAGTTCACATGACTAGCAAAAAATGCCTCTACAACCTGATCTGTAGTTCTGTCTTGTACTACAGATGAAGAGCTTGACCCTCCACTCTTCACAATAGGCACAGATCCATATCCTTTTGGATCTGTTTTGGTTCTTCCCATAGACATAAATGCAGCATTTTGTGAACTCTGAGCTTCACCACTGCTTTGCTTTCTGCTTTCTACCTCAGGTTCAAAGGCTATAAGATCATTGTATAGATCATTTAGCTCTTTATCATCTAAATCACTTCTTTGCCTTAGACCAACAGTGTATATAGTCCATTCCTCACCCAATGATCTTAAAAACTTCCTGTTTAGATCATCTTTGTCTATGACAACTTTGTGATTTTTTAACTCACCAACAAGCTTCCTGTACCTATTGAACACTTGAGTTAAGGTTTCAGATTTAACAGAACTAAAGTTCTCAAACTGTTGTTTGAGCAGTGATCTTTTGTTCTTCTTTGTGCTCTCATTTCCTGCAAACCTTTTATCCAATTCCTCCATGAGCACTTTAGCATCATCCACCTGCTCAAATTCACTTTGATATTCATTAGGAATAGCAAGTAATAATGTACTTAGAGCTTTGAGTTCAGTAGCTCTTTCTCTTCTTTCTTGTTCAGTGGTTGGTGTACCCCTGGGCAGCCTAGCACCATTCACATCAGTTTTGTACTTAGGACCATTCTCCACAATGTCCCATAATTGATAATCTGTAAGCAGCATATGTTGCTTAATTCTATTCCTCCACATATTGTATTCATCTAGTCTAAGAATAGAAATTCTAGACACTTGAACACCCTCAACAAATTCTGATGCCATTGTATGCAAACAAAATTTAAGATAAACTATACCCTGAACAGATCACAGTTCTATCTTTTCTTCCTTAATTCAAAGCTTACACTTGCTCTGATACCAATTGTGAGGTCCCACAATAACACTTTGTAGTTACAAATGTTTTAACTTAAGCTATGAATTCTTAACAAGTAGTTTGCGGAATAACACTTGTCAAGTAGGAAGATGTATTGTGATTTGTAATATGTATGAAAACAGAATTGTAAACAATGCAAGAACACACTTGATTTTCAATAGTCAAAAGCCTCAATATTATTGATGAATAATACGGATACACAAATGTATCAGGGTTACAAGAAACCTTGAAGCTGTTACAACTTTACTAACTATTGGACAGACATACATACTACACTTGATCTACCTCTATGTATATATATGACGAAGTACTTTACTGCAAGTACATGCTATTATACTAAAACTTGTATAAAATCTACATACAATCTACTTTATTGAAACCAAGTTTTCTACGACCCACGCTTGCATTAAATGCATTTGACTTTTCTTGTCTGCAGCGTGCACTGTTCCTCAAAAGCATGTCTGTAGTAGGTGTACTTTGTTGCAGAGTTGTTGTGCAGTGATCCCACTAAGCAGAACTAACAGATAGACGAGCAGAACTATCTTTTTACACTGGCAGAACTAATCTTTGCAGATTATGATACTTGGCAGAACTAACTCTTGAAATGCCTAGCAGAACTAACTTCAAATGTACCAGCAGAACTAACTCTGGAAGACTATGTCTTCAATAAATGAACAGAGCTAACTTCACTAGCAGAACTAAGTCTTGATAGCCCAGCAGCATTAACTTCCAACAGACTAAACACTTAGAATAATTTTATGTTGAATGATATGAAGAATTTAGCCCAACAATCTCCCCCTAAACTTGATCTTTCCCTGAATAGATCCAAGTTTCTCACTTCATGATATCTGCAAACTTTCTTTTAAGCTCAGAAATCCTTTTCTGTGTTCTCTCCTCACTCTGAGCAACATGTCTTTGTTGTGCCTTTTTGTAATATTGCTGCACTTCATGGACTAATGAAGCAGCAGTGTCTAGATCATCACATTTCATTGTGAGAGAGAGCATTGAGCTTAGCTGACCAAGAGTCCAAGGATACTCACTCCCTATGAAGAAGTATGCAAATAATCCACTGTCTAACTGCACTACATGTACTCCATTATGAGAATAGCAGTACCATCCTTTTACCCTTGAGGTGTCCTTGTAGAAATCATTTTCTGGATCCATCTCATATAGAACAGAGAGACTATTGTAGACAATGTGCTCATCACTGTGCCTTTGAGCATTCTGATACTTTTTCATTGCAACAGTCCACATATCATCTAAGTCATCTCTGGATAGAATCTTTATGCATCTCCAGAAGGACATAAATTTTTCCTCTGCACCCCCTGCCCTTGTGATTTTCAACTGTTTCCTCATTTCCTTATTTGTTTCCCATACCCAATCAATGATAGGAAAATGAACAGCAATAGGTACCTTGGGAGCTTCAACCTCTACCATAGATCTGATCTGTGTCCAATCAACCTCTTCCTCTTCAGTAGGCTTTGTAGGCTCAGATGTAGAAGATACCACAGTAGGCACTTCTGTTTCCTCAGCATTCTTATCATGTCTAATAGCCATCCTTTTTCTCCTTTTAAAGTGAGGGGTTTCTTTTGGAATTTTCTTTTTAAGTAGATCCAGATCCTCCTTTTCTTTCCTTTCAAGCTCTGCCCTAGCCCTTTCTATCTCTGCTTTTCTTTCAAGCAGTTCTTTTTCAGCAGCAGTTGGAATTTTCACATTAGAAGCAACTGCACTCCTGGACTTCTCTTCTAGAGCTTTCTGTGTGCTCACTTCAATATCCCTTTGGATTCTAAGATATATCTTTTCCAGTTCATAGAAGTCCATGCTCATCAACTCCTTTAGAGTTCTCCCAGTTGTATTCTTAACAACCCTGGCATATTGATCTTTTAATTGCCTTTGTGTGGGTGCCCTTTTCCTTTTCTCTTCTGCTTTCTTTTGAGCCTCATGCTTTCTTCTCTGCTCAAGCATATCTAAGTACCACATCAATCTTTGATCAGCAGTGAACTCCTCCATTTGAGCATTGTGAGTTCCATCTGCTAGAAGATGATCAAAATATATCTGCTCCTCAGGTGTCATCATGATTTTCACATCATCACCCATATCCACCTCAACAAACTCAGTCCTACCCTCCTCATTAAACTGGGCTTGCAAGTTTTTAGCAACCCTTTCACTCATCTCCTCCATCACTTTTCTTTTCATTGGCATCACAGGCTCAACCAATTTTTCCTTTCCTTTTCCCTTAACCAAATCAATTGTAGGTTTGACCTGTGATGAGGAAATTTCTGAGATAGATATACCTTTTGAGCTTTTCTCAAGTGTTGTGCTCTCTGCCACCTTTAAAAGTGCATCTGCAGCACTCTTTTCAACCTCTGCCATAGCAGCAGCACTATCCTTTTCCTTAGGGATAGCTGATTTAACCATTTCTGGTTCCTTAAGCCCAGCAGAACTATCCATAGCACTGGCAGCACTAATTTTTGTACTGGCAGCACTAACTTCTGCATCTGCTACCCTAGCAGCACTAACCTCAACACTAGCAGTACTAACTCCAGCAGCACTATCTAACATATCCTTGGCACTTTTCTTTGCAGCCTCAGACACATCTTCATCTAGCACTTCTAGAATTAAACTACCAACTACATTCCCTAACTGTTCAGCACTTACATCATTATGTATGCTGTCATTAATCTCCACCACATCATCAAACATCCTTTCTGTTTCCCCTGCACCAGTGAACTGAAACTGATCTACATTTTCTTCTTCACTGGTGCTTTCATCAACAAGCATCCTTTTCAGTCCAGTTGACTTACTCTCAGCTATGCTTTTGGATTCATTCCTTTCCTTCATCAACAACTCTACCATCTCTTTTAACCTGGCAATCTCTGCCTTCTGCACTTCCACCTCCTTTGACAATTTTGTACAGGTATCCATCAATTCCTTTATAGTAACACTATCCTCACCATTGCCAGAAGTGTTACCCTCTTTTAATGGATCATTGGAAGATTTAGTCAATGTCTCAGACCTAGTCTGAGCATCATCAACCCCCAATGTGGTTTCTTGGCACCTGGGACCACTAGATATATTGATATCCACTGGACCCTCAGCAATAGAGGAATCCAATGGAATCTCTATATCTTGTGTTGCCATGGATTGGGTCCTAATTCCAGTACCACTGTCCTGTTCTCCTTGAGAGGTAGCAACAGTAGTGGTAGCCCTTTCCATATGGTCTCTCTGCTCCTGATTGACCACCTCATTAGCATTTTTGGGCTGAGACAATTGAGGAAGAGGAGCCTCAACTGTCTGTTTCTTAGCCTTTTTGGCTTTAGCTTTGGTAGGCTTAGGGTCCCTTGTTTTCTTTGTTTTTGAAACTATGTCACTTGGTTGAGAAGCAGTGGGTGTTTCTGCTTCCTGTGGCATAGTGGAAGGCCTGTTCAACATGTATTCAGTTAAATTGGTCACCTTCCCAGAAAATTCTTTGCCTTTGACCATCCCATTTCTCTTCATGTTAGCAAAAGTTTTCTTTGAAAGATTTGAGAGAATGATTCTACCCCCTGTTTTGGGTAGATCTGGGATTTCCTGGTCTATGATATGTTGTAAAAATCTTGGATACATTAAAAATTTGTCTTTTGGTTTCTCAAGATTGTTTACCATTCCACTAAAGATTAATTTTGAAAAATTAAATTTTTCATTATTTGCAAGACAGATGAGAGCAGAAGCTATGTTGCTGCTAAACTGCTCCCATGAAGTTTTCTTTTGTGAAATGCAGTGTTGTAGGGTATGGATTAAAAATTTCCATTGTGGGGAGAAGAGTTGTTTGTAGTATGTCAATCTTTCTGTTCTCTCCCCCTCATACCCATACAACACTAACTGATCATGTATCTGAGAGGTAGCATAGCATTCCATACCATCTGCATCATCTAAGGAAAGATGAGCACGTATGGAAGCTTCAGTAAGAGTGATGCTTTTCTCATTTATCTTGGCCGTGATAGATTTAACCCCATCTACTTCTGACACCACGGCAGATGTCCAGAAGTCATGAATAAGTGAAAGAAAAATAGGGGGTTAACAGTAAGTGCAAACCTTAAAGTTGTGCACTTTATGAAGTCTATGACTTCATGGTAACCATCGGATTCCTGTGGCTTGAGGAGAAATCCACAGACGTTGTGCTGGTCACCGTAGGTAAGAGATTTGGTTGATGAAGATGAAGAAGTTGCCATTTTCGTGAAAAGTTAGGTTTGAAAAGCTTTAGGAGGTTTTTGGAAAGATATTTTTAATTTTCGATAAAAAGTGCAAGTGAATTGAAAAAGTGTAGTGTTTGGCAGATTTAAATACCCTTTTAAAGTGAACAGTACGTTCAAGCCCTAAAATAACACTAGCAGAATTAAAGTTGGAAAAAGTTACTGGCAGAATTAACTTTGGCAGACTTAACTCTAGCAGAAGTAATTCTTAGCAGAATTAATGCTGGCAGTATTAATTCTAGCAGAATTAAGTCTAGCAGAATTAAGTCTAACAGAATTAATATTAACAGAATTAACTTTGGCAGAAGTAATTCTAACAGAATTAACTCTAGCAGAATTAATGCTAGCAGTATTAATTCTAGCAGAATTAAGTCTAGCAGAAGTAACTTTAACTTTTCTGCACACTTAAACAAGTCCACGTCACCCTTTTATTAATAGTGCTGGCAGAACTAAGTTATGCTAGCAGAATTAATATAGTTGAAAATTGAGTTAGCAGAACTAACAACCTTTGAGTATTTAATCCTGCACTGTTAGCTTAAAAATACAATATAACCAGCAGAATTAAATTGTACAAGCAGAACTAAATAAGATAATCACTATTTATACTAGCAGAACTAAGTCATGACAATACTAAATATTGAGAATCTTATAATTTCTGCTGTAGCGAGCTAAAGTATCAAGTAGAACCCCATGTGTAAAACATTTTAAAATTAAATAATGATCATAATGAGTTGTTCATCATACCAATACCAGTAATCAAAAATGTAAATCTGCCAACATCAAATGCTTTTGTGAACAGATCTGCAAGTTGGTTATCTGTGTGGATTTTAAAAATTTGAATTAATCTTTTCTCATTACAATCCCTTATGAAGTGATATCTAATTTCAATATGCTTTGTTTTAGAGTGTTTCACAGGGTTATTAATGATACTTATAGCAGCAGTATTATCAATATACATGGGAGTATTTAGAAAAGACAAACCATAGTCTAACATTTGATTCTGAATCCATAGAATCTGAGCACAGCAGCTTGATGCAGCAACATACTCTGCTTCTGCTGTTGAAGTAGACACAGTGGTTTGCTTTTTGCATTGCCAAGATACTAATCTATCTCCCAAGAATTGACATCCTCCAGAAGTTGACTTTCTGTCCAAATTATTACCCCCATAATCACTGTCCGAATATGCTACCAAATTGAAGGAAGAATTCTTTGGATACCATAGGCCTAATTTTTGTTGACCTTTTAGGTATTTAAAAATTCTTTTCACAGCATGAAGATGAGACAACTTAGGATTTGTTTGAAATCTTGCACACACACATACTGCAAACATGATATCTGGTCTACTAGATGTGAGATACATCAGTGAACCTATCATGGATCTATAGAGATGTTCATCAACACTCTCCCCCTCAAGATCTGCAAGTAATGGCTTGTGTGTTTCCATAGGAGTGCTTGCAATCTTTGCATCACTGAGCTTAAACTTATCCAAAATGTCCTTAACATATTTATCCTGACTTATGAAGATACCATCTGCTTTCTGCTTCACTTGTAGACCAAGAAAGAAAGTCAATTCTCCCATTGAACTCATCTGAAATTTCTGATGCATAAGAGATTCAAATTCTTTGCACAGACTGTCATTTGTTGAACCAAAAATAATATCATCTACATAGATTTGCACTAGTAGGATATTATTCTTAATTCTTTTGATGAACAAAGTCTTATCTATTGCACCTCTTTTGAATCCATTAGCCAGCAGATACAAAGATAAAGTATCATACCAAGCTCTAGGAGCTTGATGCAGTCCATAAAGTGATTTGTCCAATCTGAGCACTTTATCTGGATGCTTGGGATCCTCAAACCCTGGTGGTTGGCATACATATACTTCTTCATCTATTTTCCCATTTAAAAATGCACTCTTAACATCCATCTGGTATACTTTGAAATTCTTGAAGGAAGCATAAGCTAAGAACAGTCTAATAGCCTCAATTCTTGCCACAGGTGCAAATACCTCATCATAATCAATTCCCTTTTCCTGTGTGTATCCCTGTGCAACCAATCTAGCTTTGTTCTTAATCACTATGCCCCTTTCATCCTTTTTGTTCCTGTATACCCATCTGGTACCAATAGCCCGTTTTCCTTTGGGTAGATCCATTAAAGTCCACACATTTTGAATCTTGAATTGAAGTAGCTCCTCTTGCATAGCTTCAACCCAGCTTGGATCTTTCAAAGCTTCAACAGCTTTCTTGGGCTCAATCTGTGACAGAAAACAAGCAAACAAAGAAAAATTTGCATTTTCATCAAGAGATTTAGATGACCTTCTTGTTTGCATAGGAGCATCAATTGCTCCAATGACATTGTCCAATGGCATGTAGCTTTTATGAGCTTGATACTGTGGACCAGCTGCCATTTCTATCCCAGATTCCAGATTGGTCAGATTGTGAACCAGATCTGTGTCTTCTTGAATCATTTGACCACTTGATTCTGACACATCCAACCTTGTGGGTTGTTACTCCTCTTGTGCATCTTCATGTGATGCTTCATCTTGTTGAGAGCATTCTGGATTTGATGATGCATTTCCATCATCATCTGCACCATTATCATCCAAATTTGATGACATGGGAACTGAACTCTGTTGTTGATCAGGGGTGGAAGATTCAAGTACTGCAGGTGGGTCTGGTAGCCATGTTGGAAACAAAACAAACTGTGGTGGTTTGCTTGTTTGTTGACCTGTAGATGTACCTGCATTCACATTTGTACTTGTACCTGCAATTGATGACTCATGCATATATCTAAAAGATTTGGTTAATGCATCAATGTCAAATAGATGTGCTGGACCTTTACCTAAAGAGTTTGGTGTGTGTTCATTAAAGGTCACATCTAAAGTTTCTTCCACAATTCTTGTTCTACTGTTGAAAACTCTGTATGCTTTTCTTTGAAAAGAGTAGCCAACAAAGAATCCCTCATCAACTTTGCTTTGAAACTTGCCTAAATGATCTTTGGTATTTAAGATAGTAACAGGACATCCAAATGGTTTAAGAAAACTAACCAAAGGTTTGTTATTTAAAAATAACTCATAAGGTGTCTTGTTGTGAGGCTTAACAACTAATACCCTGTTCTGGACATAACAAGCAATGCTAATTGCTTCTGCCCAGAAGGTCATTGGTAGCTTTGCATCTGCTAACATGGTTCTAGCAGCCTCAATAAGTGTCCTATTTTTCCTTTCAGCTACTCCATTTTGTTGGGGAGTTCTAGGAACACTATATTGTCTATCTATACCTTTAGATTCACAGAATTTATCCATCTCTTGATTTCTAAATTCTGTTCCATTGTCACTTCTAATGATTTTGAGCTTTCTATTGGTTTGATTTTCAATCTTAATGATGAATGATCTTAGAATTTCTCCAGTTTCATCCTTGGTTCTAAGAAAGAATACCCAACTAAATCTGCTATAATCATCAGTGATCACTAGGCAATATGACTTCTTACCTATACTACTCACATTTGTTGGTCCAAATAAATCCATGTGCAGTAAATGTAAAGGTGAGTCAATAGAGTTCAGTGACTTGGCCTTATAAGAGGATTTGTGTTGCTTGCCCTTTTGACATGCAACACAGTGGTCATCACATGAATATGTTTTCTCTGGTAAACCTCTGACAAGTTTTCCTTTAACAAGTTTGTTTATAGTTTTGAAATTCATGTGACACATCCTTCTATGCCAAAGGTCAGATTCATTTACAGTTGCTTTCGAAATGAGGCAACTCAACTCAGGTTTTGGTACAAATTTAGCCAATTCACAGCTGTACATGTTATTCTTTCTGGGAATTTTCATTAAAATCATTTTGGGGTCAAGAATAAACTTCTCAGAAAGAATACAGCACTCTGTGTCATTAAAGAACACTGGATTCCTTTTTTCTGTAATTTGGCTAACACTTAACAGATTGTACCTCAGTTGTTCAACAAAGTAGACATCATTGAAGCTCATTTTGTCACTGTTGACATTGCCCATTCCTGTAATCCTTCCTCCTTTAGGATTACCTCCAAAAGCAACAGGACCTCCATCAATAACTTTGAAGTCCTCCAGTCTGCTTCTATCTCCTGTCATGTGCCTAGAGCAGCCACTATCAATATGCCATAGGCTTTTCTTCTTGCTCTGCACATACAAATTACAAAAGATTAGTTTCTCTTGGGAACCCAAATCAATTTGGTTGTGGGTGTCCCTTTCTTATCAACAGCATCAACTCTTTTGAATGTAATTGATGCTGGTGATAGTGCAGTTGGTTTCCAGACCCAACTAATGTTTGACCTAACAGCATTAAGTGGTTTGGCAGAATTAACTTCTGAACCACTTAAATTTTGCCTGGCAGAACTAAATTTGGTCAACTTTTGCCTAGCAGAGTTAACCGTGTAGTTTTGCTTAGCAGAACTAAACTTGGTTAACTTTTGCTTAGCAGAGTTAACTCTGTAGTTTTGCTTGGCAGAATTAAAGTTTGTATTGGTCACTTTAGTTCTGTTGGCTTTATTTTTAGTCAACACTTCTGCACTTCCTTTTGGTGCAGCAGAGTTAACTCTTGCCTTTGACTTTTGGACTACACTAGCAGAATTAACTTTTGTTTTGAAATTTTGATGGTTAATTCTGTTAGTATTAGTCCATGATGATTGTTTAACCCGTTGGAGCTTTGGGTTAAAATAACAATCCTTTTGAAGATGATTGAATCTTCCACAGATGAAACAAGCTTTCTCATCCACTCTTTTAAAATTTGGTCCAAGTTTTTGTGAAACCATATGATTCCAGTTTCTTTGGTTTCCTCTTGGAGCTTTGTTTGGTTTTGAAAGATGTGATGAGTTAGCAGAACAATTGCATTTAGTACACTTAACAACAACAATTTTATCACATTTAGGTGTGTTAACAGATGTACTAGCATTCTTTTGCAAGTTCATTTTAGCCTTTTCTTGAAATAATTTCTTACCTTCTGCTAGTTTCTTAGTCTTTAACTTAGGCACTAGCTTAGTGACAGAAATAGGTTTTGAATGAACTTGTTCATCTTTCTCAGATTCAACCTCATCATCTGAGACCCACTCAGATATTTCAACTTTTTCTAGATCCACTTTGTCTTTACTCAATTCAATAACAGGATCTGTTTGCTTAACCTCATCTATCATTTTCTCCTTAAGCTTACTTATGTCTAAGTCAGTTTTAGGAGGCATGTAGATGTGATTGTAGGGTGGAGGTACACTATTGAGATTATAACCTAAGCCAGTTTTTATCTTATCATGGATTTGGCTTCTTATCAGATTTTGAACACTTTCAGAAGCATTCTCTAGTTCAGCCACTGTGAGTTTGATGCTTTCCTTTTCAGCAGTAACTTCAACTAGTTTCTTAAGTAGCTCATCAACCCTATTTTGCAGCATATCTTTTTCAAAGTTGGCATATTTAAGATCATAGTCATACTGTTCCTCCTTTTTCTCATAAGCCTTAATTTGTTTCTCTAGATCTTCTATTGCTAGGGTTGTATGTTGGCTTCTGATGTCCCATTCCCTAAGTTCTTTACAGATACTAGCATTATGGTCCCTATAATGTTTAACAGTTTTCTTACATATACTGGAACATAATTTTGCTTGTACCTCATATGGAACTTCATCTGAGGTGCTTTCTTCTCCAATAGCCATAAGTGCATGATTCTGTGGCACTAATTCTGCTTGGTCACTCCAGTCATACCCCATACCATCTTGAGAGACAAGTGCATTAGGAGTAGACTCTTGAACAGCTACATTTCTCTTCTGAGGTCCATTGTAAGCAGGATTGTAACCTCCAGATCTCTGTCCACCCATCTCCTGTCTAGGAGATCTGCATTCCCTGGCAAAGTGACCCAGTTTGTGGCAGTTATAGCATTCTACCTTGCTTTTATCAAACCCCACATTATCCTCTCTTTTTCCTGCAAAATTGTTTCTTCCAGTTCTTTGCAGGAACTTCTTCACTCTCATAGTGATCATGGCCATCTGCCATTTTATGTCCATCTCCTCCAGATCATCTGGATTTATCTGCTCCAATTCTTCACTGGTCAGTGAAGAGTTCACATGACTAGCAAAAAATGCCTCTACAACCTGATCTGTAGTTCTGTCTTGTACTACAGATGAAGAGCTTGACCCTCCACTCTTCACAATAGGCACAGATCCATATCCTTTTGGATCTGTTTTGGTTCTTCCCATAGACATAAATGCAGCATTTTGTGAACTCTGAGCTTCACCACTGCTTTGCTTTCTGCTTTCTACCTCAGGTTCAAAGGCTATAAGATCATTGTATAGATCATTTAGCTCTTTATCATCTAAATCACTTCTTTGCCTTAGACCAACAGTGTATATAGTCCATTCCTCACCCAATGATCTTAAAAACTTCCTGTTTAGATCATCTTTGTCTATGACAACTTTGTGATTTTTTAACTCACCAACAAGCTTCCTGTACCTATTGAACACTTGAGTTAAGGTTTCAGATTTAACAGAACTAAAGTTCTCAAACTGTTGTTTGAGCAGTGATCTTTTGTTCTTCTTTGTGCTCTCATTTCCTGCAAACCTTTTATCCAATTCCTCCATGAGCACTTTAGCATCATCCACCTGTTCAAATTCACTTTGATATTCATTAGGAATAGCAAGTAATAATGTACTTAGAGCTTTGAGTTCAGTAGCTCTTTCTCTTCTTTCTTGTTCAGTGGTTGGTGTACCCCTGGGCAGCCTAGCACCATTCACATCAGTTTTGTACTTAGGACCATTCTCCACAATGTCCCATAATTGATAATCTGTAAGCAGCATATGTTGCTTAATTCTATTCCTCCACATATTGTATTCATCTGGTCTAAGAATAGAAATTCTAGACACTTGAACACCCTCAACAAATTCTGATGCCATTGTATGCAAACAAAATTTAAGATAAACTATACCCTGAACAGATCACAGTTCTATCTTTTCTTCCTTAATTCAAAGCTTACACTTGCTCTGATACCAATTGTGAGGTCCCACAATAACACTTTGTAGTTACAAATGTTTTAACTTAAGCTATGAATTCTTAACAAGTAGTTTGCGGAATAACACTTGTCAAGTAGGAAGATGTATTGTGATTTGTAATATGTATGAAAACAGAATTGTAAACAATGCAAGAACACACTTGATTTTCAATAGTCAAAAGCCTCAATATTATTGATGAATAATACGGATACACAAATGTATCAGGGTTACAAGAAACCTTGAAGCTGTTACAACTTTACTAACTATTGGACAGACATACATACTACACTTGATCTACCTCTATGTATATATATGACGAAGTACTTTACTGCAAGTACATGCTATTATACTAAAACTTGTATAAAATCTACATACAATCTACTTTATTGAAACCAAGTTTTCTACGACCCACGCTTGCATTAAATGCATTTGACTTTTCTTGTCTGCAGCGTGCACTGTTCCTCAAAAGCATGTCTGTAGTAGGTGTACTTTGTTGCAGAGTTGTTGTGCAGTGATCCCACTAAGCAGAACTAACAGATAGACGAGCAGAACTATCTTTTTACACTGGCAGAACTAATCTTTGCAGATTATGATACTTGGCAGAACTAACTCTTGAAATGCCTAGCAGAACTAACTTCAAATGTACCAGCAGAACTAACTCTGGAAGACTATGTCTTCAATAAATGAACAGAGCTAACTTCACTAGCAGAACTAAGTCTTGATAGCCCAGCAGCATTAACTTCCAACAGACTAAACACTTAGAATAATTTTATGTTGAATGATATGAAGAATTTAGCCCAACAATTACCTATTATAAAATGTTATGTAGTAAATTAATCTTGAAATTTATATGCAGATTTCGAAAGGTGATTGAGTTTCTACCACAAGTCACAACAAGTACTTTGTATCAAGTGCTAGATTGGTAAAGTCAAAATTTGTCATCGGATACAGAATATATATATGTGTGTTTTCGGGTATTCGAGCTTTCAGAAAAATGGAAGGTGGAGATCATTGTGTTGAAATTTATCTCAAATCAACGTATGGTATGGGTGTATACAGTATACCTTTGAATTTAAACGGTAACAAAGTTATCAGGTAACGATGTATGGTCTTGTTGTAGCAGCCCTTGAGTTTCGGACAATTGAAGACATTTTTTTCAAAAATTCCAAGGTTGTTAAGATCTCGATCTTGATCTTAAGATCTTACGATTTTACGATCCTCATGAACGAAAACGATCCCGATCTTAGATAGGATCTTAAATTCGTAGGATCTATTTAGGATCTCGATCCTATGTCGATTCCGAGCTAGTATCTTACAACTGATCCGATCCGATCTTACTCAACATGAATTAATAAGTTCATAAAACATAAATAAGTTGATTTGTTTTAATTAGAAGGCTAATAGGTTTATTATTGACTCAATTATTACACGTAAAACTAATCAATTCCTTAAATAAAATTGTTTAATACGTGAAAATCTATATCTTTAATAACAAATATACTTATCTAAATCACTATGAGAAGTATTAAATTAAAGTTATAGTGTTTAAACTATAATATTTTAATTAATTTGTCACGTATTTGGTCTTTTAGATGTATTTTAACACACAAGTATGAGAAGATAGTGTATGAGTAGGATCTTACGATCCTGATTCGATCTTACGATTCCGATCTTGTGAAGGTAAAAACGATCTTAAATAAGATTCCGATTTTAACAACCTTGAAAAATTCTCTGGGATCTTTTGCTATTAATATTTGATTTTATTGTTGGTAAATCTCAGGTTTCCTTGAAACACTATTGTTGTATGTATGAGAAGTTTTAGCAAGTGTTATTGTCAAAGTTTATGTTCTTCAGTGCATTCATGAATTAACATGGGATCAACATATATGTAGATGTAGCACATAAGGCATGATATGCAAAGGCTAATTCGATTACTTTCATATATTAGATTAGATTAGATGGTCATTTTCAGTAGAACCTATATGTCATGAGGCATGTATATTAAAAGACTTGTTCAAATAGCGTTTACTGATAGCGGATTGTAACTCCCGCGGTGATTACAACAGTGATTTTGGCGGAGAATACAGGGGCGATGAAATTATCTTAACTTTGTTTGAATCAATTTGAAAAATAGATAATTTGAAAATTTTGAAATTATCTTATCAAATTAACAAAATCCGTTCACTTTCACCTATGACATAAAGCAAGTACAAATAGCACATGAGTATTAAATTTGGAAAGAAAAAAATCAATCTCCAATTATCTAGAAAATAGAAAATATTATGTATCTAGAAAATAGAAAATAGAATATACGTAGTATTATGTTTCGACATTTGATTTTATAAATTGTATTACTAAAAAGTTAAGTCAAATGAAACTGTACCATGAACCGAATTTTTATATAATATAATCGTCAACCAATAACATCTACCATATACTTTATCAGTTTGGTACGGTTCAGGTTTTTTTATTTTAAACACAACTTGTAAAAATATAAAATCCATGAATCACAAAAATAAAATAGAACAATATTATTATGGTTAAATATGACATATGTTTGTCTTATTGTGTACTCCCTTTGTCCCAAATTAAGTGTCATGATTTGACTTTTTAAGTCTTTCTTTTCAACTTTGACCTTAAATAGTTTTTGTTTTTGTTATATAATATTTGATGCAAAATATATGAATGGATTGAATTTTATATGTATTTTCATTAGGATAATTTTCATAAAGTAATATATAACACAATCAAAAATATTTAAGATCAAAGTTAAAAAAGAAAGACTTTCAAATCTGATCCAGGACACTTAATTTAGCATGAATGGAGTATTATTTAAGGGATTATTAATTAAAATAATAAAATATTTTAGTTACATTATTTAAAGGATTATTAGTTAAAATCATAAAATATTTTAGTTACGATTTTAATGTATTCATGATATTACTGTTGTTTGGCTAAATGGATGACCAGTTTTTAGTTTCATAATGTTGATAAAAAATTCATGTAATTAATCACTTGAAATGTCATGATATTTAAATTATAAGGACTAAAAAAGGGGAAGTAATGGAAGTGTCAATTACAATAATTGTGGGTACACATTATAAAAATTAAAAAAAATGAAGGAAATAATTTTAACCGTAGGATCTTTAAGTATGGAACCAATCTAAGGTTCAAATTGCTCCATTGTATTCTATTTCATATATATATAAAGATTGAAAATTTAGAAATATTTTCAAATGTTGTTACATTTTTCAATTTGAGAAATTGATGTTAAGACAAGCTAGGGGTGTGTTTGACAAAGAATAGATTGTAACGCCCCAAAAACGTGATCATTTTTTTTTTAAAACGCTTTTGACAATGTCCCACAGCTACTCCATTTATATACTTGATCTATAATAAAGTTCCATAGCTAAAATGGGCTTTTAAAAACTAAAATATTCATTTTCTACTATGATACGTGATCCTGGAAAGAAGTGGGATCGCGTAAGCACTTGAAAAATCTTCTAATACAAAAATACACTATCATATGCGATCCAGAAAATATTTCTGGGATCGCGTAACTATGCCCATTTTGAGAACTCAGCAAAACTCAACTTTTTGACCAAATTCAAACGTGCATAATGTTTTACTCGTTAAGAGTTAGGACCTAAAATTTTGCACACACCTTCACTATATCAAAATGAAGGTTTCCCTTTTTATATTTTTTACATTTTCAAAAAAATGACCATTTTAACCCTATGACCAATTTAGGGCTGTTTTGACCACTTTTAGTGAACAACCCAATTCACAAACCACACATAATCTGACTTTCAACTTTTGACACTAACTTTGACCATCGAATTGGGAATTAAATCAATTCTCATAACTTTCATATCATGACTATAACCCATTTGACACCTTGAGCCACAATTGACCCATTTGAACCCTTTTTGACCCGTTTCTCATTTCAATCATACTTTGACCATTACACTAACATCTTTCACATATATTTGACTTATTCAAAGTAGTTGACTACATGTCACTACTCATTTCAACCATTGACCTCATTTTCAATATTTGACCTCTTTTACCATTCTTTAACCTTTTTACTTACATACATACATAGACCTTATTCTAGACTCTTTCTCAATTGACTTTTCAAAGTCAAAGATACATATCTTGACAATTTATAACTTTACATTTCAAACATTTCTTTGGGCGATTTACACAATTGGACATTCGTAACGATCATTCAAGGGACGGGATCTTATCTAACCGTAAAGCAAGCTCCATTCCACGCTTATCTCTTGCATCCATCTTTTACTCACTTTAACCAATTGGTTCAACCGAACCAAACACCTACAACATTAAACATCTTACGGGGTAAACATTAAGCTTAGTGAGTACATGAACAATTAAATAAATAATTGCATAATCATTAAAATATAACATTACTTTCTTTACAACATAACCATTAAGTAAATGTAAATATTATTCCAATTAGCATCATACCACTAAGTGGTAAGCATGCTAAAACATCATCCACTAGTACTATACCTATAGATGGTATGCATACTAAATATTATTCATTGGCCAAGGATCCTTGCACATATACATATAACATATCCATCTACTTATCTTACATAAGTAATGGAATCCACACAACATAATATTCACCCTTTTTAATATGTTCATTTCACCTTACCACTTTATGTGACACCCCGCAAGTTTCGACATAATTACGTACATTAAACATTTACATTTTAGGCTAATTCCCTAACTTGAGTGAATTCACAACACATTTTAGAGGTAAGTCTAGCAAAGCCCAACTAGTTAATACGCGTGGTATCACATTTCATAATTAGTGTAATTATGTACAAAACGATTGAAATAACGCGACAAAAATATACGATTGTTGGTGAATAAAACTAATTAATAATATGAAATTTTTAGTTAACATTAACGTCTATTAAATATTATTTGATAATATTTAACGAGTATTTCGTAAACTGAAACAAATTCGAGACATTTTTATAACAAAACAAAGTTATAATGTTACAACTTAGTTAAGTTACTTTTATTAAAATATCTCAACTAAAATATATCTTAAAATGTATTTAAAAATTACCAATTTAAAATAAATTAATATTTAACGATCGGGTAAACGAACACGAGACCCAAACGGGTCAGCCCAGACCCGCGGACCCGATCCACCGACCCATGACCCAACCCCCCCTTTTTAATCCCTTCTTCCCCATTTCATTTCATTTCTATCCACACCTACACCCAAACTCTCTCTTTGCTCTCAAATCGCAGCAGCCGAAACCACCAAAAACACCACCAAAAAAATCGTTCATCATCATCATCAGAAACAAGCACGAGGATCACCATCTCGAGCTCTTCATCTTCATCTTCTTCGTTTTTAATTTCGTGGTATGAAACTTTAAAACTCTTTTAAATTACTTATAAAGCTTTGATTTACATGATAGAACATTTACCCAACAAGATTATGTCCAAAAATCAGCTTGAAATGGGTTTAAAAATCAAATTTACGCTAACAGCTGCGTCTGCGAACTGAGATGCGTCTCAGCTCGCAGATCGAGCTGCGAACCGAGATTTACCTACCAAAAACTGGACCTGCGAGTTGACCTGACCTGCGAACTGACCTGCGAGTCGACCTGACCTGCGAACTGACCTGTGAGTTGACCTACTCTGCGAACCGAAATTCGTCCTGCGAGCCCAACTCAGTTCGCAGCCTATCTTATCTTGCAAACCCAATCTCAGTTCGCATCGCGAACTCGGTTCGCACTACATTTCAGTCCGCGGCCAAACTTAGTCGATTTTTCCGAATTTAAATTTCTGATGAGTTTTTATTAAAGCAATACTAGTAGAAATAAAAATTTTCCAAGCTGACCTGGCAGCTCGACCCCAGCCAAGGGCTTTGCCCCTTGGACCCCGCCACGGGTTGCCACCCCTTGGACCCCGCTACTAGGGGCGCTGCCCCCGGACCCCCGTACACAATTTCATACTTTATGAAGCACAATGAAACGAATATAAAAATGTTTTCAAAGATTACTATTACAATCAGTTACCAACAAGTCGTATACATATCTAAAACTACAAACTCAAACGACAAACAAACACTTTGGACATAATCTAGTTGCGTGGACACTAGCATGGATGATCAAACTAAGACATTCACGTATTTATACTTATAACCTCATATGTTCAGGACGTTAAGGACCTTACCCGGTGTGACACCCGACACTTTAGGTTAACGGTGAAACTTAGTTGGAAACCCTAATTACTTGTGTTTAGTTTAGAATTAGGCTAAATACTTGTAATTGCTTGTAACTACATATATATGTTTATGTGAGTATACACTCCCGTAAGTGGTTATAATTACGCTTACGCAATTTGACGAAATTGTGCGAAACAACCGAACGGAGTCGGACACAGTATTAATACGGACGTTGGTGAATAAAATATTAAATAATATGAAATTATTTAATAAACTCAAAAACTCGTAAATATTATGTTGATAATATTTAACACGTTAATTATATCGTATAAAGTAACATAAACGCGACAAAAACGCGCGAAACGTGCTCGACAATCGAACGAAAGTAAAAATATATTTTAGATTTTAAAATATATTATTTTGAATGAAATTATTATTAAAAATATCGTATAAAAGTTCGTCAATGAAAACGTCCAAATATAAAAAGTCACGTGATTTAGAATCCGTAAAACGCTAACGCAAATCGAGGCCGATAAATAAAGGAACGTTTTATAAGTATTTTCAAGTATTTAGAATAAATATCTCAAGTAATATTATCAAGATTTAATTTTTATTAAAAATGCGTGCTTAAAACGATTAAGGTATACATAAACACCAAACCGACCGAGTAAACGAACGTAAAACGCGACAAATTAAATTGGGAACAAGAAAATGACAAAAATACCCATGTGTGGGCCCCCTAGGCCCCCCATGCCCCCATGTGCCATATGCCCACCTCCCACCCTCTCCACTCAATCTTCATGCAAAATGATGATTGCATCTCCTTGCCTTACACCACACAAACTTCATGCATTTCTTACGCATCTCTCATTTCACTCAAACACTCCTCCTTCTCTCTACCAACAATTCTCTTCCTAGAATTCCAGAGATTTTCAACCTCTAGACCACCACCACAAACCACCATAACTCCACCATAATCCACCATAGCACCACCACTTTAAAAGTTAACATTTTGCAAGGATTCTTGGCTCAAAACTTCAAGCAAACTCATCTCATCCTCTTTCCATCAAACCCATTGTAAGGAAACTCTTTCTTACTCTCATATAGTTCATTTACATGTTATAAAGCTCATCCAATAAGATTATGTTCAAAATATATGTTAAAATACGTTTTTATAAATTTATACACAAAGATATATAATCTGTCTACAAAAACACAGCTCACTAAAAACGTCATATCTTGAGTTCTAGGAGGAGTTAGACGATGTATTTTTTTAAAATAATTTGTGTATTGAAAATATCTACAACTTTCATGTTTTACGTTTTTACCAGATTTATACGTATTTTTGTCTATAAGCTGATTTGTGGGACTGGTCTGTAGGAAAACAGAATTTGAACTAGGCTTGGTTGTACATTTTGTTTCCCTATGAAGATGAGACTTAAAATCCTTAGAAAACTTATGTTAGATACTAGATACATAGAAGATCAGTTGATAAAAATTGTGGGCTCAAATTTTGACCACAAGTTAGTGAAATTAAATGGCGAACTAAACCGACAAAAGTCGAAAATATGAAACTTAGAAGTTTTAGGTTGCAATATAAAAACCAACACTTTTGGGCATGCTAGAAATAGAAATAATGAATTTTTGGGACTTTTAAACATATCTAAGGATTTTGAGAAAGTTTCGGGTCAAACGGTGTAGGTTTGACCAAGTCAACAAAAACGGCTGGGTTTCTAAAAACGACAAAACTTACTATTTTTGGAAATGGGTAACAAATATGGGTTTGAGTGACTTATTTATTAACTTGGACCAAAAACTAAACTTAGAAAGTTTCCTGAATTAGAAACCGACACATATAAATTGGAAGTGACTCTATAAGTGACTCTATAAATTGGAAGTGACTCTAT
The DNA here is from genome assembly GCA_963422505.1 of Pseudognaphalium luteoalbum. NCBI lineage: Eukaryota > Viridiplantae > Streptophyta > Magnoliopsida > Asterales > Asteraceae > Pseudognaphalium > Pseudognaphalium luteoalbum. The sequence goes on along the minus strand of OY730198.1, from coordinate 3,192,963 downwards.
AAGTGACTCTATAAGTGACTCTATAAATTGGAAGTGACTCTATAAGTGAGTATAAATTGGAAGTGACTCGATAAGTGACTCTATAAATTGGAAGTGACTATAAATTGGAAGTGACTCATAGATTGACCAACTTTGACCAGATTTGACTAGTTTGACCAGGTTTGACCAGGCTTGACCAGGTTTGACTAGTTTGACCAGGTTTGACCAGATTTGACCAGGTTTGACCAACTTTGACCAATGAGTTGACCAACTTTGACCTACGGTTTATGGCTTATACAAACTAAAATAATTTGTTTGTAACACACGATATGTATTAATGAATAGTATACAACAAAACAAACTTAATAATAATGTCTAAATGAATTATTATTACAAACTTTCACCAACGGGTCGTACACGTTTTTGATAAACAAACTTGAACAACTCATTTGGACATACTAGTTGATGAACTAGCTTTAGGTGGACATAAACCCCCCACCTACCCGATTGGCTTAAGTGGACATTAACCCCCACTTATACAATCGCTATAGATGGTCTTTTGAGACATCTACTTACAAGCTCATATGTTTAGGGCGTTAGGAGGTTGCACACGGGAATGAGAACACCCACTACTTGCTAATATTTGATATTGCTTGCTACCTGCTTAACTCTGGTGAGTTTCATAGCCCCTTTTTACTTGTTTTAACTATTTTGGGGTGAGAATACATACACACATGTTTTATACAACTGTCTTTATACATGTTTTATACAACTGTTGTTGTGCAACTATTTTTATACAACTGTTTATAAACAAAGGAAAACAAAGGAAACAAGGATAACGCATGAGTGAGACCATAATCCAACAAAGCCATCGCACATCGTAGTTCGTTAATTTTGAAGCGTGAATATTATTGGATAGATCTATCGGGGATTGACACCCCCCTCCAGGTTAGGTCGCTCTAACTGGTCAAATGGATGCAGTATTATTTGTTTAAATGAGTGTTCCGGATTAGACACTTTCCGAGGCAACAACTGTTGATTCACTGATCGCTGAACTCAAGTGGTCACTGATTACAAGAATTAAGGGGGAGATCATAAGGATAAATTATGAGAGATTGTTGAAGTCATTAATCGCTGATTATGTGAAGTCACTGATCATGTCTTATATTCACAGTCTCTATCCTACTCAATAAAAGAACTCTCCATGAAGAAAATGATTCAAGTCAAGCTCCTGTTGCTGAAGTTTATGTTCGCTGATCCTATCTCTTCAACCAGTAGATGAAGAATTTATAAAGATCAAAGACTCAACTATGTGTGTCGCTGATACTCATCTATCAGCGAGAGTCTCCAAGTCTTCTTGAGTTCTCTCTTCTGCTAAATAAAAGAAGTCACTGAAGATTAGCTTTTCAAGTCATTCTTTAGGGCATGTTAGCTCGCAACAAGAATGAGGAGAATTGATGTTTCTTTCAGTGACTGCAACATTAAATGCCGCATTAAATAAGGAGTTGACATTCGGCGTTATTACGGCGCAGCACGTGTTCCTCGTAACTTGGAAAGAGTAACGTGGAAGCATCTGCTTGGTTTAAGGTACAAGGTAACATTTTCCAAGACAGAATGTCGAACCATGATGTATCACATCTCAACTACCTCACCAATCAAGCAACGACACGTGTCCTCTCAGATCCTGAAATTAAGGATTTCAGCGTCTATAAATAGCGTAGCATGTTGTACTTCATTTTGTGTCGATTGTTTGTATTGTTACTTGTTTGTCAGTAACTAGTTTGTCTAAAATACAAACAACACCAGCGAGTGAACTAGTAGCGTGTTTGTCCACTATTAGTCCACCTCAGCGAGTGAGCAAGTTAGCGTGTTTGTCCACTACTGCTCATCTCCTTTTTGTAAGAGCTGTATTGTTTGATTTAGATTAGCTTTGGCTAATCTATTCCGCAATCACCAATAGATAAATTTTATCAATAAAAGAATTTATCTTTCAGCTAGTATTGCATCAGCAACTGAACTGCTTATCTTACTTATATATTTGTGTTCATATTGCTGTCATTTTAATACGGTTAAAAACTTGCTAAACAAGTTAACACATTAAAATTGAAAAGTTTTTAATTGTATTCAACCCCCCTTCTACAATTAACTCACTGTTAACGATTCATAATCACTAACATAATAGTGATTAGGGACTCACAACAACAAGGGTTAAGCTTCAAACTATGAGCTCATGACGCAAAGGATAACAAATGAAAACAAAGGATAACAAGGATAACAAAAGATAACAAAGGTTAACAAAGGATAATAAGGATAACAAAAGATAACAAAGGATAACATGATACTTTTTACAACTGTCTTCGCATTCGTGCAATGCAAAAGAAATCGTGTGTTTCATACTTATGTTTTCAGCTGTTTAAACTTATGAACTCACCAACTTTATGTTGACCCTTTTAGTATGTATTCTCAAGTTTACAGACGCAGTAGGACTACCTACAGGAAACAAGAAAGTAGGATGCTTTTGGAAAGCATAGCTCGAGTCGCATATTTTCAAACAAGAGATTTAATTGCATTCTTATATTTTGTAGTTATAACTATGTAAATCTGCTTATATCATGCGAACTCCAGATGCTTTTGTAAACATTTGACTTATGGTAATGTAAATATTTTACAAACGTCTCATGTAGAGGTCGTTTGCTTCAATCTTTGTGTTGTGATATTTATTGTGGTCGGCACCCCCGTGACACCTCCTACTTCCGCTGCCACGTGTTTTGGGGGTGCGACACCCGGGCTTAGGTTTTGCTAGCACTCGAACATACTTAGCTCACCAGGTGAGTTCACAGCCCCACGTTTAACTGTTTTACCGCTTTCAACTTGGGGTGAGAAACATAGTCAACTGCTTTATTGATTGTCATAACTGCTTTTGCTTACATGATTGTTTATCCTACTTGTTTACTCGCACGATTTGAGTACTTTGAACTGTTGAACTCTTACAACAAAAATGGTATTTATGAAACAACCTTTTCATACTATAAACGTGATAAAACTTGTTTGGTAAATCGGAGAACGACCGGTACTTTTATGTAAACGCTGGAGAACGACCAACAACGTATTTCAGTGTCAGAGAACGACTGGCCAAGTGGACGGGAGAACGACCCGTGCGTCTTTTAACCGGAGAACGACCGGTACTTTTATGTAAATGCTGAAGAATGACCAGCAACGTATTTTAGTGCCAGAGAACGACTGGCCAAGTGGACAGGAGAATGACCCGTGAGTCTTTTGACCGGAGAACGACCGGTACCGTGTTTCGCTGGAGAACGACCAGTAGTATTTATTGCCAGAGAACGACTGGCCGAGTTTGGACGGGAGAACGACCCGTGCGTCTTTTGACCGGAGAATGACCGGTACTATTTTGGAAACGCTGAAGAACGACCAGCAACATATTGCAACCTGTATTTTGGGTAACATTCCACGTAAACGGTATTTTTGGGTAACATCCCACATAAATGGTTTTTGGGTAACATCCCACGTAAATGGTATTTTGGGTAACATCCCACGTAAACTGTATTTTGGGCAACATCCCAACCGAACTATATTTGGATAACATTCCACAAAACGTTTACTTAACTATTATGGTAATAACTATTTGTGAACGTATTTGTTTCAACAACTGTGCTTACAAACTTGATTCAACTATTGCTAACATAAAACCTGTGAATTCACTCAACCTCGCTGTTGACTTTTACTATGTTTTTCAGGGAATTAGCTGCATGTAAGACATCGTACACACATGGAACATAAGCGACCCCCGAAGGAATAGGATGCCAACTTTTGACAACTGGATTTCTTTTATATAACTAATCTGTTTAGTCATATTTACGAAATCTACTTTTGTAACTTAATTACTTTTCAACTTATACGATACGATGAATCGTAAACTTTATAACTATTACTTTTGGCATCTTAATATATTATGTTCTGTTGTAATCATAAGCTCTGATACATATGCACGTACTGTGTTGGTGTCATCACCCCCATACTTAACCAAATGCTTCCGCTAACCACAATCAACGAAATTGGGGGTGTGACACTTTACCATTGATCATATCATATACTTTAGTAAAACATAACTAATCAATTAATGTAAACTTTAACATTCAACATTCAACATTACTTTCTTTGGTTGTATGTGCTTCTTGCTTACTAGCAATTTAGGACATACAACCCTTACCCATTTAACACCCATATAACTCACCTTAACATTATAGACGATTTAAGTCATTTAGCTTTTTCTTTGGGGCTTCCATATCAATTGATCACCTATCATAACACAATCACATAACATACACTTAGCATTAATTGGTGATCAATTTTAACTAATCATCATTGCATTCTCATTACTTTTACTAGTTGATATTTAATCAACTAAACATGATCTTTACTTAAATTCACATATCACATGAGCTATTATCATTATTAGCTCATTTTCTAACAATTTCTCTTCAATTGAACTAATTAGACCCTTAAAGTTAATTAATCCAATATTCATATTGCTTTCATCTTTTTAAGTTATGATCAACATGATCACAACTATACATTAATCACATTAACCATTACTAATTAACCATCTTTAATCATTATCAAGGTTAATTAACATCATTTATACATAATCCAACAAAACCCCATATTAAGTTTAGTGAATAATCATCCTATTTCATTATCTTTATATAAATTAGCGTTAATACTTCCATCATCAAGTTTTACTAACATTAATTTAACATGAACTTCACTTTACTATTCATTATCATCTTCATGATCATCATAATCATCATGTTCATCATAATCATCTCAAGAACACTTAATCAATTTCATAACTTCTAGCTTAATTAGGTTAATATACATTCTTTCAAGCTCATTTAACCTCAATTAAGCAAGAACTATCATTAATTTAACATACCCAAACCCTAAATTCGGATTTGAACTTCTTACTTTCTTAAAACTCATAAAACCACCCATTTCTAGGGTTAAGGAAATTGAAGAATAACACTTACTTGAGGTTAGGGATAATCAATAGAAGCTTAATCATAAGTTTCTAGCTTCAATTCCATTAATTCTTGATTTCTTCTTCATTCTTTTACTTCTTGTTCTTTCCGTTTTTATTTCTTTCTTTGGTTTCATACGTACATAAGAAAACATGGATATGTATGAATATAAAACATTTGAACCGCCTCTTTTAAGTATATTAAAATACACTTCGTGCTTATCGTTGTCTGGAACTTAAAAGGCATTCTCAGTTATTACTATTTTATTTTACCTAAAATAATAATAACTTAAAAGAATTACTTTTACTTTTATCATTATAATACTTTTAGATTTTGGGGTGTTACATAGATGGAGCTGGAGATTTTAGCTGTAGCTGGAGCCGAAAATTGTGGCTGGAGCTAGAGATTCTTTTTCAACCTACTTAAAATAAAATTGTTTTCTAATTTACTTTAAAAAAACTTCTTTTAAAAGGGATTCTCGGTGATTCTTATTTTAAAAATAATCCCTATTACATTTTTGTTGTCAAACAAAGCTTAGGAGATTGAGATTGTTAAAACTAGAAGATCAATGTACTATAATCCTTGAAATTAGCACACTCAAGGTAAAGTTAGGAGATTTTGGAAAAATTATAAAAAGTGGAATGGGAGTTATAAAAGAAAAGGATTTTGAAAACTTTTTAAAAAGTGGAAAGGAAGCTATAAAAGAAAAGGTGTGGAGAATTGAATCCTTGTTTACCAACTTATAGAGCTTAGGGGTGTTCATAAAAATGAAAGAACCGCAAATACCGATTAGACTGTATGAACCGGTCCGGTTCAATTCTTGGCGATCCGTTCCACGGTTTCAAAAATACGAAACTTGATTGAACCGGTCCGGTCTACCGTTTATAATAGAAACCATCCGTTTAAACCGGACCGGACCGTTTACTAATTTATTTATACACACACACGTATAATCATTTGAAGAAGGTGGTGTTGGAAGACTTGGTGGGTTTTCGGGAATGATATGAGTTGTTGTAGGAGTTGGAGAGGGTGAATTGTCGGGAATGGTATAATTTGTATTTGTAGTTGGTTGGACCGTAGTGGAAGCATGAGAGGGTCGAGACATGAGGAGTTATGCAATCGGAGAAGGATCACAAGACGTGTCTAAAATTATATGAGGGAGCTTGATTATGAGAGAAAGAAGCGAAGGGGAACGATGACTCGTCAAAGATGACATGCCGAGAAATAATGATCTTCTTCGTGTTGAGGTTAAGGCACCGATAGCCACTGTGGTTTAGTGGGTAACCAAGAAATATGCATGGGGTGGTACGAGGTGCGAGTTTATGTGGTGGGAAAGTATATGGATAACAGAGGCACCCAAATGTGCGAAGGTGAGTGTATGATGTTGGTTTGTTAAACAGTTTGGTGTAAGGGATTTCAATTTGGATTGAGGTAGACGGAAGAATATTCAGAAGATACACGGCCATGAAGAGAGCTTCGACCCAATATTCAGGTGGAAGATGTGCCTAAAATAAAAGAGAGTGTACGCCATTATGATGGTGCGAATCATCCGTCCTGACTTCCCATTTTGTTGGGATGTACGAGCGCAAGAGAAACGAAACTGAATGCCATTAGTGGCAAACATATCATGCATGGACCGGTTGTCAAATTCATGACCATGATCGTATTGAAAGGCTCGGATTTCACATTTAAACTGAGTGCGAACAATTGCACGGAAGTGTACGAATTTGGAGAATGCGTCAGATTTTCTGTGAAGTGGATAAATCAAGAGAAAATAGGAGAAATGATCTAAAAATAAGACATAGTACTTAATGCCACTTACGCTAGCGATCGGAGAAGTCCAGATATCAGAATGAATAACGTCAAAAGGAGACTCAACTACTGACTCAGAGCGATAAATAGGGTGTTTGATTTGTTTACCTAACAGACACGCATGACATAAAGTAGATGTTTTATCTTTATAGTATGAAATGAACCCTCTGGACATAAGTGATTGTAATATTGTATCCCCGGGATGACCTGAACGCTAATGCCATACATAATGGCTTTTATTTTCAGAGAGAATAGAAAAGGCGGAAGCATGTGAAGGGGAGATGGGATAGAGATCTCCTGTGTTGTCAGATCGGAGAAGGAGTTGTCGAGTTTTAAATCTTTTACAGATAAGCCATAAGGGTCAAACTCGATTGAACACCTATTATCTTTGGTAAGCTGGCGAACAGAGATAAGGTTTTTAATAATATTTGGGGTAACATGGACGTTTTTGAGGTATAATGGACGATATGGGTTTGGTATTTAGCTATGTCCCATTTGGGTAACAGGAATTGGCGATCCATCACCTACAATTACATATTGATTAAAGATAGAATTAAAACAAGAATTGAGATTACCTGCATCCGAAGTAAGGTGTGAAGAAGCTTCGGTATCCAAGATCCAAGTTTGTAGATTTGTAGACATTTTTTATTTTTTATTGATGACGTCAGCAGACAGTCAGCAACACGTCATCAGACACGTAAGCGACCAGTTAGCAGAAGATAACACGTCAGCGTGCCACATGGATAGACATGTCAGCATGAAGCAGTAACATCACCATATAAACCTAGTCACCTTGCCACATAGACTGCCACATCAGACAGTAGCCACGTAAGCATGCCACGCAAACTGCCATGTCACTGATAGAACCGGAAACAAATCCAGGCCCGTGAAGCGCGTAGGACGGCGTGTGTAGCATGTGTGGGGGGTGTGACTTCATACAGAGTCCAAATCTTCCAGTCTTGGTTGGAATCAAGCGATTCAGCGAGCTGTGGTGGCGGTGTGATGTTGTTTGCAGTGTATGAGGGCTTAATTTTGAATATGCAATTTTCAATTTAGAAACTTTCGAAGGCTCTAGCCGGCTCGTTTGAGTGAGATAGCTTCTGTAATTTTTAGGTTTTAATCTTTTTCTAATTACGAATCTAGTGGTAGTATGTTTGATTCTTGATTTGAAGTTGTAACGGGAAAATTAAAATCTGCAGAAGAACGAACGGTGATAGTATGAAAAGAAATTGAAGAGAGATTAAAAGGAGATACATAGAAGGCTCTGATACCATGAAAGTGTATTGATAATGCCTTGAGAAAATACAATATAGTAGGCTCATATATATAGAGCTAGAAATGCACAAAACGTAAAGCCCGTTAGCCCATTGGGCTAAATACATAACTAATAATGGGGGTAATATAATACATTAATAGTCTTATTAGCATTATTAGCACCGGGATTTCCATTGAATCAATTCAAGGAGTTACATAACAAATACCTCTAACAATTAATCGAATCGTAAATCCCAATTTCGCAAAAACATGAATTGCACAATTTCCACCGATAGATATATCGGTTTATGAAAAGGAACAACAAAACTTACACATTTGGGCAAAATAATGAACCTAGAGACAAATTTTTTGCAGAAGTAAGCTCTCATACCATATCAATAATTGTATTTGTGAAATGATTTATATTACATCTAAAACGGCTACATAGATTACACATTATATACCCGAATGACGAAACTAATTACCAAACTAGTTACGCTTTATCTACCTGAACTCGACTCAGACAAATATAAAAATGACTATACTTTCAACGACTACATAAATACTATTTCAATCCCTGTAGTTTTAATACTATAAATCTTGTATAATCTTCGGTTAACAAATGTTTATATGTGAATTTGGGTTCAAAATAGTTCCTATGCATTCTTTTGAGTTTCACATTCTGTCTGATATTTATGGATCGGAGATATAAGTTTGGAAATCAAATGCATCATCAAGCAGTTAAGTGGATTTCTGGTTTTGCAAATAGATTAGATTAGTGAAAATGCATATGAAACTAATTTTAATATCAACCATTTGATTTATGCGATTTATAGCAACAAATCATTTAAGTGAGTATAGATTGTGTTTGGAGTATATTGTAATTGTAATCATACACAAGATGTTAATTAAACGTGAATTCGGTCTTAGAAACATACTATGCATCCATGTCGTCCCATAATCACTGAGATATAAAGGGGAATTATAAAGCCGCCCCCAGAATTATAGGGGATACCCCTGGTCCACTTTGATCCCCATCCAGTCTTTCTCCAGTCCAGTTTTATCTAAAATTGATCCCAGTTCAGTACATAATCAGTTTCAGTTTTAGATTAAACAATGGGTATAATTAGAAAAAGAGGGGTATACCCTAAAAGTAAAAAGAAAAAAGAATGATGTGATTGATTAGAAGTGTGAGAGGGGGTATGAAATGAGAAAAAAATATACAAAAAGGGTATCTAAATATGGACCCTAAAACATGTGTAAGGACATCTATTAATTGTATAACGCGCTATTGACGTCTTCCTCGTTCACACTGTCTAATTGTTAAGGCAAAACGTAATTTGAGCTAATTAATCAATAAGTGTGTGAAATGAGTACACTATTTTGTTGTGAGAATAGGGGAATGAATATGAGCCTTTGGATCTTTCAAATCAAGGGTCCATATTAATACATTATTTTTCTAAAAAAATAAGTTTTAAATAGAAATGGGCGGAGGGGTAGGATGGTAATTTTACCATCTCATTAATTTATTTCCTGTAAAAAAAAGACAAAAACATTCTCACGCTCCCCTTTCTCTAGCGATTCAAATTCTTCAAACCCTAACTGCAGAAAAACCACTTCAAATCTTTGATTTAACGGTTAAATCTTTTAATTCATCATCTAAATCATCTTTTTTTGCATCATGATTGTTCGAATCATCTTTATAATGGTGAAATTCTACCGATTTAGTTTGGCGAAACCCTAACTCCCAAAACCTTATCTAAACCTAAATAAATGGAAACTTGGTAAGTTTCTTTGTTTAATGCAACTAACACAAATTCGGTTCAGATGGTGATGTTTTGTTATTTCGTAATTGTATCACATGTGTTACTATAATGTTATCTACATTTGACACTTTGCTATATATTTGTATGTTTTTATGGATATGTGCAGTTGTCACCTAAAGTAGAAATATGATGACAATGTTCGTTAACTGTGTTAGAGTTTTATTGTTATGATATATGGGTTATCAAAGTGAAATTTGTGCATTTAGAATAATTAAAGTAAACTTGCATATAAGGTGTTCGATAAAATGTCTCAATGAAATATGATTTTACTATTGTCGTTCTAGTGATTGATTAGCATAAAAATTTAGCATCTGGAACTACAACAGTGCAGATTCTGAAGATTTGGTTGAACACTAGGATGGATAGGAGTTATTGTCACATGTAGTATTGTACTGTATCACATGTGTTACTATACTGGTAATTACATTTGCACTATGTTGTATATACTTCATAGTATCACATGTTGTACTATACTATATTGATACCTCGTAGATTGTTCTTTATAGTATCACATGCGGCTCTAATTAGATCAGTGGAAGGTTATTTGTGATCAATATAATGTTCTTCATGTAGTATTGTAGTGTATCACATGTGTAGTACTTTATTCGATCTAATTTAATCATCTGGTGTATCAGAAAATTAGCAATATACAGAGGCCAGTTATGATGTGAATTAAGTGGAAGACGTATGAAAATAGTCAGGATTGTGGTGTGTTTACCATGCTGCACATGGAGCAGTACACTGGTCAAATCGTGAGTAAGTGGGACTGCGGGCTCGATGTAGAAGGACCAATTTAGAGAATGCAGCTTATCCGATTGCAGATAAAGTTTGCTGCAAAGATGATTATGCACGAGTATAACATCCTTGCAGAAAGAGTCCATGTTATGGTTGATCACTTTTATCTGGACACAGCGATGATGATATTAAGAACATGATCAAAAATGCAATCAGGAACCACAAAAGGAGACTTCGGGATCCTGACCAAATGTAGATTAAGATGCCACATAAGACATTGAAGAGAATTCCACGGGGACTGTTTTAGAAAAGTATATGTTCCGATGATGTAATCAAGTACATTTTTTTCTTTATAATGTTGGTCATGTTATGTTTTGGAATCGGGTGTGTTCGCTACAGTGCACTCAAGTACATTTGTTCATAATAGCATTGGTCATGTTTTTTTTTGGTAAATCGGGTGTGTTCGCTACAATGCACTTGAGTACATTTGTATATAATAGTAAGCTTTATGTTTGTTTTGCTAAATCGTTTAGATGTTTGGCTTTTTCGTTATATCATTTTTTTACCGCCGATGATATATGTTACATAGCACATGTGTTATCTAGCATTAACACATGTGTTACCTACCACTAACACATGTGTTACAGGACACTTGCACTTGTGTTACATAATAGGTGCGCATATGTCACATGTTTAATAGTAATGTATTCTTGATAGTCATAGTAACACATATAGTACCATACAAAAGTAAAATGTGTGATAATAGTGTTAGCACATATGTTACCAACCACTAACAAATGTTACAGGACACTAACACATGTGTGACCAACCACTAACACATGTGTTACAAGACACTAACACATGTGTTACCAACCACTAACACATGTGTCACATGTTTAAAAAGTAACATATTCTTGATAGTCATAGTACCACATATGATATTAAACAAGAGTATAACATGTGTTAATGGTGTTAGCATAAGTGTTACTAACCACTAACACATGTGTTGCCATACAGTAACAGATGTATTGCCATACAGTAACACATGTGTTGCTAAGCAATAACACATGTGTTACCAACCATATAATGTGCAATTTTAACAATACATATGTAAACAACAGAGCGGAAACAAGTATTATGTCTCGCATATATAACAAATTTCTTTAATGATACTAAAGATAATAAAAATTTAGTTTTCCAGTAATCATGTTAAAGTTTTATTGAACATTAAACAACCAGTCAGTCAACAGTTTCAATTTATATAATTTAAAATCACTTTCCACTTCGCATCTATTCATCTGCTATCTTCCTAGCCTCTGCTTCAGCTTTCTCTCTCTCTTTCGAATCTGCTTTTGCCTTAGCCTCTGCTTTCCTCAATGTTACAGTTTTTGAACACACAAAAAATGTGCCTACATAAGAATCCACGCCTAGTGAACTTCTTGTAGTTATACTACACCGAGCCATCCTTTAAGACATAAAACACGGTAATACATGTGTTATGACACGGTAACACATGTGTTATGACACAAGATACACTCTAACACATGTGACAAATACATCTAGTAACACATGTGTTATGACACAGTAACACATGGTTTATGAAACAAGATACATTCTAACACATGTGACAAATACATTCAGTAACACATGTGTTAGCATAAAGTGACACATGTGTTATAACACAATAACACATAGTTTATGAAACAAGATATATTCTAACACATGTGACAAATACATTCAATAACACATATGTTAGTATAGAGTAACACATGTGTTATGACACAGTAACACATGGTTTATGAAAAAAGATACATTCTAACACATGTGACATTTTATTGCAAATGTTCTTAGAAAGGCTTTGAGTAGCCAGATGTAGATATCGGCAGTTTTATTATTTAGCAAACCTGCACCAAGCATCGAACTCTTCCCGTGGTTGTCTATTCAAGTGAATGGTACGAACATCATGTTGTATATGTTGGAAAAGGTATCTTTTTTAGGCTTATGTATATACAAGAACAATGTAAAGATACACACGATATGAAACTTACTGGTAACTCATGTGATACCTACTAGTTTAGTAACACATGTGATATAACACATTTTATACAAGGTAATGAACTTATAACACGTGTGATATAATAATAGTAACACATTTGACATAGTTTAGTAACACATGTCATATAAGGTAATGAACTAATAACACATGTGATATAAGATAATAAACTAATAGCACATGTGATAGTAACAGAAGTCATGTGAGTTTTTTATATCAAAGAAACTATTACTTGTTACTTGTGCATCATTCTTTTGATCCACATCGGTAGCTTCACATTCCTCTATTACAGCCATCAATTTCTGTACTGTACAACAATACATATTTTTCATGTATCACATGTGTCACTAAATTTGAAAATCAATATTTGAACGTTTTTTTTCATCTATTTGATTAATTTTAACAACTAAAATGAATCACATTAGTTACATAGAATACTATTAGTTACATAGAATACTACTGATACTCATTTGCTACTAGTATCACATATATTAGTACACTTATCATATTCAATTGAAACAGAGTTTGACGATCGTCGTACAAAATCATAAACATAAATTGCATAAAACAGTTGATTGATTAATCAGTAGCAATCATTATGTAGTTGCGATTTCGTTAATCAAATCGTATATAGAAAGAGGTAATAACGTGAAATTCGCGCAAAAAATACGATCACCGTAAATCGCATAAACATAAAACCTAATCGTATAGCAAAAAAATGACCGGTTGTTGTTTGAATTGAAGAATTTTGAAGCGAGTTAACGTATTCTTTACCTTGAATTTGATGTTCGTACGATTGATTTTGAAAAAAACCATGTGATCGGTGTTCTGTGTGTTACGTACGTAATATGTATGTATATTACGTACGTAATATGTATGTATATCTGCTATATCTATATTATAATAGATTTAATTATTTCTTTTTAAATTTTTATTTATTTAATTAGAATTAAATATAATGTAGGATGACCAAAATACTTTTCCACCCCTAAATAAAATGGAGCATTCTGATTGGTTCCTCTGTTCTCACACAAAATGTCATTCTCATTTGAACTTCACCCTAATTGTGTGATTACAACTAGCTTGCAATTTTTTAATTCATTAGATTCCGTGTATGTTTATTATAATATTCATCCTTTCTATATATTCTCCTCTTCGATAAGTAGGATTAGATATATTTTTTAATTTTTATAGACTTTGAATAAAAAAATGTATTAGTCAAGTTGTAGTTAAAGCAACCACATCTCTCCAGCTCATTGCATTCGTAATTAGATGTTAATTAACATTTTCTAAGTCATAGCTCCACATGACAAGCGTGTTCCCGGGTTCGATTTAAAATTTTGTATGATCGAGTATCAACTTGACAGCATTAAACAAAGATTAGGTTAATTTTAAAAAATTTATGACTCAGACTTTGTAATAGTAATCCAGTTGACCTGTTTAGTGATTCAGGCTACCCATGATTAAATATGACAGATGGTCACAGATAGGGCGTGATCAAGTATTTAAGTGTAAACATTCAAGCTGCTATTCGAAATTAGAACTTAATTTATTCATCATTATTGTTATGATAAAAATAAATGTAATAAAATAAAAGTCCTGTAACAAGGAGATCTATAAGTTGCTTGCATATGTGTATGTGGTTTCTCATACATCTTCCCTACACTTTCACTTTCATTTTTGATCCATTGTTTTGTATTCAAATCTCTATTATATTATAAACAGACATATGGCATCTCCTTCAATCAAAGAGTTTGCTCACTTACAAATCCCACTTGAAGACGTACTAAAAGCCACCAACAACTTCGCCGAGAAAAATATCATCGGCGAAGGTGGTTTTGGAAAAGTGTACAAGGGACAACTCTTGCGGTCCGGGAAGTCAGTGAAAATTGCTGCGCGGAGATTAGATGGTAATGGCAAGCAAGGAGATGTTGAGTTCTGGACTGAAATCTCTGCGCTTTCTAGTCTGAAGCATGATAATCTAGTCTCCATAATCGGGTTTTGTGATGAAAATAATGAGAAGATCATCATAAACCACCATTATCGCAAAGGTAGCGTCTTGATGTATCTAAGCAACCCGACCCTCACATGGACGCAAAGATTGAGAATATGTGTCGGTGTTGCACGTGCATTAAGTTACATCCATAAAGAAGATGGACGCAGTTACTCGGTCATACATCGTAACATCAATAGCTCCACGATATTATTGGATGATAAATTTGAGGCCAAGTTATCCGGTTTTGAGTATTCTATCAAATATTCAGCAGATCGAATGAACCAGGTTCTGCTTTCAGAAGCTATTGGCACAACAGGGTATATGGACCCAGTAATCGAAACAACTAGGGGTGTGACCTACAAGTCGGACGTCTACTCATTTGGCGTAGTTTTGTGGGAGATAATATGCGGGAGGAAAGCGTATGTTCCAAATGAGGAAGAGGATAAGAGGTATCTCGTCTCATTGGCCAGATTTCATAACAAAAACAGAACACTGAGTGATATAATCCATCCTGATCTACAAAACCAGATGTCCCAGATGTCACGCATATCGTTCTCAATATCCGCAGATGCCTGCTTAAGGGATGAACGAGTACAACGTCCGGATATGAACACAATTGTTCATGAACTTGAGGACGCATTGGAAAATCAGCTGCAATATGAAACTTTGGTAAGATGCTTCTCTTTCCTTGATTTGTTATAATGTCTATTGGTTTCCTTCCCATTGTAAAGGAAGTAAGGAACTGCCACCAAATGGGTTGTTTCTATTCTACTTTAAAACAGAGTAAACTACACTAGCTATGGTCCATGTACTTCGCCATTTTTTTAGGGAGGTGAAAATTACAACACTCGTTGATTCATACACCACCACATTATACAAGTCAAAGCTTAAAAATTAACATACATATACAATAGCATAATTCTAGTGTGTCAATAAAAATTAACATACATGTATACAATAGCATAATTTCAGTGTTCTTGCCTCCAAATCAAGATGACAACGCTATCTATCTTAAAATGACTGAGCAAATAAGTTATTACACTGATCCAGAATACCAGGATACCGGTAAATTGAAAAGAGAATCAGATGTATATAGTTTTGGTGTGATTATGTTTGAAATTTTGTGTGGGCGGTCAGCCCATGACAGAGTTTACTTTAAAGGGAGCGAGAGAGGCCTACCAACTATGGCACGACGATGTTTTCAGGAGGGAACACTAAATCAAATGATAGATCCTTTGATAATGGAAGGAAGTGGTGACTACAATTTTATCCTAAAAAGAGGACCTAACAAAGATTCTTTGGAAAGATTCGTAAAAATTGCCAATGAATGTGTGACAGAATCTCAAGACCGACGTCCAACAATGAAAGCCGTTGTCAATGAGCTTGAGAAGGCCTTATTTTTTCAAGTAAGTTGATGCTATGTAAAGATAATCTTTTATTATCACTTCATATTTTCTTGGGTTTATTGTTTCATATGTATTCAACTTTAACACTTTTTACTATTGTATGAGTCAAATTTTGAAAACTTCAATTATATATATTGAACTTGTAAATATTATCTATTGTATGTAAATTTCTTTTTAGGATAAGATCCAAATATAAAAAGTTTTCTTTTTTGACCTTACTCAAAAGGGAAAATTTACATACAATAAATTATATTTATAATTTCAATACATACAATAGCTGGATTAAATGAAAGTATCTTTTATACAATAGTAAAAATATAAAGTTGAATACATAGCGAAACAGTAATCCCTATTTTCTTTTTATCACTAATGGCAGTTTGCCTATTTATTTTCATTTTAAAGAATTAACCTGGAAATTTTGATGATACTAGTTTGAAATACATTGACCATAAACTGAATTCCGTATCTACCATCTACCATAGGTTTATATACAGGGAACACATGAATGTATTCAATAAGGTTTTAAATTGAAAAGGCCCTATTAACTAGAGTATAAGTTATTGTAAGTTTTATTGTCGAATTACACATTCTATCATGATTAATTTTATTTTTCGGTTGATGAACGAACATCAGTGTCTTGATCAATTATAAAAACCAAAAATTAATTAAGGACTTACTAAAAAGAATGAGAAAATGTTATCAGGAAAACTAATAAAAGTTTGACGTACTGTACAAAGTTTTCTTTTCTTTTTATCTCTTTTGTTATACATAAATCCTATATTCAGTCGACTAGTTTACATTATTGATATGGAAATATGTAAAAGTCAGTATCTAATTAAGCACATCAAAAAGTGTATCATGTATTTCTACTCATACTACTATTAGCAAGTACACGTAGGGTGTGCGTAGTTGATGGATCAGGTATATGTATCATGTCGGACAGGAAAACAACAAGGATGACCCTAGAATTTCACTTGAAGACATAAAAAAGGCGACACGAAACTTCCATGATGCCAATTGCATTGGAAAAGGAGGCTTTGGGAACGTTTATAAAGGAAACGTTCAAAAAGGTGATGGATTCGATCTCATTGTTGCAAAGCGATTGGATACAACACGTGGTCAAGGGGAAAAACAGTTTCGGAATGAGCTCCAAATTCTTTTCGAATATAAGCATGAGAATGTCATCCGTCTTGTTGGCTATTGTGATGAAAAAGATGCAAAAGTCATTGTTTATGAGTACGCGTCAAGAGGAAGTCTTGATCGGTACTTGAACGATCCTCATCTTACATGGAAGAAACGGCTTAATATATGTATGGATGTTGCAACTGCTTTAGAGTTTTTTCATGGAGGAGTTGCGACACAAGCAACAGTGATACATAGGGATATCAAAACTGCTAATATTCTATTAAATGATGAGTGGAAAGCAAAACTTGCTGATTTTGGACTTTCGTTGATATGTGCAATAAATCAGGAAACAAACTATATCATCGATCATGCGTGTGGAACAGAGGGCTACCTGGACCCACTTTACCGAAAATCGGGTTTCTTAACCATGGAATCAGATATATATTCATTTGGTGTGGTTTTGTTTGAGATCTTGTGTGGAAGATCAACATTTTCGATCTCCAAACTTGAAGGTCAGTTTTTGCCGACTTTCATTAAACAGAGGTTTGAAATGGGGAATCATGATGAGGTGGTGTTTGAGGCTATAAAGGCACAGATCGTTCCGAAAGCACTGAATGCATTTCAAACGATTGCGTACCGGTGCTTACATGATGATAGAGAAAAACGACCAACGGCAAAAGAAGTTTTAGAACAACTTAAGAAGACATTGGAATTCCAAGTAAGTTATACGAGTAATAGTTTTACAGTGGCAGGGCTCCTTTTTAATTTATTTACTTTTTGCCAAGTTTGTCAAGTGCGCTTATCATAAAAGGGTTAATGCCATAGGAAGTTATCATACCTAAATATTATATTCAGAAAGTGTCAAAATGAGAATAGTGTTATACTTATTTTTTATTTCTTTAATTGTTTAAATTATGCATAGGAGAGTGAATCGAGTACAGGAACTGCATTAATCTTGAAATGATACAACCTCTGGACCGCCCACAGTCTATACCAAAAGCTCGAATTCATATCCAGGTATGTCTTTAAACCCAGGAAATGATTTTGTTTCAGTAGCAAATTTCATGAATACAGATATCCACAGTCTTTGTTCTCTTTGATCCACACCCAAACCAGTAACCATAACATAACATCCCTGTTTTTCTTTTACCTGACAACTCAACTCTGCCTCCAACTGTATAAGATAACAAATAAAAAATCACTTCTAATAGAATTGTAATTTGTTCATGAGAAGTTTTGTTTTTATAATATTAAATCATACTATTTTGTATTGTCTATCATAGATTCAATATACTAAAGTTACATCAATAGAAATAAAAATTAGAGCTCTCGAATGTGGCTAAGTATTAATCGATGATATATTTAATATGCAGCTTTCAACCCCTGATTGAGTTTCTACCAATACAACAAGTATTTCATATCAAGTTTACGCTTCATGAAAGTCCAATGTTGTCATCGGATACAGGTTATGACTGTTTTCTGGTATTCGAGCTTCCGAAAAGTGGACGATGTAAGGATGGAGGTCATGAGCTAATAATGTATTACTTTGAATCTGAAACTTTTTATTTATCAGGGGATGATGTATGGTCTTATCGTAGAAGGCCTTAAAATTCTTCCAATGTACGAAGACATGTATTTAAAATTCCGAACATCTTCTGTTCTTAATCAATGGTTGTTGATTACTCTAAGCTTTTCCCAAATTCAGAGAAGTTTTAAAGCAGTTATAAAGTACGTTTTTAGTGCATGATACGCAAATGCTAAATTCCATTACTTTCATATATTAATTGGTCAATTTTTTAGTTGTCTCTGAAATTAAGAAAGATACTTCAATAGATAACTGAGAAAAGTTGGATCACTTCTTGAACAGTGTTAAGATTAATGAAATCCAAATTTTGTCATCGGATGCAGATTATATGTGTTATCTGGTATTCGAGCTTGCAGAAAAATGCTACCGGTTGCTTGGTGAGAATTGGAGTGCTACACAATAATGCCGAAAGACTGAAATTTTGTGGTTTAGATGACCAGACCCATGGAATTTAAATGATAACAACTAGGTTCCATAACAAAGGGAAATATGGATGGATGTTAAGAAGCATAAATTCAGCTCTAATCATGAGTTTAAAAATGGATGTAGATGATTCCTTGAACTTAAAAAACTGGTTAGTTATCAACAAATGTCCTTATTGTAGAGAGCCTTGAGTTTCTACCTGTCATAGGAGATTGTTATGTGAAGGGCTATGTTGTTAATGGAATTTGATCCTTATTTGGGCCTACAAAAGAAGATTTTGAAGTGGGCTATAGCAAGCCCATCTCTTAGTATATACTATATACTACCCTTTTATAAAAAATTGTTATGGCCCAATAGCTGGAAATTAATCCAATAAGGTGATACATACTCCTCTTGCCCAATAAAAAAAGTAGGGATAAGTATCTAAGAATGCATTAAACTTGTCTCAAATGTCTATTGTATGTATCATATTTACGGGAGGTAAATTTAATGCATCCAACTTTCAAAAATAATTTATTGTATGTATTTTGATGATGTGTCGTCCTTTTAAGATGTCAACGTCCTTAGAAGATGATACGTCATCAAAAATAATACAATAAACCATTTTTGAAAGTTGGATGTATTAAATACATCTATTGTAAGTATGATACATACAATAAACATTCAGGACAAGTTGTATGCATTCCCACGTACTTAACCCAAAAAAGTATATCACCTTTCGCGAAGCTGCTCGAGACTGAATCCCAACTAGATGCAAAACTGAAAAGAGAGGGGATCATGCATGGTTCTTGATGTAACATGTCTGATTTTTAAGTATATCAAATGTATAAACTATATATCACCTACTTTAGAAAGTGTGATGTCGAATCTAAATGCTTTTAAGTTTCTCAATCAATTCTAATCCCCAACGCAGTAAAACCTTTTAAGAAGTAGAAATTACCAGGCGTGACTAAGCTTGGGAAGCTATAGTGTAACATGGTTAATGTTTTTTTACAAATCCCTCATTCTCAAACCCAAAAGTTACAAATTGAATTTCATAATACTACTCGAAAGTTGTGTGGACACCACAACAGCAAATATGCTTTTTACGATACATATTTTCTGCAATTTTTAGTTGAGAAATCAGACAAGTATATCGTTTAGTGTGTGGAAGTTTTACGTATTTTGCACTAGTATATTTGCTATTCATCTATCTAATTAACTAACTAACACAAGTATAAGCTGTAGTATGAGATTTTGTTACATCAAATTTAATAAGATCTTAACGGGTTAATCATTTGAAACTAGTGTATTTAGTACTATCTAACATTGGAAATTATTTTTTATATATTTTAAAACATAAGGAAACATAAATTTGATTTATGAAGGACTAAAAGTGTCAAGTAAGAAGTAGTTCAGTATAACTCTTGTAAGTAAGCGTTTAAAAAGTTAACGTTCTCCGTTATGTCCGTCACAAAATCCCCATTAACAACCTCATTTCCCCATCAACCTAAAATATGCAGAAATCAATCGTCCGTCCGGTGAAGAAGTCGTCGGAGAAATATGCGGGCGTTAATCCACGTGGTACCCTAACTTTCCGATCTTTGATTCCTTTATTTAAATACCGCTGTAGTCGGATTTTTGCGTTGTTCTCTTGATCTTTTCAACATAAAGTTCTTATTTTTTTTATAATATATTTTTAATATTATACAGAATCCGCTGGGTATCATCAGAAGATTAGATGGGGTTGGTGTTTCTGGGTTTGACTTGTATTGACTCCTTCAGCTTCATCAGTTTTCATCTCTGTACAACTTCAACTGCATCAGGTACAAGTTTTGTGGTTTTGGTGCCAATGTTAATTCTTGGGAATAAGAATCAAAATTACTTCATGTATTATATTGTCTACTACTTATGATTAGGGGTAATATGTCTATGTATATTCAGGTTCCAAATATCTATTGATTGCTTACTCTTGATACAAATAAAAACAACAAAATATGTTAATTCTTAAAAATGCTAACAATATTCATATATCGTTGGCCCCTGTTTACAAATCACCACAAACTTGTATTATTAAGAATTAATATTTGTTTTTTATATTCGTCTTGTGAAAATTGTAATTGCTGACATTGCACACATACTATGTAACATCAAGTAGCTTTTTAAAGATGTTAATTAGATATGAATTTTATAATTCTTAGCCCACATGTACCAAGCGTGTTCCCCGGTTTGACTTGTAATTTTCAATGAACGAATATCAACTTGACAATATAAAAAGATTAGCTTTCATTTTAAAAATAATTATGATTCTGACATTGTAATATTGATCAAGTTGACCTAGCCTGTTTCGTGCTTCTCGTAATAATTAATATATAAAGGATGGTCTAGAGGATAGGCTGTGATTAACTGTGACATCTAAGCTCTTATTCAAAATGACAACTTAAATTATTCATTAATAGTTAAGATCTATAGGTTGCTCTCTTACATATGTGTGGTTTCTCATACATCTTCTTACCTTCACTTTCACTTTCATTTTTGATCGATTACTCAGATCTCTATCATTTTATAAACAGAAATATGGCATCTTCAATCAAGGAATTTGCTCACTTACAAATTCCCCTTGAAGACGTACTAAAGGCGACCAACAACTTTGCTAATGAATATATCATCGGGAAAGGTGATTTCGGTAGGGTTTATAGGGGACAGCTCTTGCAGTCGGGGAAGTTGGTTAAAATTGCTGCTCGGAGATTAGATCGTCAGCACCAACAAGGAGTCATTGAGTTTTGGACAGAGATATCTGTGCTTTCGATTCTCAATCATGAAAATCTTGTGTCTGTTATCGGATTTTGTGATGAAAAACATGAGAAAATCATTATAACCTGCCGCTATGCAAAGGGAAGTCTCTCGATGTATATAAACAAACCGACCCTCACATGGATTCAAAGATTGAGGATATGTATTGGTGTTGCGCGAGTATTATGTTACATCCATAATGAGGATGGACGAAATTACTCTGTCATACATCGTAATATCAACAGCTCCACAATACTATTGGATAATAAATTTGTGCCCAAGTTATCCGGTTTTGAATATTCCATAAAATATTCATCGTATCGAATGAACCAAGTTCTTCTTTCAGAAGCTATTGGTACAACAGGGTATATGGACCCGGAAATTGAAAAGACTAAAGGTGTGACTCACAAATCGGACATTTATTCATTTGGCGTTGTTTTATGGGAGATATTATGTGGGAGGAAAGCATTTATTGCTAATGAGGATGAGGATAAAAGGTTTTTAGCTTCATTGGCCAGACTTCATTATGAAAACGGAACACTGAATGATATAATTCAGCCTGATCTACGGAAACAAATGGCCCTGAAATCACTCACCAGCTTCTCCAAAGCAGCAGATTCTTGCTTAAAGGATGAGCGAGTACAACGTCCAGATATGAACAGTATTCTTCATGAACTTGAGAACGCACTGGAACTGCAAATGCCATATGAAGATATGGTAAGATCCTTCTCTTGTTATAGTAAATTGTTATAAGGGCTTAGTGCCTGGGAATGCAACTAAATAAGGCCTGATATCTATTGTGTATTTGTGTGTACCCAACATAGGTTTGCTATTTTTAATAAGTCAGATTTTCAAAAGGTGTGTTTTAGTGTATTTTGGTAATGTTTTGATGATGTGTCAAACTCTTTGGATGCCACGTGGCACTTTAAACGAGTGACACATAAGCAAAATACATTAAAACACCCTTTTTGAAAGTTTGATGCATTAAAAATAGCAAACCTAAGTTGTGTACACACGATAGATATCAAACATAAGTTAGTTACATTCCCAGGCACTAAGCCTTGTTATAATGTCCATTAATATGATATGTTTTCTACGGTTGTAATTGATGGTAAAGGAACTGTTAACCGTTGATGTCACAAAACAGGTTAAACAAATCAAGGGTTGGATCGGGTTGGGTATTTTTTTACCTTTCTCTTGATTTAAGGTCCTCCTTTGTCACACTTTCATCTTCTACCCTTGGGACTTTTCTCTTGATTTTTTTTTCTTTTTTTGGAAAAAGTAGACTTGCCTTACCAGTAAAAGAAAAGAGTATTATATGCTTTTCAGCAGCCGATTTCCATCGATTCCAAGCAATTTTAGAGGCTTTAACTTTAACCGAAAACCAACCAAAAGACGTCACTACCCTTAGAATGTTTCACACTTTATTTTTACTTTCATTCTCATTCTTCTAGCAAGTCTCACAGTAACACTGATCCCCCTTGTCTTGAAGAAAAAGAACGTGGAGCACTTGAAGATTGGACTCAATGATATACTGTTGGCCACCGATAATTTGTCAAAGTCGTCCGTAATTGGGTTTTCGGGATTTTATAAGTTATACAAAGCAGATGTTGAGTATTTTGATGAAGAAAATCCTTCCATTGTAGAACGGAAGAATACTATAGTCATAAAGTGCATCCTCAGTAGGGAAGACAAGCGCATCCTTGGTAATGATAGTAAAGACGAGGAAGGACGAGAAGTATTTCTCACAGAACTCGAAATGCTTAGTACTTGCAAGCATCGAAACATAGTCACTCTAGTTGGGTTTTGTGATGAAGATTCGGAGATGATTCTTGTCGTTGAGCATCTTTCAAATGGATACCTGGATGATTATTTGATAAACATCAAAAACATGCCTATTCTTACTTGGGAAAAACGTTTGAAAATTTGCCTTGATGTTGCACATGGAATAAAATATCTTCACTATGAGTTGGAAGACCAAAAGACAATAATACTCCGTGATCTAAAGAGCCAAAATATCGCGTTGGACGAGAATTGGGGGGCAAAGATTGTTGACTTTGGGCTCTCTATGTTCCTGCCTCCGAATAAGGATGACGAATACAAGAACGATGCTATATATCTACCAGATCCTTTTGGAACTCCTTATTACAAGGATCCAGAATATATGAAGACCGGTAGGTTAAAAAGAGAAACAGACGTATATAATTTCGGAGTAGTTTTGTTTGAGGTTCTATGTGGGAGAATAGCCTATGATAAAATTTATGTTAAGGAGAGTGACCAAGGTTTGGCCCATCTAGCACGGATATGCTATAAAGAAGGACGAATAGAAGAAATGATAGATTTTATTATAAAGGAAGAAAGTGGACTCAACAAAGATTCTTTGGATAAATTTATAAAGATAGCATATCAGTGTGTAGCACCAGCTCAAGACCAACGTCCAACAATGAGTGTCGTCGTCAATGAGCTCGAGCATGCCTTATTCTTACAAGTAAGTAAACATATTAAATTATTATACTCTTCACAAAAAAGAAGAAGTTATTGGTATATAATATATGGTAAGAAAGAGGAGGTTGTTAAAGCTAAAGCGGAGTTAATAATATAAACTTTTTTATCCCATAATCAACACGTACTACTTTTGTGTTGCATGGTCTGTCGTTTGTCTAATACATATCAAATGAGTAGTAAACATCGTTTCGTACATGTAAAGTGGTATACAATGTAAGTTTATTTTGTCAATAAAAGGGTATGTGATATGAAATCGAAGTTCCTAATATACATAAATCCAGTTTTCAGTTTTTATAAAATTAAAACTAGACTTTCACCTTTTGTTTTGAACAAAATGAACTTCCAATCATCTTAATTTTTTTTTATAATATTGAACTTGCAAATATCCTTTAAATGCTTAAAATATCTTTTGTTCAGCTGATTCCGGGAAGTTTTGAAACATCCTTGTTGAGCACGAGCATCAACAAATTGCAATGCAATGTCATCTCATAATATTATTTCAAAAGAAAAAAAAACCCATAGATATATAATCAGTGAGGGGACCAAAACTTTTATTGTCTGACTACGAGCATGTGCCATTTTCTTTCCCTCCGATATACACTTGCGAGTTTCCACATGCATACACCCAACTATTTATGAAAATTACCCTTTGTAAAATATTACAGTAACACTATGTAATTAAATTATCAAAATAGATCACAAGACAAATTATATCTTTTATTATGTAATGTTGGACATTAATTGCTTTTAATATTGTTGCTGGTGGTTCTGTTTTAGTTGAATTTATTGTCACTAGTTTTTTTCTAAACTTTTGTTTAATTATTTTTCATATTATTGAGGAGCAAGTGCAACTCTCGAATAAGGACGAAATCTTCGATGAAATTGAGAAGCCGGTTGAACTAAAATTAACACGAGAAAGTCTTGTAAGACCATCTTTGCTTTTGCTGTTATGCTCTCTTATTCGGGTCAAACTAATTATTTTGTCAAAAATAGTTTTATTGTTATCGTTATTGATATTGTCATTCATGTCAACAAAACTTGACAAAAATAAGTAAATTGCAATATTGAAGTGTTTTTTTTTTTGGAAACTCCTATAAGACACAATATGGAAGTGATTTTACAACAATCTCTTCACACATGTCACTAATTATGAATTTTCGTATTATTGCTAAAAGGAGCGAGTACAAAACTCAAATGAGGTCCAAGTTATTGAAGAAGTTGAAAAGACAATTGAATTGAAACCAATGCACGAGAATCGTGTAAGACACTCCTTTCGTATTTGTTTTCTTTCAGTATTGTGGCGTACTTTATATTATGTGTATTAATAAATTTTACAAAGATCTAGCGGTTAATGAACTCGTAGTAGAAATTCTCCAACCCGAGTACCCGAAAAGATACTAGATACCGACGAACCAAAAGGAGACAATACAATTTGTGAATAAACACCTTTGAGTCGACTTAGATTCAAGAAACCAATGTAACCTTGGCTCTGATACTAATTTCTTAAAGAAAACCAACAAAACTTTAAAGCTAGCGCGGAATTATAAATCATAGAAACCACACACGTAACCCCAAATTTTAAACCTTTATAAACCGAATGAGGAATGCAATGAAGAGTGTACAAATCACATCTTCTTCACCTCATTTTATAGAGATGGGGCGTTTGAATCCTTGTCATAGTTTGTTAGGAATCCTCCTATACCGATCCTTGCATAACAAGCCTATTAGATAATCAAACCAACAACCGTAACTCTGATACCAATGATCCCTCAGAGTTTTGTGGTAACTACGGGCAACCGGCAATGTGCGTTTAGCATGTAAATATTTCACTTATAAAGTTAGATTACCAAAACTCCCTTCATTTGTCATTTCCAATATTACCCTCACAAGCACTTAGTTGTACTATACTCCAATGAACTCAAATAATTTAACTTATATGTGTTTGTTGTACACAAACTACTTATGATTTTAAAAGTCATACCTATGAAACAGTTTATTTCAAATTTCCTTTTCACTCTTATTCTTCCAGCTAGTATAAGCTGTAACACCATCCCCCCCACGGCCCCACCCCATCTTACCCTCGCAAGTACTTA
The DNA here is from genome assembly GCA_963422505.1 of Pseudognaphalium luteoalbum. Lineage (NCBI taxonomy): Eukaryota > Viridiplantae > Streptophyta > Magnoliopsida > Asterales > Asteraceae > Pseudognaphalium > Pseudognaphalium luteoalbum. Next base: position 3,166,360 of record OY730198.1, on the reverse strand, counting down.
ATTCTGCTATACTCCAATGAACTCAAATATATTTCAAATTGCGTTTTCATTCTTATTCTTTTACCTAGTATAATCTGTAACCCCCATTACAATAATGCAGATAAACAAACTGGAGCACTTAAAGATTCCACTCAGCGAAATAATGTTGGCCACAGATAACTTTTCCAAGGCATATCACATTATGGTTACCAAACACTACCATATATACGAAGTTGAACTCGACCATTATGATATATTATATCAATCCTCCGTAGAAGGGAAGAATAATGGTGAACTACCCAAAATACGGAACACTGTTGTTATAAGACGCCTTAATCGTAGGGAAGACAAGCTAGAAGAAGAAGTGTTCTTCACAGAACTTGAAATGCTTAGTACTTGCAAGCATCGCAACATTGTCACTCTACTTGGGTTTTGTGATGAAGATTCAGAGAAGATCCTTGTCGTTGAGTACACATCTAATGCATACGTTTCTGATTATTTAGATAACCAAAAAGACAAGTCTATTCTTACTTGGGAAAAACGTTTGAAAATTTGTCTTGATGTTGCACATGGATTGAAATATCTTCACTATGAGATGGAAGGCCAAAAGACAATAATACTCCGTGTTTTAAGTAGCTACAACATTGTGTTGGAGGAGAACTGGGGGGCCAAGATTTCTTCCTTTGCTAAATCGGTGTTCCTGCCTTTGAATCAAGGTGATGACACACTCCATCTCGATATGAATTTGGGAATAGATATATACACTGATCCAGAATTTCAGGAGAGTGGTAAATTGAAAAGAGAATCAGATGTCTATAGTTTTGGTTTACTTTTGTTTGAAATTCTATTTGGGAGGGTAGCGTATGACCCAATTTACACGGGAGAGGGTGAGAAAGGGCTGGCTTATGTGGCACAACGAGGCTTCAACGAGGGAACACTAATGGAAATGATAGATACAATGATATACGAAGGAAGTGGTGAATACAGTTTTACCCTGAATAGAGGGCCCAACAAGCATTCTTTGGACACATTTATAAAAATTGCATATCAGTGTGTGGCAGAAAAGCAAGACCAGCGTCCAACAATGAAAGTGGTTGTTGAGGAGCTTGAGAAAGCCTTTTTCTACCAAGTAGGTTGAAGCTTCAATAAGATAACCTTTTAGTTTCTCTTAGTATGTCTTTTTGTCACTAACGGTAATCAGTGAGCTTATATTCTCAATTTTTATGATATCGTAGAATTCTTGATGATATTAGTTTAACATACATAAAACACAAACTGAACTCCGATCCATAGGTACCATATTTTGTATACAGGGAACACATGACATTATCCCTCATAGCATTAAGGTTTTATATTGAAAACTACAGAGGTTTTTATTTTTATTAATTGTTTATTTGTTTCAATCCAATCTTCAGTCGACCAAGAGTTTGAATACTGATATTGATATATGAAAAAAGCCAGTATCTAAGCACATGAAAAAATGTATCATTTGATTAGTCTTCTCATACTTTTAAAAATACAAGGTGCATTTTATGCATAAGGCATATGTATCAGGCATATAAAGTTATTACATCTTTTTGCTTGAGGTATATGTAAAAACATACGTGTTATTTCGGTGTAGTTGATTATGAGTATTATACTTCTCAAACTTTGATGCTGTTATAAAGTTAGTTTATTTGCTGCATCATGGCTGACAGGAAAACAATAAGGATGACCCCAGAATTTCACTTGAAGACATATCAAAGGCGACACGAAACTTCCATGATGACAATTGCATTGGAAAAGGAGGCTTTGGGAACGTTTATAAAGGAAAGGTTCCAAAAGGTGATGGATTCGATATCATTGTTGCAAAGCGATTGGATACAACACGTGGTCAAGGGGAAAAACAGTTTCGGAATGAGCTCCAAATTCTTTTCGAATATAAGCATGAGAATGTCATCCGTCTTGTTGGCTATTGTGATGAAAAAGATGCAAAAGTAATTGTTTATGAATATGCATCAAGAGGAAGTCTTGATCGGTACTTGAATGATCCTCATCTTACATGGATGAAACGGCTTAGTATATGTATTGATGTTGCAACCGCATTGGAGTTCCTTCATGGTGGACTAGCGACACAATCTGCGGTGATACATAGAGACATCAAAGCTGAAAACGTTCTATTAAATGGTGAGTGGAAAGGAAAACTTGCTGATTACGGGCTTTCCTTGATAACTGCAATAAATAAGGAAACAGACTATGTCATCGATCATGCGTGCGGTACAAAAGGCTACGTTGACCCACTTTACTTAAAATCGGGTCTTTTAACCATGGAATCAGATATATATTCGTTTGGTGTGGTTTTATTTGAGATCTTGTGTGGAAGATCAACATTTTGGATCACCAAACATGAAGGTCAGTTTCTGCCTAGTTACATTAAACAGAAATTCGAAGAAGGAAAACATAGTGAGGTGGTTTTTGAGGCTATAAAATCGCAAATTGTGCCGAAAGCACTGAGTGCATTTCAAACAATTGCCTTCCAATGCTTACACGATAATAGAGAAAATCGACCAACAGCAAAAGAAGTTTTGGAACAACTTAAGAAGGCATTGGAATACCAAGTAAGTTATCATAGTTTTATTATGGAAGGGTTTCTTTTAATGCTTATATTTTTTTCCCGAATTTGGGACATGTGTTTAGTATAAAAGAATTAAGAGTTAATTGCTTGGTTCATCTCTGTACACACAATTGCACCCAGAGTCCCTATACTTCACCTTTTGCACCTGAGTCCAAACTCCAAAAGGGGAGGCCTTGTTGCGCGATTGTGTCCTCATGTAGAAAACACGTGTTATGATTTAACGGATGAAAAATAGACGGGGTTAGAGGGAGGGACCAATCGCACAACAAGGTTTCCATTTTGGACTCTGGGTACATTAAGTGAAGTATAGGGACTCGGGGTGCAATTGTATGTAAAACATATGGACGAACCATGCAATTAACTCAAGAATTAATGACATAAGAAGTTATCATACTTAAATTATCATATTCAAAAAGTGTGAAAATGAGAATAAATGTATATATATATTTTTTAATTGTAAAATTAATGCGTAGGAGAATGAATCGAGTGTGAAAACTGCGTCAATCCTGAAATGATATAACATCCGGAGCGCACACTGTCAATACCAAAAACTCAAATGCATATTCAGGTATGTCTGTAAACTCCGAGGACATTATAGTATTATACATAACCACAGGCATTGTTTTCTTGATCTACACCTAAACTAGTAACCATAACATAATAGCTCTGTTTTTTTACAAAACTAAACTCTGCCTCCGACGGTATAAGATAATCAATCAAAAATCACTTTTAATAAAATAAATAATCTTTGTGAAACTATTTGAATTATTTCAGGTGGTTTTGGTGACAATATATCTCGATCTACTTCTTTTATTAAAATTTTTACCATCCCTAAGAACAGTAGGAGTTTGATATGTGAATGGACTTCATCGTGACTTCTTGTTTTAATTGCTATATTTTTCTTTGTACATTTCTCATCAGCCTGTTAAAATGGTTAGCTTTGTATTTATAATATCAAATCATATTATTTTTTATTGGATAAATGACAAAAATGGCCTATGTACTGCCACAACATATTTTAAGTATGCAATTTACCTATATTATTATCAAGGTACGCAATGAAGTGAGTTGCTTCAAACTTTGATTTTACTTGTTAAGATCTTATAATGCTGACTAGATGCAAGGTTGATAAAGTCGGAAGTCACAAACACGATATTATTAAATATAAAATGCCACGTAAGAGAAAAGGTAAGCCACAAACACGATATTATTAAATATAAAATGCCAAATAATCATATTTATCGGTGGTTGATCAGGTAACCGGTTACCATCTTACTCACATTGGTACAATTTCTTCCGGTTTGTTGCATACTTCAACAATTTTTGAGATAGATTACCTATTTGGAATAATTTGTGGCAGTACGTAGCCGTTTTTTGTCATTTACCCTTTTTTATTGTTTATCAAAGATTCAAATTATTGAAGTTACATCAATAGATAATTAAAACCTGGCTAAGTATTAATTAATGACATTTTATATGCAGATTTCAAACGTGATTGAGTTTCTACCAATACAACTATTTCATGGATACAGATTATATATGTTTTTTATGTGAGGTTCAGAAAAGTGGACTATCGATGGATGGAGGTTATTGTGTTGAAATTCGACTCAAATCGGTCATGACCTAAAACTGCATTTCTTTGAATTTGAAACTGTTAACTTATCAACGAACGATGTATGGTTTTATCTTAGAAGGCCTTGAATTCCGTCCAATGTAAGAAGACCTATATTAGAAATTTCCGGCATCTTATGATCTTAATATTTGGTTGCTGATTACTCTCAGCATTTCCCAAACACAGAGAAGTTTTAAAGCAGTTATAAAGTAAAGCTTTACATTCTTTAGTGCAGAGATGTCGTTCATTGGGCATGATATGCAAATGCTAAATTACATCACTTTCATAACTTACGTGGTCTTTTTTTTAATTGTCTCTGAAATTAAGAAGAATATATCAATAAATAATTGAGGAAACTTGGATCACTTCTTGAACGTGACTAAGAGAGTATGTGTTTCAAGTGTAAGATCTATGGAAGTCGAACGTTGTCATCTGTATACTCTGGTATTCGAGCTTGCAAGAAAATGTTATGGGTTGCATAGCCCAGCGAAAGTACGAGTGATCACCAACCAACAATACATAAAAGACTGAAATTTAGCGTTTAGATCCTCAGACCCATGGAGTTTTAAATGATAACAACTAGATGCGGAATTGGAAAGAGAGGGAATCATGGTTCTTGATGTAACTAAGAACCATAATTTTTATATTTTCAAATCCTTAGGAAACATAATTTTTTATTTTCGAAGGAGTAAAAGTGTAAACTAAGTAGTCTAGTTCATACAGACTGTAGAGTATAACTCTAGTAAGTAACCGTTAAAAAGTTAACGTTCTCCGTTATGTCTGTCACAAAATCCCCATTAACAACCCATCGATCTAAATAAATCTAAATACGCGGAAATCAATCGTCCGTACGGTGAAGAATTCGAGTCGGAGTATGGGGGCGTTAATCCATCGATCTTTACTTCCTTTATTACAGATTCGGAGCTAGAATGAGGGCAGACAATGGGGCACCTGTCATCACAAAAAATTTGAAATTACGTAAAAATTGATTTTTTTGAAGTATTATTGACAATTTTAAAACTTGACCCCGTTAAAACTACAAGCAAGTACAAAATAATTTTCCCTCCTCTATTAAGATTTCCTAGCTCCAGCCCTGTTTTATTCAATACTGCTTTAGTCAAGGATTTTTGCGGTGATCTTTTAATCTTTTCTATATATGTTTTAATATTTTGATGATTATGCAAGTTAAAAGTCGTTGGCAATCATCATCAGAAGATATAGGAACAAAGATTAGACGAGGTTGTTTTTTCTGGGTTTGACTTGTATTGACTCCCTAAGCTTCATCAGTTTTGATCTCTGTACAACTTCAACTGCATCAGGTACAAGTTTTGTGGTTTTGGTGCCAATGTTAATTCTCGGGAAAACTAATCAAAATTACTTGAATTATTATATCTTGTATTATATTGTCTACTATTATTATTTGTATTTGTTTTAGACTACTAGTAGGATTTTGCTAAAAGAGCTCTTTTTAATTAAGCCTTTCATGCATGTTTTAATTATTAGTTGTATTAAAATCATAATTAACTTTTTCTCATGTTTTAATTATTAGTTGTATTAAAATCATAATTAACTTTTTCTCTTCTCCTGAATTTATGTTGACTTGGAATTTTGATTCAAAGTACCAACTATACTAACGAAAGCCTTAAGGGCTTCCATTAGCAAAACCCGTTTTATTTTATTTATTTACTTTTTATTATTTTACTGAATTAGAATCCTGATAGTGTTGACTTTGATACTATGTGTTACACTTGATACAAATAATAAGAACAAAATGTGAGCATTAGTGAATGATAAAATAGATGCGTTTGTTTGGCTTGCAAGTGTAGGCATCAACGGACAATATGCGTTAACGACTTTCGTCTTACTTTGGTTAGGGGTGGAGATAGGAAATTAAAATAAAGTTGTCAAAAAAATTTATTTTTAATTCTTTTATAATTTAGAGATTTCTTTTTCTACTTATAGGACGACTGTCTATGATGCCCCACTTTGACTAGCAAAATTTTGTGTCAATATATGATAATCTATTCGTTCTTGATTCACATGTTATCAACACATCGAGATAGTCTGGGAATTGAAATTTACAATCAAAATTGAAGTGTTTGGAACTTTGGGGGTTTAAATTTTGTTTATTATTAACTAATCAATTAACTGTATTTTGATGTCGTAATATTAACATATTTATTTATTTATTTCACTACGTATAAATCATACATAAAGTCATAAAGATGCATTAAAATGTAAAGAAGCTAGAGACTAGTATGCTTGACATCTATAGGGGCATAAGCCAAAAGACATCAGATACGTATATCTATACACCTTATAAATTGTTTAGCTATTTTCTTTATAGCCTTATAAAATTAAAGATCGAAAAAGACCATAATACCCCTATTTTTATTAGAAAAAACTAAACCACCCTTTAACTGATTATGGAAAGAATATTAATGATTATTACATTCCATTTTTAACATCATTTTGAATTAGATTCCATTTGACCCTCAATGAACTTGTCGGTTTTCTCTTCTTCAGTAACAATAATCCCATGGATCTCAAGTTCACTTAGTAGATGGTGGAAACGTGTGACATAAGCATCAAGATCTTATACCTTTAAAGCTTTAAACACAGTAAACTGCTTTTTGAGAAATATAAAGAAAATTCTAAAAAGTTTGAAGCACTTTAATTTTTTCTAATCTAACCTTGCGAGTATCATTTGATTTGATAATATTAAAAGTAACAATGAATCATTTCTGAATCCAATTCTCGATAATTGAATTTTATCGACATTCTTAATGATCCCAATAACTATCGGTATCTCTTTAATTATTATTATTGTTAGTTATGACCATTTACCACTGTTATATTTTTCTCATTTGTAACCGCTGTATTGTGCGAGTAATTGTCTAGTACACTGTAATATTTATATCAAGTAGTCACAAATCAAACTTAAAATAGTGATGTTCCTTTTCCGTGACTACCATCCGTAAACTCAGTGACAACTAAATTCGTCACTGGCTATCATACTATTCTAACAAAAAAACCTTATTTACGACACTAGTTTATGTCTCTAACTTTAGCCAAATATGTTTGATACGTAATTTAGTGACGAATTGGTGACAACTAGTAGTTGCTTCACTAATTAGTGTCAACATAATTTTATTGTCACTAAAATGAAGGCATAGTGATGTTAATAAAAAGCGTCACTAAATATTCATCGCCATTTTTCTTGTAGTGCCTCTGATCTAAAATCAAATGAAATAGTGATCGTTAGATTTGAACCTTGGTTAGTGGGGTAAGGTTCTTGAAAGAAAGGGCAAAAGTGAAGGAAGAGAGAGAAACCAATGAGGAGGTGACAAGTGTCTTACTCATTTCTCCACCTTTTTTTATCTATTTACTCACCCTCTCTCATTTCTCCACTTTTACTATCCATTTCTCCTCTCTTTCTTTATCTCTTTCTTTCTATTTTTTTTCTTTTTTTCTATTTTTTTTTCTAAAAACTTTTGTTAATTTTTTTATATAAAAATAAAATAAAAAAACATTTTAAACTTTCAAAAAATAATTTTTTTAACTTATAAGAATTTCTATACACTTGTATCAAAAATAAATAATTAAATAAAATTTGTTAACATTTTTTTTAGAAAAAATTATCATTTTTAACAATTAAAAATGAAAAAAATAGTATTTAACATTTTTTTAAAAACCTTTTTTACGGTTTAATTTTTTAGTATTTATATCATTTTCATATTTGTGATGCACAAGATATTCTATATTATGATGCAGATGAATATAAAAAACAAGATGTAATAAAAGTAAATTATTGGGTAAATATTTTTTTTCGGCATCGTTAAGCAACCAACTCCAATTGTTCGCAGTAAACTGGTTAATGTTGTATCGATATCGGCTTTATGGTAACCGGTTACCGGGACAACCGGTCAAACTAATGACATGTCATTTCTTTTCTAATTTAAATACCAATGTGTACAAGTATTGCCAACTGTCGTCACCCCAATACGTCGGTCGGGTTTTATCCCGAATCGTTGCTCCGACCGCAAATGAGGTGGACGAGTAGGGAAGTTTTAAAATTTATATTTGCTGGGCTCAAACTATGCTAGCTACCACCTTGTGGGTAAGGTGGCAAGTATAACTCGAGTGTCGTCCAAAATCGGAACGAATTGAATTGAATTGGAACCTACCAAAGATAACTTGACAATAAGATGGGTTTAGAAACAAGGTAGGTATTGGTTGGGTTTTATTTAACCTAATCTAATAACAGGAATTTAAAATGCAGGAAAGTAAACGAGAATATACGCAGTAGGTAAAGAGTGATTGCTGAAACTTCGACGATTAGGGTTTCAGGATGCTATCCATAATATTGATGATAGGTGATTACTCTGGTTAAGAATCTTTTAAACGGATGGTGTAAACACTAGGATCCTACGTCTAGGTGTAACCCTAAAACATATGTCACTGAATCCTAGGCTATCCTGATTCTGGTTAGATGGGACTGTCTTCACACCCACCTCACCGTCTCTTTCGGAGACCAATCGACCCTCTGATTGGGGTTAAGGAATAAGGCGACAGTCCACAACACTGACTTTTCTTAACACCTATATCTATCCAATTTTAACAGAGTAATACTGGTTGTATGCTGAATAAGTTAAACTATCGGTTAAGTAGAGGGTTTTAAGCATCTGGGAACACAGCCGGCATCCTTGATTTCATTTCCTAACTCATATTTTATCTGATTAAGTTCTAATACTTCCGTCATGGATTAGACCCTCTTTTGCCATCGGTCGTTCATCCCTAGGTATGTGTACAGTGTATAGTGTCCTTATTTTCCACAGTATTCTAACCCTAGGTATATCTAAGGTGTTTTAAAGACCTATTATATCTTTACAAAGCTTTATAACCAGAGGTAGTTTAACGGTGTACTATAGCATTTTCATGGCTTAACAAGACCTAGACCCGTGTCTGGAAGGGTTGCTTCCAGGTAATCCACGGTGAGATAGACCACTGGCATTTCCTTGGCTTCCACGTATTTGTACTCTACCATTGGTATTTCCAACGCTATACCAAGTATTCTGCCGTATTACGACGATCCCACAGTTTCATACAAACAGGAGATAACTGTGTATTCGTAGTTAGGGTTGATCAGGTCCTATCCTAAGGCAACAGTCACGTGAGAGATCGGAAAGGGTGATTAATTAAGTCTACATCCAGGATAAGTCTAAACATGTATACAGCATAACAACTATCAATCACATATAAGATATATTAATTAAACATCATCCCTAATCCTAACATCTACATTTCAACAATCACATATTAATCTAGCTAATCAGCATGGCAATAATCATAAATCATACTGAAATAATATGCAAAGTAAACATTATAACAGCAAGAGAGTAAGATAATATCACCGGATTAGAAGAGTAATACTGAGGATTACAACAGTATGACTTGAATAACCTTGCTACAGCTTGATTACCCAATTACAACTTTCCTCTAGCTCTAACCACTACTTATATCTCTCTAGTTCTCTAGAGAGAGAAACTAGCTAAACTAATTACAAAATAAAAGAAAATATTCTAGAGAGAGAAAGTAAAGAGAGATGATTTGTGAATGAGAGGTGTTTTGAAATGTGAAATGGATCCCTTGTATTTATAGGAGAAGGCTAGGGCTTGAGGTACAAGTCTTTAAGCATCAAGAACAAGCACCAAAGCATCATACGGGGCAAGCGGACCAGGGGGGTCAAACGACACCTCACAAGTTAAACACCCTCATATACGACACCCTAAGGGACGTATACAGAACCTAGGGTACCGTATAAGGTACCTAGTGCCGGGGGGGGGGGGGGGGTTGGTGCTCCATTTGGCCTCCGTTGACTTCTCGGTTGCTTGGTTCATCCGTATCTTCTTCGTTTGGAGTCCGTTTTGCTTGATTTTTACGCTGTTGGATTCGGTTTTCCGTTACACTTATAATGACACTAAGTTTGCCAAATTTAGAGGTGTTTTACTTTTGCATGTTCCGGATGACGATCAGCGGGCTTCCAGACTGTACATCTTCTTCGTTCTTTACTCATTTCTCTTGATTCTTTCACCTCCGATCTTGGTTTTTCCTATGGAATCATAAAATATGCATTAAGATCTAATTTAGTAGGATAATCAATAATGGAATATTTAAGGTGATTGTTTTTGCCTCGGTTTGCGTGTAAATTGGATGTTTTAACTGATTTTTGTAGCAACGCCCGTATTTAGACTACCTAGGTTATTTTTGATGATAAATGATTGTTTTGAAATGTTTTCACTAGAAAATAGTTCAAAAAGTGCGGAAATAAGTACTTTAAAACATGACTTTTTGAGTCACATCAAGTATCCCACACTTAAGCGTTGCTTGTCCTCAAGCAACAACTCAGTTGTGTCACGTGAAAACATTTTATAGTTTTGGGTGAGTTGAAACATTTCCAAAAAGTTGCCACTTTTTCATATGGGAAAATTATTTAGAGAACACAAGGAAAGTTAAAAATGATCATTTCAGAAATAAGAATTGACTTTCGCAGGTATACTTTCCAAATCTCGTGATCTTGGAGTATACACGACTAGGAGATCTCACTAAGGGTGGTCACTCAATTCACTCAGAGTGTATCGGGTTTCCTATCAATCTAGCACAATCGAAATCGCTCAAATAGCCAGTCATGCAGCACTCATCATCATAAGCTTGGTCGAGAATTGGATCTCCACCACTTAGAAAGAGGACGACGCTAATTATCCCAAGACATTCAAGTGGGTTGTAATGTTTGTGAGGGTTAAAGGGTATGGACATTGGTGATTTTTGGTTGAAGGGGTTGCTTATCTCGGTCATTCTAAGAATCATGAAAAACATATTGTAGAACGGAGAAGATAGCTACTAGTATTTCATCGGATCTTTCTTTGAAGGATTGATACTTTGAAGCACTTAGCTTTATTTTCTTTTCTTTTTCTTTTCTTTCTTCATCTGCTTTTTCTTTTCTTTTCTTTCTTCAGAACTTTTTTGCCAGAGAACTTCCAAGGATATTTTTGATTTTCTTTTGGAAATCTCTTCTTTCTTATCACGAACTTCTTCGAGTCTTTTCTTCTGGTGTCAATTTTTCGCACCCTTGATTTTCTAATTTTGGTGAACACGGAGGAGTAGATCAATTCAGAAAGAGATTCTTCAAGATGTTTTTCATAACCTTAGAAATTCCAAGATAAGTTGTTGGGAATTTGTGAAGAGTGGTTAAAGGTGTAGGATTTTAAGAAACGAAAGGTTTAAGCTCAACAGGGTTTTCTAGGCAGATCATCGATACTAAAAAGGAGTATCGGAAGGGTTTTGGGCTTGAAAAGGTATGTAAAAATGGGTTAGATCCTAAGGAATGTCGAGATCATTTAATTGCACCTATACCGCGTACGGTACTCTCCAGTGTGGTCTCGAAGCGTATGTCAGGAACAAGTTCTAATTTAGAGATACTAGCATCGGCACACACAAGAAATGAACAATGTAGCATTTAAAATGAATGATATTAAGGCTCAAAATCTCACTGCCAATTAGGGTTTGTATGTGCCTAGCCATGCTCCTTAGATTGTTAATACTTATTTAAGAAATTTCTACCTTATTTTCCCTAATATTTCTGAATAACTAACTCACATTAGAAATGGTTCCTCTTTGAAAGATATTGTAACTCAAAATTAGTAAGGCTAATCGGATGATTTTGCTCATACTTTATTATTTTTGTTTAAAAAGTTTTGAAAATTTTGAAAATTTGAGGAACATTTTTCGAGTAAAGCTATTCGGACATTAAAATAAGTAAATATCTAATTCAAGGTATACTATACCTACTATCCCACACTTAGAGGAACATTATCCCTAATGTTCTCTTGAGTTGAGATTATATTAGAAAATATAATCCCACACTTAGAGTTTGAACATAGAGAAAATGTTTCTCAAGTATTTGGTTTGGGCTGGAATCCCACACTTAGTGATAAGTTTAGGATAGAGTATAGATTACTTTGCATTTCTAAGCTAACAAAATGAATCAAGTTATGAAAACGAAGTGAAAGGTAAGAAACTCCCCAGATGACGATTTAACGTTTAGATGCGAGAGCTGAATATTTGAAGATCTTCATTAAGAGTGATCCAGCTTCGTATGTCCTAATCTGGTGCACGGTGTTTCCATCCAGGCTTAGCTAAGAGTCGTTCCATAATGTAAGTGGAAATTCTTATTAGTGAATTTCACACTTTTTGTGATTTAAGATTTGGAGACGATCCTGGCTAAGGCGTCTTGTAGTGTGGGTAGTGATCCAACACTTAGATCTTTGAAGAGTTCGAGGGTTTTCAACACGTGAGAGTTTCAAAAGAAGATAGACCAAGACTCCTCTCCTGAGATGTGTGTATGTTCCGCGGCCTGCAGGTGTGTGCTTCTTGGTTGTCTGCCTTTTGCTTCACGGTTTCTTCTTTTGAAAGCTCATCATCTCGTGCGGGCTCATTTCTCATTCATCATCAGACATTCAATCACTTATTCTAAATAAAGAAACAAACATAATAAGTAACTACGATAAACATAATATAATAAAGCATCAACCATATAGGTTGATAAATATCCCAAAAGTTTTAACCAAGTGCAAGATAGAGATCACTGTAATCAATACAATACATAAGTCAGTGATATGAAATATAAATCACAAGATAAATAGTCTAGAATGGAGGATCCTCTGCGGGTATGTCATCATGCTGAGTGGGAGGTCCTGCGACTGACTGATGTCCACTGGATACTCTCTGCTCATCTAGAGGTAGTAATCCTCTCTGAATTAATATCTGCCTGAGGGTCATCGCTGGAAGTGCCATCACATCATCATAACCAAGTGCGAGCATGTCCTCAGTGGTGACACCTGCCGTCTGTAACATATCAAGGTAAAGCTGCCTGAGGGTGCTCTCAGTAGGAACCTGATCTGAAAAGATGGGGCCCAAATCCAATTAAGGGCCGATGCTACCAGTGAACAATGCATTGGAACCAATGTAGAGTAAATCTTGTCTGTATGATGTGCTAGCTCATGGATGCTGGTCATGAGTGGGAAGGGGTATAGTCGGACGAGGCAATGATGCCTGCTGACGGGCTGGTGATGGTACGTGTACTGAGTAAACTCTAGCTGTACCAGATGTGGATCTATGAGTGGGTAATGGTGCGGAGTATGTGGTAGGTGTGCGAGGGCGTCTATATGGATGTGATGGTAAGGTGGAGGTATGTAGATGTGGTGGCTGAGTGGAGGTATGTGGATGTGTTGGGGGAAAGGTAGTGTATGGGCAAGTGGTGGTATGGGTAGCGGGTGGTGGTGGTGGTCCACATCTGTATAAGAAGTGCTCAGACTCAGGTGTACCCTGTTTCCTAGCTGTCAGAACCTGCTGATCACGGATAACCTGTAAAGCATGTAATAGATAGTACTGAGTAAGAGGAGTGACCAGATCTGAATGATGAACAACAACCTGAGTGGGCTGTGATGGTGTCTCTGCTCCTTGTGCTGGCTCAGGTATCTCTGCTGCTACTGGTCTCTCAGGCAGGGGACCAACATCTCTGTCCACTGTAGTCGTGCGCTTCCTAGTCATGAAGCATCCAGGAATGGGCTGCCTAGTATGATACCACAAGCATTGTCTCTCAGGTCCCTCATCAATCATCTTGATCAACTTGTAGTACTCAAGGTCAATCGGCTGCGAACTAGCATGATGGGTATAATCTTCACGGTGACTGTCAATGAGAATCCCCATGCCATGTAACAATCTAGTGATAATGGCTCCCATGAATACGTGGCGCTTATCCTCTCTCTTCTCCTTCCACAACCTATTTGCTATGATGTATGCGACATTCAGGTTTCTCTTCATCATGATCGCATCCATAAACTTGAGTTCATCCGATGTAGCGGGTCCAACGTCTCTCTTTCCAAGAATGGTACAACAAAGGAGCTTGTAAAGAATGTGGTGAGATGGCTGGGTCATGCTGGAGGCTTTAACTCCACTCCTAAAGTCTGTCCCTGACAAGTCTCTCCAAATCTCTTTGTGATCCCGTGTTGGTAAACTCGAAATAGACTCAAAACTGCCGGTGAACCACTCAGAGTCTGCCTGTGATCGGGTATAGAGGACAAGGTATACTCCGAGATCTCGAACGGTCATATGATATTTCTTCCCACGGTACCGGAAAGTGATCTTCTTTTTGTTCGTAATGCCTAGTCTCTCACGGAACTTGTAGGTCATCATAAACTCGGTGACAACCTCTCGGTAGATAGCCTCGTCGATAGAGAATAAGTGAAAGAATGCGGCATGCTCCTCGCCATCTACGTCATATCTGATCAAATCCTCTAAATCCTCTCTAATCCTCAACCGTCTCATGTCCGGCCATATGATGATTCTATTTGACCCTAAATATCGTCCCATCCATTTCTCTATGTGCTCGATGTTCTCAGGGACCAAAGCAAGCTTCCAAATTTTAAGGGTTCGATAGATCCATCTGTAGCAAGAAAATGAGAGGCATGAGTTATAATAAATTGTTAAGTACATTTCCAAATTTTAAATAAAAATTGGAAATGCATGCTTTAAAAATATGGATATATCCACAATTTATCAAGACTAAACCTAGGCCTAACCAATCCTCAATCCGCAATTTTCACAACCATTAGTGTCTAACCTATTCCAAGGGTATTAAAGTAATAAAAATACTAACGCTTAATCTAAGTGAACTCATCTTTTCAAACAACTAGCAACTTATTCTTACTTTCATTTATGGTAACTTAATCTAAGTGAGCATGAGGTTTGTAAGAACCATGTAATTACATCAAATATATCAAGTAAAAGAGCATAAACCAATTTATTCATGCAAATACCATGCGGTTGAAGACACGTGTTAACTTATTCGGTTACTTTTAATGATTTTGCAATATTTAGAGATTTTGATAAATGAATGACGGTAGCTTACATGTGATGGTCATATTAAAAATATTCAACACTTTATTAATTAAGGTGGTGAATAATTAAAATAATCAAGGACCAAAAGCTAACTAAGGATTTATTGAAAATCTAAGAAACTTGCCATGATTTTTAACGCAAGCACCATTTGAAAATTGAAAATTTTGAAATAAAATGTGATACTTGGTTAATTTTAATCACAACATGCCTACTTTAACTTCCAATAATCCAAAAGATCATTCATAATAAACTAGCAATCATGTAATCATGTTAATCAAATCATACTAAGCATGAATTAATCACAACAAGTTAAAATAAGCTACTAGTTACCAAAAGTTAACAAATCAAGCAAGTTTGACCACTAAAGTCAACACTTGAAAATCAAAGTTGCAAGCATTCAAGTTAACAGATTTGAAAGAAAGATGCAAGAGATAAAGGACTTGGATGTTAAAGCACATGGTTACCTAGTGGAGAAGGATCCAAACACTTGGTGCAGAGCTTATTTCCAAATGGACAGGGGGTGTGCAGCATATGAGAATGGGATATGTGAAAGCTATCATAGGGCCATATTAGATGCAAGACATAAGCCAATAATAACTATGCTAGAAGAGATAAGAGTTTACTTGATGCAAATGCTATATAGTATGAGGCCGATAGCAAACCAATTACAGGATGAGGTTACTCCTTCAATCAGGAAATATTTGGAAGAAGCAAAATGCAGGCAAAGGTAATAACTTATATCACTTTAGCTGTTATTTGTAAATACTTTAAATGCAATTTCTAAGTATATGTTACATGGCAACAGGGATTGGGTGGTGTATCATAGTGAGAGGTAAGTGTTTGAGGTAAGGAGAGGTGACGAATCTATGGTGTGAATCTAGATGGCAGGCATTGTGAGTGTAGGTTGTGGGATCTGGGTGGTATTCCCTATGTGCATTCTGTAGCAGTATATATACACATAGGCAAAGATCCCGAGGAGGGTGTCAGTCCCTGGTTGAAAAAAGATAGTTGGCAAAACACTTATGCATACTCAATTAAGCCAGTACCAGGTACCTCTAATTGGAGCAAACTAAACAAACCAATTATTTTACCTCCAATCCAAAGGAAAATGCATGGTAGGACAAAAAAGAAAAGGATCAGGCATGCTACAGAAAATGACTACCAAGTTAGTAGGGTAGGGAGGGTTATGACTTGTAGCAATTGTTGGGAAAGGGGTCACAATAAGACCATGTGTGAGAATGAATCTAGACCAAAACCAATCCTAGTTATTAAGGGTAGAGGTGGAAGAGGTAGGGGTGGTGCAAGAGGTGGTACATCAACAAGTACTGGAACAGGTGCTACTGGAACAAGTGATGGTGGAAGAGGTGGTAGAGGCGGTAGAGGCAGGGGTGGTGCAAGAGGTGGAAGAGCAGGTGATGTAAGAGGTGGTAGAGCCAAAGGTGCTGGAAGAGGTGGTAGAGGAAGGGGTGATGGAAGAGGCGGTGAATATGGTCAAGTTGGTCCTTCAGGCACATCCAATGGGGGTCAAAGGCAAGTGTATCATATGGGTCACAAACAGGTAAATATAACATATAAACCAATAATAACAAGTATATATATGTTAAGATTAAATTTTTTGTATTCTAGTTATATCTTACTTGCTTGAAGGTATATGCTTTGGTTGATGAACCAGGTCTGGAAGATATTGGTGTGGTTTCTCAACAACCTCCATCAGACCAAGCAACAACTGAAGAATTTATTGATGAGGAGTTGGAGATGGAACAACCGCAAACACTAAGAAGGAGGTTGTTTGCTGCTGATGGACCAACACAGGTCAATGCTCCAACACAGGAAAGTATGGCACCAAAAATGCTATTTGCTGTTGATGGACCAACACAGGTTAGTGATGGTGAAGTTAGTGTTGTTGATGCTGCTCCAAAACAGGATGATAGCATGGAACCAAATAAGCAACTAAAAAGAACCAGCTCCCAGGAGATTGATGATGAGGTTGATGCAGCATTTGAGTACATGAGGGAAAATCACGTGAAGAAAAGGAAGAAGTATGAGAGGATAGCCAACCAATGGTGGGTAAAATGACCCAAGGATGGAACTGATCTGTAACACCTCGCAAATCTAAACGTAATTACGAGCATTAAACATTTGCATCATTAGGCTAATTCCCTACTTGAGTGAATTCACAACTACTTTAGAGATAAGTCTAGCAAAGCCCACTAGTTGATACGCGTAGTATTACATATTTCGTAATTAGTATAATTGCGTACAAAACATTCAGAACAAACGCGACAAAAATATACGATCGTTGGTGAACAAATTATTTAATAATATGAAATTATTAAATAACCTTATATATTATTAAATATTATGTTGATAATATTTACAATGTATTTTGCTACAGATAACATTATTTCGTACAATTTAAAACAAATCGCAATTTAATAGTAAAACAAAAATAAAACAAAGTTATAATCATTATTATTACCCAACTAAATAATTTTGACTAAAACAAAATAACTAAAAGAATAATCGAAAACGTATTTAAAACCTCATAATTTAAAAACATTTTAACATTTAATGATCGGGTAAACAAACACGGGTAAAATACCACAAAATTGGGACTAAAATCCCCTCCCCTTTGGTTGAACAAAATCTGCCCAAACCCTTCCCACCTCCTCATTTCCCTTTCATTTTACCAAACACCCTCACACACACCTTCATCTTTTCTCTCTACCTCACTACCACCAACAACAACCAAAAACACTTACAACTAACACCAAAAGTCAAAAGCAAACATCATCACCACCACTTACATTTTCGGAATCATCACCATCAAGAGCAAGAACAAGCATCCATCATCATCATCTTCATCCTCTTCATCTTCAAGTTCTTCATCACCATTTTCAAAACCCCAAATCTTCAAATTGTAAGGATTCTTCACTTTTTTCTTTAGATTTCTTGTTAAAAACACTTAATATGCCATGTATTAGTGTTATATCAACTTATTATGCCCAAAAATCCCTTGAAAAACACTTTAAGAGTCAAAACCCACACAAAAATCGCGAACAGCTCGTTCTGCGGATCGAGATCGATTTTCGCGAGTCGAGATTTGGACTTGCGGGTCGACTTGACTTGCGGATCGACTTGACTTGCGGGTCGACTTGACTTGCGGGTCGACTTGACTTGCGGGTCGACTTGACTTCGGGTCCACTTGACTTGCGGATCCACTTGACTTGCGGATCCACTTGCGAGTTGACTTTTTGACTGCGAGTTGACTTTTTGAAAAAAATGCATTTTTGACCCTAAACGATGAATTTTGTCACATTCGGACATATATACATATATATATTTATATATATGTGTGTGTGTGTACTTTCGGATAAAATAACAAAAAATTTAAGGATATTTTCACGCTAATCATTTAACATCTTCAAGAATCAAACCCTTTATGATATAACTCGCACATGAAACACATATACTGTGGGAAGTATACAACACGAAATATATAATAATAATACTTTAAATTATTATTACGAAAACTCACCAACGAGCCGTACATGTTTTTCAAAACTACAAAACTAAATGATAAACGAATACTTGGACATAATCTAGTTGCGTGGACACTAGCATGGATGGTAAAACTAAGACATCCACATACTTATCAAATCTCATACGTTTAGGGCGTTAGGAGATTTCGGACTATACTTGGGCTTTAGGCTTTGCTAGCACTCGCACATTACTTAACTCAACAGGTGAGTTCACAGCCCCTACTTTTACTGTTTTAATTGCTTTTGAACAGGGGTGGAAAACATAGTCAACTGTTTTACTTATTGCCATAACTGCTTTTACTCATATGATTATTTATCATACTTGTTTGCTCACACGATTAGAATGCTTGAACTGTTAAACTCATACACAAAACTGGAATTTATGATACCACATTTTTATACGAATGTCGTGTTAAACTTTGTTTGGTATACCGGAGAACGACCGGTACTTTTATAAAAATGCTGGAGAACGACCAGCTACGTATTTTAGTGCCAGAGAACGACTGGCCAAGTGGACGGGAGAACGACCCGTGCGTATTCTGGACCGGAGAATGACCGGTGCGTATTTTGCTGGAGAACGACCAGCAGTGTTTGGACGGGACAACGACCCGTGTGTATTCTGGATCGGAGAACGACCGGTGCGTATTTCGCTGGAGAACGACCAGCAGTGTTTGGACGGGAGAATTATAACACGCAAAAAGTCATGTTTTTACGTACGTTATCTTCCACATTTTAGGCACAAAGTTAACAAAAACATACTTAAAAGGACATTATTTATAAAGTTTTGTTAACTAAGTCAAAACGGAGTTGATGTTTGAAAAATCACTAAAAATGGCAAGAAAAACATAAGAAACCGGGCAAAACTGCTTTATCACACCACCGTTCACTCATTTCAATGCACTTTAAGCTATGCTCTGAGTTATGACCTCTAACTTATGTCATTCTCTTCGTTAGGAAAATACGATCGCGTGGGTATAAAGAACGCTCAAAACGGATAAACGACGAAGAAGTTACGCCCGAACGAAGAAACAGAGAACCGAAGAAGCCGGATACGGCTGAACCAGGCCGTATACGGCTGGTCCAGGCCGTATACGGCTGGACCTAGACCGTATACGGCCTGTGTAGGCCGTATACGGCCTGTGCCTGGCCGTATACGGTCCAGTTTGCCCGTATTCACCCTGTGCACAGCCGTATACGGTCCAGTTTGCCTGTATTCACCCTAACTCAGCCGTATCGTGCGTTTGGGTGATAAAAATCTGATTTTTATTTGCCCTTGCGATACGGTCGTGCATTTTGAGTTTTGGATACGGTCTACGGATACGGTTGTGCGTTCTCTATAAATACTAGCCTCATTCCACCATTTCAACACACCTCACACTTCAACAACAACACATCTCATTCAACACACTTCAATTCTTCGTTTTCTTATATTTTTATATTTTTAGTCTCTCTCTAGAATAGTTTAGGTAGTTTCTCTCTCTAGAGTTTCTCTCTCTAGAGAGAGAGAGTTAGATAAGTAGTTGGTTAGCAGTAGAGAGAGAGATAAGCTGGTATTGTAATCACGGTGTAATAAGAAGCATTCTTGGTGCAAGACTCGGTCTTTTCTTTTCAGCTGTTACTCTGCTCAATTTTACTGGTGATATCTCTCTTTTCATACTTATACTATGTCCGAATTATTTCTGCCTGTTTGTATAATGTATGTTATTATTGCCATGTTTGTTGAGTAGTGTGCTGTTGCGGTTGTTGAAATGTAGATAATTAGAAGTAGGGATGATGTTGAATTAATCTTTAAATCTGTATAATTGGGAATTGTTATATTTGTTATGTCTATACTTATCATGCATCTAGACCTAGCTATGGATCACCCTTTCCAGTCCTTCGCGTGACTACTACTTTAGGCTTAGAACCTGATCAACTCTAGGTACAGTAGGAAGTTATCTGTGTTATAGTAAAGAAGCCGTGTTTGTCCCTGTAATCCGGCTATAATACTGAGTATAGCTTTGTAAACACCACTGGTGGTTTACAACGTGAAAGCTCTGGAAAAAGCCGTTTGTGCCGGCACTGTGGATTACCTAGAAACCCTAGAATATGGCCTAGAAACCAATATAGCTGTGGAAGTGCACAGTACACCGTAAGGCTACCCCTGTAACTGAAGCTATGGAAACACTTCGATAGTATTGTCTAAGTGCGGTACATCGTAACGGTTCCTAGGTTAGTACCCTGTGAAAGGAGTTGCATTGTACCCCGCTGGCGTTCCTAGGGCTGAATGACTGATTGCAAAGGAGAGGCTAGATCATGACAGAAGTAGTTGAACTAATAAAACGTAAGGAATGAGTCTGGAGATGAAAGTCAAGCCCAGCAGTGGTTCGGAGTTCTTAAAACCCCCAGACTCTACAAAACTGATAGTTTAGAATAACAAGTTAATAATCTGAACATATTTAGGAAATGGCATTTACATTTAGGTGTTAAGAACGGTCAGAATAACCCAAGTGGCAGTCTGTTACCTTATTCCTGCACCCTTGAAGGGTCACTTGTCCAAAAAGACAGTGTGGGGGGTTGAGCAGCCTGTTCTGATCAGAATCACGATAGCCTAGGTCTCGTGACATACTAATTCTGGTACTTAACTGGAATGAGTAGGGTCCTAGTGTTTACACCCATAATGCATCTGTTTATTAACTAAAAATGTCCCCAATTATCTTTATAATAAGCATCATCCCCGCAACTGATTATTGAAGTTTCAACTGCCGCAATTCTCTATCTGTCTACCTAGCTACCGATTCTACTCTATCTCATTTACTTTTCCTGTTTTTAAATTAGTTAGTTAATTAAATTAGAAAACCACCAAAAACCTACCTATCTGCACAAAACCCATCCTAAAAGCGAAACTCTATCTTTGGCATCACTTCGTTTCAATTCGCTCCGATTTAAGAATGACCTCGAGTTATACTTACTGCTTACTCACCCTGTGTGATAGGTAGTACTTATAAATTGAGTCCCCAGCTCTTTATAAATTTTAAAACTTAACCTCCCTCGACGCGCGCTCGGACGGACGGTCCGACGACGGGGTGTGAACCTCGACCGACCGTTTGGGCGCCGTCAAGTTTTTGGCGCCGCTGCCGGGGATCGTAGAGCGTTACGATTCTGAAGCCGCCTTAGATAGAATAAGCAATTAGGAGATCCTTTTCGTATAGGTTGACTTTAACCTATTCGAAAGTTACTTTTCTTAGAATAAATTAGCTTAGTTTAAAATAAAATGAAAAATCCAAAAATATCTTTCTACGATTCGCCGCCTTCTTGTCCCATTTCTCTATCCGCCTCCAAGACGATTGAAGAAATGACGGCTATGGACGATGCTGAGTTCTTCAACCACATGGAACCAGAGTTGAAATCCGACTTTCACTCATCACCGGAAGAAGCCTCCGCTAGCCCAGACGACGATTCTAGAACCTTAGGGAAATTCTTAGATCTTGACTTAGGAACCCATAAATCTCAACAGAAGATCTCAACTTCTGCTTCTAGCATTCCAAGCTATCAGGTTTTACCTGTACCCGAGATTAAATATTCCTTAGAAAATATCCCTAGATTCCCTGATTTTGTCGATAATATTCCTGAAGACACTCAATCCTTTCATTCCTCATCTAATGAAGAACGAATCCCCATAAGGACTGAGGATATTCATGAACATCTTCCAAAATCGCCAATTTTTGAACCTTCATACACTATCTATCGTGTTGTTGATAAGGAGATACCGAAAGATTCAGAAGGTAATGAAATCCGATACGTTGGCTATTCTTTTGACCCTGATAAGAGGTTAGGTGCGTGTGAGGCATTTGCTTTACACTTAAATTTATCTGCTTTTCCTTACTCAGTCGAGCAAAGAAAAACCATCTTAAGGATTAACATACTCGTAGGTGTTCTCCACTGTCTTCCGACCCAAAAGGAAGATGGTATCTTCACTCGATATCGAGAGCAAGAGCGAAAGCTATTATCAGAAATAGATTGCCTCATGAATCTATTTGCTTGCACCGATTATTCATCAGTTTCACAAACCATGATTAATCGTTATGCTGCAGCAATGATAAAAGAGCTTAAGCTACTAACTTCTAAAGATCCTGCGATCACTCTCGTAATTTCTGGAAAAATTCCATTCTTCGTAGATCCCGCCGCTTACATAATCACCAAGTTGCAAGAAATATTTCCTGGAGCTGACGACGACAAGATAGAAGCCGTTTTCTTTGCTGAAAGAAAAGATATTCACGTTAAACTCGCTTTGTTGTTCGACCAATCCAAATTCCCTTTTACCGTTTCTCAAAGATCTTTAATTTGGGATATCACCATTGCAGTGCAAACTACAAATGGAGATCCCGACTCAAAAGAGGAACTTAGGTTTCAGAGAATTTTAGGAAATCTTCTTCACAATCTTAATAATATAGACCGCGGTCTGCGAATAGGAATTTCAAGTGAAAAGAAAGTTAGAAAGGAATTTAAGAAGTTTGTTGACGATCTGCTAGAATTAGGCCAGACAGAATGTAGGATTCTTAGCGAATTCGAAAATTTTTCATTACGCCCTGCCAAGCTAGTTGATTATGTCGTTAACATCCTAAACTGTGATTTTATTCCTCGCTATACTTTAAGATTGCTTGCAAGAAATTATCGTAAAAAAAGATTTGGAACAATAGTCGAGCTACAGACTTGAAACAAGCGCTTTTTGGGAGGCAACCCAAATTTTTAATTAGGTCTTTAAAATAATTTTCTTAGGTTAAAAATAAGTTAGTATAGTTAATGGTTTAATTTGTTTTAGAAAAAGAAAAGAAAACCTTTTTAAAATCTTTGTCTTCGCAAAATCTGCGCAGTTTCTGAAAACTTGAAAATCTTAAATCAAAATATTTAATAAAGTTTTTTAATTGCTTAAGATTTTAAAGAGTCAAAATTTTAAACCAAAAATATTGTTTATTTTTATCTAGTTAAGTAGTTTTCCTTGCATTCTAATAAAACAAACTTTTATTGCGCACAGTCAAATACCAAATTTTAAACTTTTGCTAAAATATTTGGCTAAGGTTTTTAATTACCCAAAATACTTAGTAATTACACTTAGAAGGTTATTTAAACACAAATGGTAAAGGAGGAGTAAATAAAAAGGGGTAAAAATGGTCAAACAAAGTCAAAACCACAAAAACAATTCTTTCCCCCTCCTTCTCCCTCCTTGGCCGCGGCTCCCATCACCACCATACCAAACCCACCATTTTCCACCATTGTTAACCAAACCAAGCTTCAAACCTTCATCTCTAGGTCATTTTTGTATGCTCTAACATCATTGCATCTTCATTAAGGTAAGATTCAAGCTTAAAATACCAAAATTCTCTAACTTTGTTAACTTAGGGTTTCAAGTTAGTTTTTGATGATTTGTGCTTTACATTGCAAAATTGAGTTTTGATTCTTGCTTAGTGATGTTATAAGATGATGTAGGAACTAGTATCACTACTTAGATTGAAGCAATTTGATGTTTGACTTTGGAAAGTTGACTATATTTGACTTTTGTGACTAGTAAGCCCATTTTGACCAATTGATGATTAAATTGCTTATGATAAGTTATTTGTTGCTTCATTAATGCTAAATATGATTAGTATAGCTTATTCATTTGCTTCATTTGTGGTTAAATGTGTTATATGGTCAAGTTAGCAAAATTAAAGTAAGCATGTAAAGTTGACTTTTGTTGAAACGTCACCATTTTGAAATAAAACCTTTGATAAAATGATGTTTTGATATAAATAGATGCTAATGCCTTGCTTTAATTTGCTAATGCAAGTTAGTATTATGATAGATTTGGCAAATGACAAAAAAAAAGGAAACCTTACTTTGGTAATGTTGACTTTAAAAGTCAAAATGCTTAATTTTTAGTAATACTAGTAACCATTCTAGTTAAAAAGTCATGGTGGTGTTGTAAAATTGTATCTTTGAAAGTATTATGGTAAATCTTAAATAGATGCTACATTTTCCTAAACTAACTACTTTTAAATTTTAAAATAGTATCTATTTGAAAGAATACCATAATTACTTAAAAGACACAATCAAGTAACACATTTGTCAACTAAAGAAGCTTTGTTGCTATACTTGCATGATATGGTCAAAATTGCTATATACTTGATTAAATATCATGGTTTGTTTGCATGCGGTAATAGGTTATACTTGCCATACACACTTGTTATGGTCAAATCAGTCTTTGACTAGTCTTGTATAAATCATTAAGACCTAATAGCCTATTATTGTAAACCAAAGTTTCTTGTGGTGATAGAAAATTGAGTTTGGTGGTATTATTTAGCTATTACAGGTTTTTGGGACTGCTCATATTCTAAAGCCCACATTTCGAATTTTTATTCAAAATTGGGAATATAATTTAGTCAAATAACTTGTGATTATTCCTGGTAATTCAATATGTTCTTGTTTTCTCTTATTTTTCAGATGACTGATTTTCCCCGGTATATCAGAAAATCCATCAAGGATCCAGAGAAACGGGAAAGGTATCAGACATGGCTAACACATCAGTTGGGAGAAAATAGATACTTAGTATGGGAAGATTTGGAGCAAATCGGTTTAAAGTAAGGGTTTGAGAATTTGATAATGTTTAAGGTAGGGAAGCGACATCTGCGCGCATGGAAGAATCTATTTGAGATTAAGGAAAATGTTTATCAAGAGTTAGTTGCTGAGTTTATGGTAACATTCCAGTTCGACAAAACGATTGATAAGCTAAATGATGACCGAATGATTAGATTCAATTTCATGGGAAATCCTCACCACATGTCATTAGCAACCTTTGCCAGACATCTTGAGTTGTATACTGAGTATCAAGTTACCACTCCTTTCTTCCTGAAGGCAAATACTGAGGTAAAACAGCGAGACCACACTGCTATTTGGCAAGAGTTGACTGGAAATCAGTTCCAGTCCAATGTCAAGGCCACTTCCTTTCTTGATAAGCACTACCAAGTTCTCCACAACCTCATCGCTTGCAGCATTCGAGGAAAGAGGAAGACTAAGGGAGCTGTTGGGGTAAAGGACTTGCAGATCATTAAGAGCATTATAGAGCAGGAACACGTTAATGTTGCATATCTGGTTGCTGATAGGATCCTTACTGAGTCGGGTTACACCGAGTCAGAGTTTGCATATATGGGAGCGATAATCACTAAGTTAGTTAAGAGAATGGGGCTTTTGACTGAGGAGGTGATTGGGAACCTGACACCAGTGGCAAACAGGGTATCCAAGCCATATGACATTAACTATATGGTTAGGGTTTGGTTGTTAGAGAAAGATGCTGATGGGCAGATAAGATGGAAGGATGGTGATATCATTCCGGGAGTTCGAATGAGGCCCCCGAGGAGCAAGAGTGTTAGGTTTGAGTTCGATGACAGCACGGTCCACCGACAGCCTAGGACCGCTGTTGCTCATGAGCGAGAAGAAGGTGAGACAGCTGCTGCTGAGGCTCAAAGTCCACTGATACCGCCTGTTCGAGAGTTTGGTTGGGGAGATCCGGTATCGTCCGAGCTCATGTACGGTATATTGGGTATGCTTAACTCACATTACACACAAGACACATATTTAGCTACTGAGTTTGGATTCCCACAACCTGCACGTCCTACATGGGTATGCGGCCCACGACCACCCAACTACCACACCATGCCACTACATCCATTTGCCATGATGCCACCTACTACCACCATTCCCTACACCTCCATAACACCCACATCCTCCACTCGCACTGTGCACATGGAGATTCCTCGAGCCCGCCGTACCAGGACTACTCCTGCGGCTGAGCCGGTTTTCTCTGTGCACACTGCTACACCACATGAGCCGCATATCCCACATATTGGACAGCCATCTTCCCGTACCATGACCCGTCCGAGACCAGCTGAGTCAGCCACATCAGATACATCTTCAGAGACAGACTCACCTCAGTCAGATTTCAGACAAGACATGCAGGTTGATGACCAGGTACCGGTGCAGACTGATTATCTGCCTGATATGACTACTGCTACTGTTGTGCCTACTTTTTCAGGATTCACAGGGATGCTTCAAAGCAACCCAGTGCCTTCTGCCGAGCTTCCACCGTACCCGATGCATGGTGCTTCCTTAGGATCATATGAGGTTGCAGAGATGGGACTAGATCCCAACTTCCATTTGTACCCGATCCAGCCACCAACATCCGGCAGGCAACGCAGTTCGTCTTCAGCATCAGTCTCCCGTAGGTTATCCAGTGGACAGCACTCTGCTTCCCGTCATGCACCTTACAACTCCATGCCACCTCCAGCTCACGGACCACCATCCGACCAGGATCCTTCTCATCCTTAATCTTATCAGATTTTATTTTCATTTGTATTGGATAACTGTATCACTCATTATTACTATTACTGATATTTGGGATTACTGTATTTGACTGATGCTGCATGAACTATTTGGGTTCCAACCTGTAATCTGGTTGAACCCATCTATCTATCTTATCTTATCGTTTATCTATCATTTACTTATTTTATGCTTTTCTTAGTTAGTTTTTAGATTACTTGCAATAAAAGAGAGAGTAAAAAGTATGAAAGTTCCCCGAGAAGAAACCGAGATGACGCACGAATCACGCAAAGATCCTGACACAAGCTGATCGACCTACACATCTAAATCAGAATCTTCATTCACACATCTCAATCCTTTCTAGGGGAGTTTTTCTTTTCCATCCCTTAGTGATTTTTTCATCATCATCTATAACTCGCCGTTATGCCATCATGCTTAAATTCTAAGTGTGGGATTCCAAATCCCACACAAATCATATCAACTTAGAAACAGAGTTCCAAAATATTTTCAAAACCTAAGTGTGGGATTCCTTCACAAGAATTTTAAACTTAGTTTGAGAACATTAGGGACAATGTTCCTCTAAGTGTGGGATACACGGTATGTTATACCGTATTCTTTGACTTTGATTGCTTGTCCAAAGCATAACTTTCCAAAAATAAGCTTAACTTCGACAGTGGAGATGCCACTCATTCAGTTAGCTTAAACTTTTTCCTAAAAACCTCATTCTTGCTAAAATTTTAGAAAACAATTTTTTTCAAAAATCATAAGCTTAACTTCGACAGTGGAGTTTCCACTCATTCAGTTAGCTTAATTTTCATAAAAAATCATTTTTGTTAAAATTTTAAAATTTTCTGACTCTAAATAATCTTGAGAAAATAAATTTTTCAGAAATTAATTAAACTGCTTTGGAAAGTAAAATAAGTTAAGATACGATTTCCTTAAAAATGGAATGTTAATCTAAAGAGCATCGCACGGCTAGGCACATACAACCCTATTGCAGTGAGGTATTTGAGCCCAATAAAAGCATTCATCCTTAATGCTTCACTTTTTCATTTGATGTGTGTGCCGATGCATGTGCTTTAAGTTAGAACTTGCTCTTGGTATACGCTTCGAGACCACACCAATGGGCACCGTACGCGGTGAAGGTGCAGTCAAAGGACCTTGACATTCCTTAGGATATAAACCCTTTTCATCATATCTCTTCAAGCCCAAAACCCTTCCAACACTCACTTTTAGTGTTGATGATCCACCTAGAAAACCCTGTTGAGCCTTAACCTATTCGTTTCTTTCAAAACCCAAAAATTTAAACCCACTTATTTCACACCCACCAAAAATCTTATCTTAGAAATTTTAAGCTTGTGGGAAATGTTATTTTAATTATCCTTTTTGCTTTCACTCCAAATCACAAATACTGGTGTTTACTCAAAACTTTCTCGTGTGCGTTCCCCTGATAAAAATCAAGAGTTGAAAAAGTTTATGGTGTGAAAAATTGACACCAAGTAAATGCAAAGTCATCAGAAGGATGAAAAAGATGAAAGAAAGAAAAGGATTTCAAAAAGGGCGAAAGAAAGAAACAAAATAAAAATCCCCAAAAAAAAAAAAAAATCCAAAAATAGAAGCAAAAGAAAAGAAAAGAAAATAGAATAAAGCTAAGTGCTTCAGATCTCTCGAAAAATTCCTGTTCTTATAAAGATATAAAATCTCCCGAGTATTTTTCAAAAAGATAGAAGTCAAAATAGCTATCTTCTTCCCTTGCCATTTATCCGTTTCCGTTTTCATTAAAAAGGTGTTTAAAGTAACGTTTTCCCAAAAAGTTTGGAATTCTCAAAGATAAGCAAACCCCCTATTTTTAAACCAAAAACTCCCACTTATCCATACCATTCAACCCTCACCAACCACTACAACCCATTTCGAATGTCCTGGGATGATTAGCACCGTCCTCATTGAAGTGGTGGAGATACGATTCTTGATCAAGCTTATGATGAGAAGCAATGCATGACTGGCTTTATGAGCGATTTCGTTTGATTAGAATGATAGGAAACCCGATACACTCTGAGTGAATTGAGTGACCACCTTTGTGAGATCGCCTAGTCATGTACAATATCCATCGAGAATTGTGAAAGTATGCCAAGGTTGACATTTCAGGATTAAGGGAGGTTTATCTTAATGATGCTTGCTTTCTAAAAAGGTTTTCTTGGTCTCTGACTAAGTAAAAATATCAGGTTATTTCTTGTCAAAACCCAAAAAACCGATTTTTTCAAACCTTTATAGCAGATGAGAATTTTAAAGTTTGCTTGAGGACAAGCAAAAATCTAAGTGTGGGATATTTGATAACACGCAAAAAGTCATGTTTTTACGTACGTTATCTTCCACATTTTAGGCACAAAGTTAACAAAAACATACTTAAAAGGACATTATTCATAAAGTTTTGTTAACTAAGTCAAAACGGAGTTGATGTTTGAAAAATCACTAAAAATGGCAAGAAAAACATAAGAAACCGGGCAAAACTGCTTTATCACACCACCGTTCACTCATTTCAGGGCACTTTAAGCTATGCTCCGAGTTATGACCTCTAACTTATGTCATTCTCTTCGTTAGGAAAATACGATCGCGTGGGTATAAAGAACGCTCAAAACGGATAAACGACGAAGAAGTTACGCCCGAACGAAGAAACAGAGAACCGAAGAAGCCGGATACGGCTGAACCAGGCCGTATACGGCTGGTCCAGGCCGTATACGGCTGGACCTAGACCGTATACGGTCTGTGTAGGCCGTATACGGCCTGTGCCTGGCCGTATACGGTCCAGTTTGCCCGTATTCACCCTGTGCACAGCCGTATACGGTCCAGTTTGCCCGTATTCACCCTAACTCAGCCGTATCGTGCGTTTGGGTGATAAAAATCTGATTTTTATTTGCCCTTGCGATACGGTCGTGCATTTTGAGTTTTGGATACGGTCTACGGATACGGTTGTGCGTTCTCTATAAATACTAGCCTCATTCCACCATTTCAACACACCTCACACTTCAACAACAACACATCTCATTCAACACACTTCAATTCTTCGTTTTCTTATATTTTTATATTTTTAGTCTCTCTCTAGAATAGTTTAGGTAGTTTCTCTCTCTAGAGTTTCTCTCTCTAGAGAGAGAGAGTTAGATAAGTAGTTGGTTAGCAGTAGAGAGAGAGAGAAGCTGGTATTGTAATCACGGTGTAATAAGAAGCATTCTTGGTGCAAGACTCGGTCTTTTCTTTTCAGCTGTTACTCTGCTCAATTTTACTGGTGATATCTCTCTTTTCATACTTATACTATGTCCGAATTATTTCTGCCTGTTTGTATAATGTATGTTATTATTGCCATGTTTGTTGAGTAGTGTGCTGTTGCGGTTGTTGAAATGTAGATAATTAGAAGTAGGGATGATGTTGAATTAATCTTTAAATCTGTATAATTGGGAATTGTTATATTTGTTATGTCTATACTTATCATGCATCTAGACCTAGCTATGGATCACCCTTTCCAGTCCTTCGCGTGACTACTACTTTAGGCTTAGAACCTGATCAACTCTAGGTACAGTAGGAAGTTATCTGTGTTATAGTAAAGAAGCCGTGTTTGTCCCTATAATCCGGCTATAATACTGAGTATAGCTTTGTAAACACCACTGGTGGTTTACAACGTGAAAGCTCCGGAAAAAGCCGTTTGTGCCGGCACTGTGGATTACCTAGAAACCCTAGAATATGGCCTAGAAACCAATATAGCTGTGGAAGTGCACAGTACACCGTAAGGCTACCCCTGTAACTGAAGCTATGGAAACACTTCGATAGTATTGTCTAAGTGCGGTACATCGTAACGGTTCCTAGGTTAGTACCCTGTGAAAGGAGTTGCATTGTACCCCGCTGGCGTTCCTAGGGCTGAATGACTGATTGCAAAGGAGAGGCTAGATCATGACAGAAGTAGTTGAACTAATAAAACGTAAGGAATGAGTCTGGAGATGAAAGTCAAGCCCAGCAGTGGTTCGGAGTTCTTAAAACCCCCAGACTCTACAAAACTGATAGTTTAGAATAACAAGTTAATAATCTGAACATATTTAGGAAATGGCATTTACATTTAGGTGTTAAGAACGGTCAGAATAACCCAAGTGGCAGTCTGTTACCTTATTCCTGCACCCTTGAAGGGTCACTTGTCCAAAAAGACAGTGTGGGGGGTTGAGCAGCCTGTTCTGATCAGAATCACGATAGCCTAGGTCTCGTGACATACTAATTCTGGTACTTAACTGGAATGAGTAGGGTCCTAGTGTTTACACCCATAATGCATCTGTTTATTAACTAAAAATGTCCCCAATTATCTTTATAATAAGCATCATCCCCGCAACTGATTATTGAAGTTTCAACTGCCGCAATTCTCTATCTGTCTACCTAGCTACCGATTCTACTCTATCTCATTTACTTTTCCTGTTTTTAAATTAGTTAGTTAATTAAATTAGAAAACCACCAAAAACCTACCTATCTGCACAAAACCCATCCTAAAAGCGAAACTCTATCTTTGGCATCACTTCGTTTCAATTCGCTCCGATTTAAGAACGACCTCGAGTTATACTTACTGCTTACTCACCCTGTGTGATAGGTAGTACTTATAAATTGAGTCCCCAGCTCTTTATAAATTTTAAAACTTAACCTCCCTCGACGCGCGCTCGGACGGACGGTCCGACGACGGGGTGTGAACCTCGACCGACCGTTTGGGCGCCGTCAGAGAACGACCCGTGCGTATCTAGACCGGAGAACGACCGGTAAACTGTTTTATTGGACGGGAGAACGACCCGTGCGTCTTTTGACCGGAGAACGACCGGTACTGTTTGGGTAACTTTAACTGTATTTGGGTAACATCCCACGTAAACTGTATTTTGGGTAACATCCCACGTAAACTGTATTTTGGGTAACATCCCACGTAAACGGTATTTTGGGTAACATCCCACGCGAACTGTATTTTGGATAACATTCCACAAAACAATTACTCGACTATTATGGCAATAACTATTTGTGAACGTATTGATTTTAACATCTGTGCTTACAAACTTGATTTAACTATTGCAAACATAAAACCTGTGAATTCACTCAACCTCGTTGTTGACTTTTTACTATGTTTTTCAGGGAATTAGCAGCACACGTAAGGACCGCCTGCACATACGGATTCTAGGCGACCCACGATGAAACTAGGATGCCAACTTTTGACAACTGGATTTCTTTTATATAACTAATCTGTTTTAGTCATATTTATGAAATCTACTTTTGTAAACTTTATAACTTTCACATTTGCACGATTTGAAAAATCGTAAACTTTGTAACTATTACATTTGGCATCTTAATATATTTGTTCTGTTGTAATCATATGCTCTGATACGTATGCATGTACTGTATATTGTGGCATTCCCCATACTTAACTAAATGCTTCCGCTAATCCAAATCGACGAATTTGGGGGTGTTACAGATTGGTATCAGAGCCATTGGTTATAGCGAACTAGATTTCTTAGGTGACTTAGAGACCTTAGAGACCTAGACTATAGCCTTGGCTAGAACGCACATGCATACACACATTTGCATACGACTAACTATCGTTACGACACATCGATACGCGTAATCCACTTGTTGAACCATACTTCATCCGAACCGTTCACTTTCATTCTGATCTCATACAAACCTGATCGTATTAAACGGTTGATGAAAAGAAGTATGTATTTAGCATCATATAATGACGCCTGGCCAACGTGATTATATTATACTAAGTACATATGGGCGTTTCATAGTCGTGAGATACGTGATGGGAAGCCTATCATTTCTTATAAATACTCGATAACTAAAATATGTGAAACTTTATTCTTCACACCCTTTTCATTGGCATTGACTTCTGCACTCCTTCATCGCAGAACGTCATCATGCCGCCTAAACGAAGAAATACCCGAAACAGTCGCCGAGCGCCTACCCCTCCTGTCGTCGAAACTACCGAACAGATCATCGAACGACGCGTGGCTAAAGCTATTGCCCAATACGAGGCCAGCCGCAACCGTGAAAATGTGGTACATAACAGTGGTACCACCCCCGTTAACAGTGAGACGCCAGCAAACAACCAACAGGGATGTTCATACAAAACTTTCCAGGCCTGCAAACCAAGCACCTTCACCGGGACTGAAGGGGCCATTGGCTTAGTCCACTGGATTGAAAAAATGGAATCGGTACTCGACATTAGCAACTGTGCTACCAACAACATAGTGAAATTTGCCACGTGTACCCTAGCTGACAAAGCGTTAACTTGGTGGAACGCTCAGGTCCAGATCATTGGACGCCCAGCTGCTTACTCTATGAACTGGGAAACTCTGAAACAACTGATGATGGAGGAGTTTTGCTCTCCCAACGAGATCCAGAAACTCGAGATTGAACTCTGGAACATTCAAATGACCGGCGCTGACATTACCGGTTATACAACTAGATTTCAAGAGCTTGCACGTCTTGTGCCCCACATGGTGACTCCCGAAAAGGAACGCATCAAACGATACATCAGGGGTTTGGCCCCACAGATCAGAGGCATGGTTATGTCCTCCAAACCAACTACCTTTAGGAGCGCAGTTGACCTGGCTCAGAGTCTGACTGACGACGCCATTCTGATTGGCACGTTGAATACTGCTACTGGGAGGAACGAACCGCGCAGTACTGAGATTGTTGGTCACGGGGGAGAGAAACGGAAATGGATCAACGAGGGAAACAACAACCAGAATCAAGCGAACAAGAAACCTACGGGTAACTCCCGGGCTTACGTTGCCACCGCCCCAACTGGACCCAAACCCTATCTTGGCAACAAACCGAAATGTGACAAGTGCGGGAAGCACCACGCAGGCGATTGCGCCTTTTGCCAAGACTGTCGGAACTGGGGTCACTTGGCCCAAAACTGTAAAACCAACCCTCCACCTCGAACGAACAATGGGTGTTTTGAATGCGGCGAACCCGGGCACTACCGAAACCAATGCCCACAACTCAACAACAACAACAACAACCGCATCGCCAACGTTCCAAACGCTCGCGGACGCGCATACATCATTGGGGCGAGGGACGCGCCTGTGGTTCCCTGAATCAGTACGGTACGTCTTAAACAACCATTATTACGTTTTCACAATACGTTATCCGGATGTTGATCCGAACCTGATGCTTACCAAACGTAGACTATGTTTCGAAACGTACCACTTACCGAACTATACCGCGAGTATACATTGATTGTTAAAACTTTTATGGCAACGCTCGAGCGCCACATAAACTATGACTATTTCTAACAAAATGACTATTCGGAAAACATACGCGACGGGCGTTCCGACTTGAATTTAAATCTCGGGACGAGATTTCTCTAACGGGGGAAGAATGTAACACCTCGCAAATCTAAACGTAATTACGAGCATTAAACATTTGCATCATTAGGCTAATTCCCTACTTGAGTGAATTCACAACTACTTTAGAGATAAGTCTAGCAAAGCCCACTAGTTGATACGCGTAGTATTACATATTTCGTAATTAGTATAATTGCGTACAAAACATTCAGAACAAACGCGACAAAAATATACGATCGTTGGTGAACAAATTATTTAATAATATGAAATTATTAAATAACCTTATATATTATTAAATATTATGTTGATAATATTTACAATGTATTTTGCTACAGATAACATTATTTCGTACAATTTAAAACAAATCGCAATTTAATAGTAAAACAAAAATAAAACAAAGTTATAATCATTATTATTACCCAACTAAATAATTTTGACTAAAACAAAATAACTAAAAGAATAATCGAAAACGTATTTAAAACCTCATAATTTAAAAACATTTTAACATTTAATGATCGGGTAAACAAACACGGGTAAAATACCACAAAATTGGGACTAAAATCCCCTCCCCTTTGGTTGAACAAAATCTGCCCAAACCCTTCCCACCTCCTCATTTCCCTTTCATTTTACCAAACACCCTCACACACACCTTCATCTTTTCTCTCTACCTCACTACCACCAACAACAACCAAAAACACTTACAACTAACACCAAAAGTCAAAAGCAAACATCATCACCACCACTTACATTTTCGGAATCATCACCATCAAGAGCAAGAACAAGCATCCATCATCATCATCTTCATCCTCTTCATCTTCAAGTTCTTCATCACCATTTTCAAAACCCCAAATCTTCAAATTGTAAGGATTCTTCACTTTTTTCTTTAGATTTCTTGTTAAAAACACTTAATATGCCATGTATTAGTGTTATATCAACTTATTATGCCCAAAAATCCCTTGAAAAACACTTTAAGAGTCAAAACCCACACAAAAATTGCGAACAGCTCGTTCTGCGGATCGAGATCGATTTTCGCGAGTCGAGATTTGGACTTGCGGGTCGACTTGACTTGCGGGTCGACTTGACTTACGGGTCGACTTGACTTGCGGGTCGACTTGACTTGCGGGTCGACTTGACTTGCGGGTCCACTTGACTTGCGGATCCACTTGACTTGCGGATCCACTTGACTTGCGGATCCACTTGCGAGTTGACTTTTTGACTGCGAGTTGACTTTTTGAAAAAAATGCATTTTTGACCCTAAACGATGAATTTTGTCACATTCGGACATATATACATATATATATTTATATATATGTGTGTGTGTGTACTTTCGGATAAAATAACAAAAAATTTAAGGATATTTTCACGCTAATCATTTAACATCTTCAAGAATCAAACCCTTTATGATATAACTCGCACATGAAACACATATACTGTGGGAAGTATACAACATGAAATATATAATAATAATACTTTAAATTATTATTACGAAAACTCACCAACGAGCCGTACATGTTTTTCAAAACTACAAAACTAAATGATAAACGAATACTTGGACATAATCTAGTTGCGTGGACACTAGCATGGATGGTAAAACTAAGACATCCACATACTTATCAAATCTCATACGTTTAGGGCGTTAGGAGATTTCGGACTATACTTGGGCTTTAGGCTTTGCTAGCACTCGCACATTACTTAACTCAACAGGTGAGTTCACAGCCCCTACTTTTACTGTTTTAACTGCTTTTGAACAGGGGTGGAAAACATAGTCAACTGTTTTACTTATTGCCATAACTGCTTTTACTCATATGATTATTTATCATACTTGTTTGCTCACACGATTAGAATGCTTGAACTGTTAAACTCATACACAAAACTGGAATTTATGATACCACATTTTTATACGAATGTCGTGTTAAACTTTGTTTGGTATACCGGAGAACGACCGGTACTTTTATAAAAATGCTGGAGAACGACCAGCTACGTATTTTAGTGCCAGAGAATGACTGGCCAAGTGGACGGGAGAACGACCCGTGCGTATTCTGGACCGGAGAACGATCGGTGCGTATTTCGCTGGAGAACGACCAGCAGTGTTTGGACGGGACAACGACCCGTGCGTATTCTGGACCGGAGAACGACCGGTGCGTATTTCGCTGGAGAACGACCAGCAGTGTTTGGACGGGAGAACGACCCGTGCGTATCTAGACCGGAGAACGACCGGTAAACTGTTTTATTGGACGGGAGAACGACCCGTGCGTCTTTTGACCGGAGAACGACCGGTACTGTTTGGGTAACTTTAACTGTATTTGGGTAACATCCCACGTAAACTGTATTTTGGGTAACATCCCACGTAAACTGTATTTTGGGTAATATCCCACGTAAACGGTATTTTGGGTAACATCCCACGCGAACTGTATTTTGGATAACATTCCACAAAACAATTACTCGACTATTATGGCAATAACTATTTGTGAACGTATTGATTTTAACATCTGTGCTTACAAACTTGATTTAACTATTGCAAACATAAAACCTGTGAATTCACTCAACCTCGTTGTTGACTTTTTACTATGTTTTTCAGGGAATTAGCAGCACACGTGGACCGCCTGCACATACGGATTCTAGGCGACCCACGATGAAACTAAGATGCCAACTTTTGACAACTGGATTTCTTTTATATAACTAATCTGTTTTAGTCATATTTATGAAATCTACTTTTGTAAACTTAATAACTTTCACATTTGCACGATTTGAAAAATCGTAAACTTTGTAACTATTACATTTGGCATCTTAATATATTTGTTCTGTTGTAATCATATGCTCTGATACGTATGCATGTACTGTATATTGTGGCATTCCCCATACTTAACTAAATGCTTCCGCTAATCCAAATCGACGAATTTGGGGGTGTTACATGATCAATCAATTGACAAGCCCTTCACTTTGCAGGATGAAGAAGAGGAGTAGATGGTGGATAGTAGATCTGGGACCTTATATGCTTTTGATGCTTTTGGAGTTATTGGCCATTAAATTAACTTATGTGCTGGTTGTATTATTGTGGTCTCCAAAACTCAACTTTTTTGGTCAAAAGACATGTGCATGTGGTCCCTTATTTTAGGTAGTTGTTTATTGTAATGTTTAATGAACATGTGGGTACTGCTTTTTGTGCAGTTTAGTAATGGGCCTTTAGTAATCGTAGTATGTGGTTATGTGAACATTTGGCTGCACTCGTTTTAATATAATGTTGGTGTTTGCAGTTTGTGTACTTTAAAGTTCTCATTGGTCATTACATGTTGTTTTGTTTTATACAATTGGTTTTACTTGCATCATTTAATTGCATATTGTCAACTTCAACATACAGCTGCAATAAGATAACATACTTGTGCAACTCATAAAGGTTGAATATACAACAGTAGCATTAAGATAACAAAATTACATGTTTCATTGCATAATGTTAACTTCTTCATACTGGCTTCCAAAATGACCCAATTGCTTACAAAATAAACTAAAACAGTAGTACACTACATAAACTACCACAAACTACCACAAACAACTACAAACTAGACCCATTTGCATACAAATAACACCACCAAAATGAAAAGAACTGCAAAATCTTTTTTCCATATTAGAGCCCGGGACTTGATTTTTAGCAACTGAATTGCACTTGCAGCTTGTTGTTCAAATCTGGACTTATATTCTTCAAATTCTACCTCCATTTATAAAACTTGTTCTCTGTTCTCGAGGATTTCACGAAAACAATGTCTTGATTCAAACAAATGTGCAGCTCATAAAGGTTGAGCTTGTACCAATCGCTCATAAGCTCATCATCAACCCAGTGAAAAGCTTTGCAATCTTCCCATTCAGATTATCACAATAAAATAACAATCAGTAACCCTTCTGTTAACTCGATTTATAAAATTAAAAATTTAGGGTTTAAAATTTCATATACATACTAAGGAATTTGAGCATCTTAAGAATCGTCGGCCCGGATTAGTTGTAGTCCATGAAGTGTGCGTCGTCAAAGGTAGCAGTGGTTTACATTTGCAGTGAGTCAGGCTAGCTTTCTTCTTCGAATTGATCGATTTGACAAACCGAGCAGAGGACGGCGACATGTTTGGGATTCAAATTAGGGTTTCATATGCGGGTAAACATATAGAACATGTGTTATATGAGTCATTAATATTACGTGGCATTGTCTACATGTCATTTTTTTTGTACGTGGTATTTTTTTTACGTGGCATTCTACGTGGCTGCTTAGTAAGCAAAACACATTAACAAATGGTAAACCATTAAATTTCAAAGATTGTAGCACAACATTAACCAGTTTAATGTGGACAATGGGAGTTTTAATGGTAGGTTGCTTAACTCGGAACAAACATGGGGGGTACGATGCTGACAAAATATATTTACCCTAAATTATTATTGTTCACTAACATAATAAACCATGATGCACTAATTTTCTCTCAATATGATGCATCGAGTGTTTAAATATCATGAATCGACTTCAAAATATACTATAAAACACAGTTATTGACTTAGAAAGTGGTGCATCATAGTTATAAAAAAATGGTTCATCATAGTTATAAAACATGGTGAATCGAGTATTTAAAATATCATTCACCGACTTTCAAAATATACTATAAAACATCGTTATTGAATTAAAAGTGGTGCATCATAGTTATAAAATATGGTATATCATAGTTATATATATGACGATCCAACTTTTAGATATACGATATTCATTGGGGTTTTTTGCCGAAAAATGCATCAATAGTTCAGTTTTTTGCATTTTCGGGTATCAACTAATTTTTTTTCCAAAAAATGAACCACTAATTTTAAACTTATCATTTTCGGGTATCGTTACCGTATACCAAAAAAATGACAACTCATCCGGTTTTGCATACGTGGCAATCCATGTGGATATATTTTTTTTTCCGAAAAATGAATCAATAGTTCTATTTTTTGCATTTTCGGGTATCAACATAATTTTTTTTCTAATACCCGAAAATGATCAATTTTAAATTAGTAGTTCATTTTTAAAGGAAAAAAAATTAATCAATACACGAAAATGCAGAAAACAGAACTATTGTTGCATTTTTCGGAAAAACCCAATCTGAAATGTTGACCGACTACTGTTTCAAACGGTTACTGATACCCGAAAATGATAAGTTTTAAATTAGTGGTTCATTTTTTGGCAAAAAAAATAGTTGATACCTGAAAATGCAAAAAATTGAACTATTGATGCATTTTTCGGCAAAAAACCCTATTCATTATTTGTGTATAAATCTTGATGCATCATAGTCATAAAATATGGTGCATCATAATTTTATGCATTGAAGTTATAATTTTGTTATATCAAAATTTATTTTATTCAAGGTATAAATATGGTACATCACATAAATGTTTTTTCTGTAATACTATATATAAAATTGTATTTACATATAATAACGTGAGGTAAATAACAACAAAAAAAAGGTTGAAAACCTTAGAAAAAAACAAATGATAAACAAGTTGTGAAAAATGTTGAAAAATGAAAAAAAAAAGTTGATAACAAGAACTTTAAAAATGAAAAAAAAAAATTAAAAAGAAAAAATTAAAAAAATAAAGAACAAAACACTGAAAAAAATTTAAGAAAAAAAGTAAAGAAATGAAGAAGGTGAAGAAATAAAGGAGATAGAGAAATGGAGGAGGACATTTGTCGCCTCCTCATTTACTTCTCTCCCTAAACCTTTTCCTCACAAGAACCAATATTTTAATAAAAATTGAAAATTTTAAATTGTCGTGCATTGCACAAGTATCAAACTTTATATATAATTAACAAAGTACTTACTATTCATAACATTTTGCTAATTCATATTAAACGGTAATTAGCTTTTGAATATCATTTATATATTATTATACTCCGCATTTTATTTAAATGTACGTTCATCAATTATATTCAATGCCTAGCTTGTTCTTCAGGTTTTGATGGATCGTGCCCCCTGTTTTTTTTAGTCTGAGCTAATGACCGATAATTATGTTTGATTAAAAAAAAAAAAAAAACGACTTTATATTCTTAATTCATTGGATGCTGTGTATCTTAATAATTTTTAGCCTCTTTGATAGATATGATCGATCAATTTTTCATATCTTATTACTAGTAGATTTTGATTACAAAATGTAATAGTCAAGTTGTAGTTAAAGCATCCCCAATTCCCCATCTCTCCGGCTCATTGCATTCGTAATAAAATGTCAATGGGGATATTGCCAAGTGCAGTATGTGCCAGCGTATAGGCCACCAAAATTTAGAGGCCTCAAATTTTACGATATTTATTATATATTAGTATATAGGTTCAATTTGAAAAGAAAAAAAAATTGAAAAAAAAAACAATTGTCATACTTGAAGAATAAAAATTACAGCTTGCACTTTCTATAATAAAACGTTTTGAAGAGAATCCAACTGATGAAACAGATGTTTCGTTTTCTGTCGATGAGTCTTTTAGATTGAAATATTAATTTTGCATTGTTGATCAAACAATTATTTCTCTAAAAAAACATATTCGAACAATACATACAGTATGACAAGACTTTTGGTTTATTGTTTACTTCTAACAAATTACAATCCTTTGATGACAAGAATCTTAGTTCGTGTTGTAGTTTTTTTAAAATAAAGTACTAATGAATAGTGGACAACCTGATTATGATGCAAATGAACTCTATGCATGTGACGTTAAAGTTGCTTAAAAATTTCTTGTCTTGTGCCTATACGAGACCTATTGATATTCTACATTATCTGAAATGAAACGATTGCTTTTCTAATTCAAATATTGCATCTAGAGTATTCTTCCATAACTGTTGTAATTGTGGAAATAAGTTTTTCAAAACTTAAGTTGTTGAAATTATATTTGCACTATACAATGTCACAAAAGAAGCTTAACGAATTGACAATCATAGCAATTAATAATAATCTACTAAAGAGTATTGATTATAAAAGTTTAATTTAAAATTTTGTTTCGAATAATAGCTCTTTTTAATGAATAATAATGAAAATTGTCAGTTTTTTTGAATCGTCGCTAGCTAATGACTTTGTATTTTAGTATTTATAGAATTCTCGTAATATTAATGCATTTTTCGATATATTCTTTTGAATTTTTTTTTTGTCTATTTGGGACCTCTTTTTTATATCGTACGGGGCCTCCTGAATTCATTTGCCTGCCTGTAAAATGTTTGATTAACATTTTCTAAATCATAGCCCCACATGTACAAAGCGTGTTCCTGGGTTCGATTTGGATTTTTCTGTATAAATTATTTTTTCATCAAGACTCTGTAATAGTGAGTTAGTGTGTTGACCCGTTAATTTAGGCTACCCATAATTAAATATAACATATGGCGTGTTAGATAGGTCGCGATTAACTGTAACATCAGACATCTCAGCTGTTATATTCGAAATTATTCATTACTCCGGTTGTTAAGATTATTAAATAAAAAAAATAGGTCTTGTAAGAGGTAGATCTATCTATAGGTTGCTCGCATATGTTTATGTGTGTGGTTTCTCATATATCTTCTTATCTTTAATTCCATTTGTAATCCATTGTTTTGTACTCGATCTCCGCATCTGATAACGGAAAATATGGCATCTACAATCACAAAATTTACCCCCTTACAAATCCCACTTAAAGACGTACTAACAGCCACCAATGAATTTTCTGTGGAAAATATCATCGGCGAAGGAGGTTTCGGTAAGGTGTATAAGGGAAACCTCTTGCGGTCCGAGAAGTCGGTCAAAATTGCTGCACGGAGATTGGATGGTAATCACAACCAAGGTCACTCTAATCACAAGCAAGGTCACTCTAATCACAAGCAAGGTCATATTGAGTTCTGGACTGAGATCTCCGTGCTTTCTAATCTGAAGCATGAAAATCTAGTTTCTATTGTCGGGTTTTGTGATGAAAGCAACGAGAAGATCATTATAAACCACCGTTATGCCAAAGGAAGTCTCCTGATGTATATAAACAAACCAACCCTCACATGGATCCAAAGATTGAGGATATGTGTTGGTGTTGCGCGGGTATTAAGTTACCTCCATAATGAGGATGGACGAAATTACTCTGTCATACATCGTAATATCAACAGCTCCACAATATTATTGAATAATAAATTTAAGGCCAAGTTATCTGGTTTTGAATATTCCCTCAAACATTCAGTATATCGAATGAACCAGGTTCTACATTCAGAAGCTATTGGCACAAATGGGTATATGGACCCAGCAATCACAAAAACTGGAGGGGTGACGCACAAGTCAGACATCTATTCATTTGGCGTTGTTTTATGGGAAATATTATGCGGGAGGGAAGCGTTTATCCCAAATGATGAGAATCAATATCTAGTTTCATTGGCCAAAATTCATTATGAAAATAACACACTACAAGAGATAATTCATCCTGATTTATGGATTCAAATGGATCCACAGTCACTCATCATTTTCTCAAAAGTAGCATACTCTTGCATTAGGGAGGAGCGATCACAACGCTCAAGTATGCGACAAATTGTTAATGAACTTGAGCGAGCATTGGAACTTCACTCTAGACATGAAAATGATGTAAGCCTATTCTTCATTTTTGTTGCCTTTCATCATACTTCTTTCTATGTTGGACGAGTAATAAATTAACTGTTGTTGTAATTGATACTATAAAGGTAGCGTCAAGAGATGCGGTGCGAAATACATCATCCAACTACTTGAAGGTAACTAAACCATATTGCAACTTTTATTCATCAGCACTTATAGTAATTAAATGATAGTTATTCTCATAACAAGATGGTTCATGTAATTTCTCGTAATTTCACAGTTTGGCATTTAAAATTAAACATTACATAGACAACTTGTTATATTCACATTTTCTGTAGTGATCAATTACAGCGACGATTTTATAACATGAGATATTAGGATTATAAAAGTGAGAAAAGAATTCTTAATTTCCATTGAACAATAGATACGTACATATACATGAGATGATCCGATTTGCGTGGATCTACAACAAACAGAGAATACAAAGTGGAGAGCTAATCTTATCTCTAACTAACACTACATGTCCTTGGATTAGATTTCTTGGTTGCCACAAATGCCGTAGTAGGTTGATGGATAGAGGTTGAGATAGATGGGGATTGAAGCAAGGATAACTCATGGTTAATGAGTTTTTCATGAAGCTCATGAAAAGAGATTGGAGTATCACGGGCATGGATTGCATCAATGACAGGTTTGTAGGCAGTAGCATCTAAGCCATTTATAACAGCATCAGTTATGTCCTCTTGGTCCAATTGTTTACCTAGTATGCCCAGTTCATCGACTACGGTTTTAATCGCTTGCATATATTCAGTGATGGATTGATCGGATGTTTTAGTGGTGTGTTTAAGCCGATGTTGTAGCTGTTTTATGTGGCCCCTTGATGGTTTAGCATAGGTATTTGATAAAATCTTCCAGGCTTCAAAGGAAGATTTTGCACTTGTGATGAGAGGAACAAGGGTAGGGGAAAGTGTGCCAACGATTGCACCAAAAAGAAGACGATCCTGACGAAACCAGGCCGGATAATCTTTGTGAGGTGTGGAAACATTGTCAACAATAGTAGGTTGTGGAGGCAGGTGGGTACCATC
This sequence comes from Pseudognaphalium luteoalbum, assembly GCA_963422505.1. Lineage (NCBI taxonomy): Eukaryota > Viridiplantae > Streptophyta > Magnoliopsida > Asterales > Asteraceae > Pseudognaphalium > Pseudognaphalium luteoalbum. The sequence continues at coordinate 3,122,338 of OY730198.1, read as the reverse complement.
AATGAATTTATATAGATCGAGGCCATATAGAAGTGCTTCAATTTGGGTTTTCCAAGTCAGGTAATTTGTGGGTAGCAGTTTTAGTGATGAAGGAAATTGTACAAGAGTAAGGGATTGTGTTGATAAGTTTGAGATAGGAAGAGTGTGAATGACAGAGGAAGATGAATTAGGAGTGGTGGCCATCGATAAATTGATTAGTAAGGTAACCGCTCTGATACCATATAAAAGTGAGAAAAGAATTCTTAATTTCCATTGAACAATAGATACGTACATATACATGAGATGATTCGATTTGCATGGATCTACAACAAACAGAGAATACAAAGTGGAGAGCTAATCTTATCTCTAACTAACACTACTAGAATTCAAATAATAATACATGTGATAAAAGAATACAATTAATTATTTAATTATGATGATTATGATGGTACATTAATAAGGATGTGTTTGTTTCAAAGAATTCCACGGATCGGAATTCAACGGAATTGAATTCTCAGTACAAATAAATAGTACTGTAAATCACCAAATCCTCCGCTCAAAGGAATTCACATTACTTGAAATGTCAATCCCTTTACTAAACTTCAATACTATTAAGAATCTTTCGCGAAGCAAACGCCTTAGTTTTCATGTTTGGAAAGGCTATAATTTTGGGTTAGTGGTTAATTAGTGTTCAATAAATTTTTTCTTAGTGGGTGGTAACTTTTTAGTGAGTCTTTCTTTAATAGTGGTAGACTGGTAGGTGGAAAACAACATAATGGTGGCGACCCCCAATTATAGGTGTGCAACATGATCAGTTTTAACCCGATTATGTTAGAGGCCTAAAATCGTAATCCAAGTCCAATTATAATCTTCGATCTAGTCCGTTGGATAATTTGTCAGGTGTTCGACCCATTAAGCCAATACAACTTCTATTTTACATCTTTTTCCCCATTTCCTGCTGTTTCGCATGCATCTTTTCACAATTAGATTTTGTTTTTTTTAGCATTTTTCTCAAATTCAATACGGAAAATGTTCAATCATTAAGATATTTGAAACGATATTAAATTATAGCTAACGTGATAAATAAGTTTTCAAGAGTTAATTATTGTTTTTGTTTTACGAGTAAAGTTCAAATGAGTACAACAAATTTTAGTTAAATGGATAAATTAATTAAAAAGCCCGATTTATAGGCGTACAAACAAAAACTACACTTTTGCTACTTTTTTGAAAATTTAAATATCTCAAAACAGTTAGTCCTAAACTTATAAAAATTGTACCATAAAAAGTAGCGCTTTTCTTTTCTTTTCGAGTATACATCTCAGAGCATATACTTTCGAGAAATTATTTTTTTCCCATTTTTAATAAGCTTTGAAAACGACTATCACATACGATACCAACAACTGTCACACATGTTCTACTAGTATTACATGTAACAGTAAAATGTACACTTTTTAAAACTCACAAAAAATTGAAAACAAAAATTATAAATTGTCCGAAGTAAACCCCCTTAACCGTGGTAGTATAATCAGTATCCAAGTGTGTTTAATGAAGAAATATTGAGATAATCTGTTAATTTCGAGCTGCAGTTGGTAATATAAGAGAGTTACTGTAAAGTTGTAGGCAATGTTTTGAAAACCGGTTTAACCGGCCTGGTCTGACCGGTTGAACCGGGAAATTTGACATTTTCGACCGGGATGGAACCGGTTTTGGGCCTCTGTTGACTGGTCAACGGATCGGCGGTCCAATCTGGTTTTGCCTGATTTTGACCGGTTTTTCCCGGTTTAACTGGTTTTTTAATTATTTTTTTTAGTTTTTCCGGTTTTGCGGTTCCGGTTCAACTGATTTTCAAAACATTGGTTATATGTGAGTTGAGGCCTGAGGGAGAAGATAACCTTTTGTATTTTTGTTATTTTTCACTTATGACCACTCAACTAATAATTTATACCTCCTTTTAGCCCATCAATATAGTACTATGCCGTTTTTTTTAACTTTATCTTCTTAAATATGTAAATAAGGATATACATTTTTTAAAAAGTTCACATGCAGAATTCATCTTTTAGCCTACTAAAGTACCAATTAACTGTTACAAGAGATTATTGGTAAAAGATTTCATAAAATAAAAACAAAAAAAATGTAAAAGAAGTAGAAATCGTTTTAATTTTGAATAAGAAAATTGTCATTAACATATACGTTTGTATACATCTTTCATTTTCTTTCACGTTGAGTCAAGCCACTTCAACTAATAGTTTTTAGTTCCACCCCTGTACCCAGCCACCATCCCCTTTAATACAACCTCACCCTTACTTTGAAATTACGGCACATGCTTTCAAAATTTACCGGCTCCAATGGCGGCGTCATGATGATGCTAGTTGTAAAGTTTCAAATGTTCAAAGATCTACATCAAACTTTCACAAAATGTTCAATATATGAAATGATAAAAAATTATTTACTTTAGTCCCATCAACTTATATGTAGTTTCACTTCTATTCCCATTCACCGATATCTGTACAATCCTCATTCAAAATGGACTTGATTAAAGCATGAATGTTATTTACTTCATCAAATTCACTCATTATTATTATACTCTTGTAGTGGCGGAGTTAGGATTTAGAAGTACGGGGCAAAAAATATTTTTTTATTATTTGTTCATGTTTTTGGGGGGCAAAACTTATGAAATATCGCAAATACCCTTAAAAAAATTTATTTTTTACATGATTTTAAAATTCTTGGGGGCAGCTGCCCCATGCCCCCCTCTACCTCCGCCCCTCCTCACAAATTTACATAATTAGGATGTTACATTGGTACTGATTGTGGGTACAACTCAACATGAGATAATAAGAAGTCATTCTACTTTATTCCTCGACAGAATTATAAATGGATTGCAGCTGTATTTCCAAGAGTTCTCAATTTCGCACAACCTTTAAGTTACTCTTGTATGGCCTAAAATGAATAACATCTTTAAGGTTCTAAAATAAGCTAACTCGCATGTTTGTTGACAGGAAAGATATTATACTTAGCAAATTTTTAAGTAAATAAATACCATGTGAGGTCCCACAATAACACTTGTCTATGCAAATGTATTGACACAAGCTATGAATTTCTTAATAAGAAGTTTGCGGAATAATACTTATCAAGTGGAAGATTTATATGACTTGTAATGTAATTGATGTGAAGGTGTATAACAAAACAAGAACACAAGTGATTCAATAATCAAAGCCTCAATATTATAAATAATACGGATACACGATTGTATCAGGGTTACAAAACAACCTTGAAGCTTGGTTACAACTTGACTAACTATTGGACAGATTGATACACACTTGATGATTTTCACTTGACTCAAGTACATACTTATAGACTAAATAACTTGTATAAAATCTATATACAATCTACTTTTATAACACAACACTTCTAGGAACCACGCCTGCATTAAATGCATTTGACCTTTCTTGTCTGCTGCGTGCACTATTCCTCAAAAGCATGTCTGCAGTAGGTGTACTTTTGTTGCAGAGTTGGTAGAAAGTCAGACCCACTTAGCAGCATTAACATGTAGACGAGCAGAACTATCATTTTGAACTAGCAGAACTAATTCTTGCAAACATTTGCACTTGGCAGCATTAACCTTGTAAAAGCTTGGCAGCACTAACTGTTGAAAGGCTAGCAGAACTAACTTTGGAAAACTTTGTTTTCAATAAATGAACAGAGCTAACTTCCACCAGCAGAACTAAGTCTTCATAGCCCAGCAACACTAATCTTGAGCAGACTTAAACACTTAGAATAATTTGTCATTTGAAGAATAGAAGAATTTAGCCCAACAATCTCCCCCTAAACTTGATCTTTCCCAGAATAGATCCAAGTTTCTCACTTCATGATGTCTGCAAACTTTCTTTTAAGCTCAGCAATTCTTTTTGTGTTCTCTCATCACTTTGAGCAACGTGTCTCTGTTGTGCCTTTTTGTAATATTGCTGCACTTCATGAATTAATGAAGCAGCAGTGTCCAGGTCATCACATTTCATTGTGAGAGAGAGCATTGAGCTTAGTTGATCAAGAGGCCAAGGATACTCAGTTCCTATGAAGAAGTATGCAAACACCCCACTTTCTAACTGCACCATATGTACTCCATTGTGAGAATAGCAGTACCAACCCTTTGCCCTTGTGGTGTCCTTGTAGAATTCATTTTCACGATCCATCTCATATAGAATAGAGAGACTATTGTAGACTATGTGCTCATCACTGTGCTTCTGAACATTTTGATACTTTCTCATTGCAACAGTCCACATATCATCTAAGTCATCTCTAGATAAGGCTTTTATGCAAATGTATTGACACAAGCTATGAATTTCTTAATAAGAAGTTTGTGGAATAACACTTATCAAATGGAAGATTTATATGACTTGTAATGTAATTGATGTGAAGGTGTATAACAAAACAAGAACACAAGTGATTCAATAATCAAAGCCTCAATATTATAAATAATACGGATACACGATTGTATCAGGGTTACAAAACAACCTTGAAGCTTGGTTACAACTTGACTAACTATTGGACAGATTGATACACACTTGATGATTTTCACTTGACTCAAGTACATACTTATAGACTAAATAACTTGTATAAAATCTATATACAATCTACTTTTATAACACAACACTTCTAGGAACCACGCCTGCATTAAATGCATTTGACCTTTCTTGTCTGCTGCGTGCACTATTCCTCAAAAGCATGTCTGCAGTAGGTGTACTTTTGTTGCAGAGTTGGTAGAAAGTCAGACCCACTTAGCAGCATTAACATGTAGACGAGCAGAACTATCATTTTGAACTAGCAGAACTAATTCTTGCAAACATTTGCACTTGACAGCACTAACCTTGTAAAAGCTTGGCAGCACTAACTGTTGAAAGGCTAGCAGAACTAACTCTGGAAAACTTTGTTTTCAATAAATGAACAGAGCTAACTTCCACCAGCAGAACTAAGTCTTCATAGCCCAGCAACACTAATCTTGAGCAGACTTAAACACTTAGAATAATTTGTCATTTGAAGAATAGAAGAATTTAGCCCATCATACCATGCTCCCACATAGTTTGTTTTCAGTGTCTTTCTCGTTCTTCGATATATAACTTAGCAATCACCATTTTCCCTCCATCAATATTAATTTGCAGGCAAAGAAATTGGAACACTTGAGGATTCAACTCAGTGATATAATGTCGGCCACCGATAAGTTTTCCAAGACATACTGCATTGGTTCTACCGAATTCTGTAGTTTGTACAGAGCAGAACTCGAACACTTCGATAGTGAAAATCATTCATCCATGGACAAGAATAATGAAGGAGAACTACCCAAGATACGCAACAATGTAGTTATAAAACGTATCTTACCTAGAGGAGACGGACAAGGAGAACAATATTTCTATACAGAAATTGAAGTGCTTAACGGTTGTAAACATCACAACATAGTCACTCTACTAGGATTTTGTGATGAAGGTCTTGAGAGGATCCTTGTCATTGAGAACGTTTCTAATGGATACCTCAATGAATATATAAAAAGTACCAACGACATGGCTCGTTTTAGTTGGGCAGAGCGTTTAAGAATTTGCCTTGATATCGCATATGGGTTAGATTATCTTCACAGTGATAAGGAGGACAAAAAGCCGATAATATACCGCGATATGAAGAGTAACAATATTGTGTTTGATGAGGAATGGAGGGCAAAGATTGTTGACTTTGGGCTCTGTGTATTCCTACCTGCAAATCAGGAAAACGACACTCTCCATCTCAATGATATTGCTGGGACCGAATCTTATCTTGATCCAGAATATGGGAGGACTGGTAAGTTGAGAAAAGGATCGGATGTTTACAGTTTCGGAGTAGTTTTATTAGAAATCGCATGTGGGAGGTTGGCCTACGATCAAATCTACATGGAAAACAAACAGAGAGGGCTGGCAGCCATGGCACGAAAATTTTATCCCGAGGGAAAACTAAATGAAATGATAGATCCTATCATAAAAGATGAAAATTCTGAAAACAATCTTTTTTTCATTAAAGGACCCAACAAGGATTCTTTGAACAAGTATTTGGAAATTGCATATGAGTGTGTGGCAGAAACTCAAGACCAACGTCCAACAATGGAAGTCGTCATTAAGGAACTCGCGAAAGCATTATCTTTTCAAGTAAGTCAATGTTTATTTGAAGATAATCTATTTTGTCTTCATGTTATTGTTCCTTTGTGGTAACCAGTGTATTTATTGAGTATTATTATTTTAAATCAAAGAAATGTAAACATTTTAATAATCATGGGTTGTAATACAAAAAACCCGAACCTGAGTTTTACATATACCGTAAATGTATATACAACACAAGTGAAGATATTGTTCACTCATAAACCAGGGATTATGCTTTATGTTTGACTAGCAATCATATAGTTCAGTATTAAAGTTTATTTGTGGAAGGTTTGGATAACAATCCAAAATTAAAACAATGCTTAATTTGGATGAATGTTGTAATCATGATAAAGTTTCAAAAATCTAATATATTTGGAATCCGTGATAAAGAGTAATTAAACAATATACTTTTGAAAGCTAGTTTAATTATTATATATCAAGGAAATTCAATTTTATTCAAATCTTTCGTGATTGAAGGAAAACTACAAAGACTGCCTCAGAATTTCTCTTGAAGACATAATTTTGGCCACGGAACACTTCGATCTTAAGAATCGCATCGGTGAAGGAGGATTTGGGCGGGTGTACACGGGAAAACTTCCACACAGTGATGGACGTATCATTGTAGCAAAGCAGTTGGATAAAAGCCAAGGTCAAGGGGACAAACAATTTTATAACGAACTTCAAATTCTCTTTGAATACAAACATAAGAATATCATTGGCTTTGTAGGGTATTCTGATGAGAAAAATGAAAAAATTATTGTTTATGAATTTGCGCCTAAAGGAAGTCTTGATAAGCATTTGAATAGTTTGACGCTTACGTGGATAAGAAGACTTGGTATATGCATCGATGTTGCAAGTGGGCTGGCTTTCCTTCACGGAGGAGTTGATGGACAACCAACAGTGATACACAGAGATATTAAATGCGCTAACATTCTACTATATGATGATTGGAGGGCAAAAATGTGTGATTTTGGACTTGCTTTGATAACTACAATAGATAAGGAAACAGAGTATACAGTCGATCATGCATGTGGAACAATTGGCTATGTAGACCCCATATACATGAAAACCGGGCTCTTAACCACAAAATCTGATATATATTCATTCGGTGTAGTTTTGTTCGAGATCCTGATGGGGAGACAAGTGCATTCCATCCCCAAGAGTAAGAGTCAGTCTCTACTTGATTTTATTAAATACAAATTTGAAGAAGGAAAGGAAGATGAGTTGGTGTTTAAGAATATAGAGGAGGAGATCTTACCGAAATCATTGAAGATATTTATAAACATCATCTATCAGTGCTTAGATGATGACGGAGAAAAACGACCAATAGCAAGAGATGTTTTATCACAACTTAAGGAGGCATTGGCATTCCAAGTAAGTAATCACAGTTTTACAAAATGCTAGCTCCTTTAGAAGCATTTGAGTTCACCTATATTTGTTCAATAAAACAATTTCAATTCGTAGAATTTAGAGGATTAGCCAATCTTTTCATTATAATCCAATGATATCGATATTTATGGAAAGTTTCAATCGTACAACTGTTTTAATAAAAACGTACGTTGACAATTTTCTCTAAAAAAGCCATTTTTGCTAGTTATTATTCTTGGACCACTCCCAACCTCAAAATAAACTGACTGAAACTGACGGAGTCACGTGAATGTCACATCAACTTTTTCAAAAAACTGAGTGAAACTGACGGATCACTCTCATCCTGCTCCATCAGTTCATATTTCTAGACCCGCATTTACCAATTTACTATTAATATATACACACAAAAATAAAAAGATGAAAAAAGAAAAAAGGCAAAGCTCACGTCGGAATACCGAAGGAAGGTAACCGACAAACGACCGACGGCTTGGTGCCATCCGCGTCGGTCCGTCGGTTTGAAATTGACGGGAGTCGACGGAGTGGGTTGGGACTAGTCTTATATACGAGTACTATTTATTTTTCACCGTACGAAAGTGCTCATACATGCGTCATGATAAATATAAAATTGTTCTCGTATATTACATTATTTAATTAATTAATTGCTATTATTACTATTATTATTTAACTTGTACGTAGGTGGATGAAGAAGTATGGGGACCCAAACTGCCCAGAGACTACAAAGAAATATTCCAGATGTCAAAAACACCATACATCTGCTCTACCAAAAAGAAAAAAGATCTTTATGAGATGCTCTGTAATGGAATTCTTCTTCAAAAAGGCAAAGTGGTAACCAACTCCTTCTTTAATGATATCTCGTTATATTTAATATGTTCTGTTTATTACGCATCCTCTGCTTGTTTCGTTCTTTGAAATGAATTAAAATCACAGACCACTTTGTTTCCAACTTATTTCTCATTTCCCGTTATTCGTGAATCCTTAGTTTAAGGATCCTTTCACAATGTCGGTCATGAATATATGCTGAGTAAGGGATAAGTGAGTATTTGTGAGTACGTTTGAACTTGCATCCAATCTCTATTGTGTGTATCCAACTAACCGGTGATATTTCTAATTCATACAACTTTTAAAAACATGTTTTAATGTATTTTAGAGTATTTTTGATGATGTGTCAACTTATATGGATGCCACGTGGCACTGTAAGTAGATGACACATTAACAAAATACATTAGAGTATGCTTTTTGTAAGTTATACACATTAAAAATACAACCCGTTAATTGGGTATACACAATAATAGGTATTGAGTGTAAGTTGTATGCGTTTACAAATACTTATCCCGTTAAAAAAATAAGTGCTTATTGATTTGTGTCAATTTCAAATTCCTTTAATCTAATTGAATTCTATTGAGATTAATGATTAATTAGTCCAAAGATAAATTTACTTAATTTTGTTTGTTGTAACAGTGGTTTTCACTAAACAATGATGGAGGAAGGAATGAAATGATATCAGCAAAAGAGTTTTCATTTATGAATCCTCGATTACATAAGTGGAAATCTCTAAGGATGTCAAGGTTCTTTAGATCTCTCTCAACCCGATCGGGCGATCCCCTTTATTATATATATATATATATATATATCTTCATACTTGTTAGTCTCGTACGAGACGCGAGACGACTCGTACGAGTCGAGACATAATGGAAGGAAAAAGATACTACTCGTATTGTGTCTCATAGATTACTTTGACTCGTGTTTTGTCTCGTAAAAATTCACCGTATTATAATGAGTCGATTCGACTCGTGTCTCATACAATACGTAATGTGTATACCTTTTTATTCAACTGTCAATCAATTCACACTTAAACTACTAAAAATCAACTTAAACAAATTAAATACTAATAAGGTAGACCTTGAAAAGAAAATTTGAAAAAAAAGGAAGATCAATTTTGGGGTTTTATTTATCTCAAAGTCGAAGTTTTTTTTATCTATTTAACAAAAAAACCAAAATAATAGTATTTTTAATCTCAAAGTCAACTTTTTGCTACTTTTTGTTGCTTGAATTATGAGTCTATGATTCGAAACTAACAAAATTGTTATATTATACTAAAATGTGCTTATATTATCAACTAATATTATCTTTTTACGTACATATCATAGATTTGTATACATAAAAATGTTTGATCTTGACTCTTACGAATCGAGTCACGATACGATACATGAGTCAAAATTGAGGGAAACGAAACACGATACGAGTCACGAGTCGACAACTATGTATATCTTTATGCATGTTTTTAGACGTACTCATGAATTGGACATACTTATCATATTTCTCTATAAGAAGATGCTCACTAATAATCATATTGGTAAAGGTGCGAATCATACTTATTGGCATTAATGGGTAAAATAAACAGTTTTATACCCTTACGAGTTACGACTATTAATAAGCTTTGGATCAGTAATTTTAGTTTCAAAGTTCAGGATTTTTTTAGAAATAATAAGGTTCTATAATTTGAGAATGAAATAACACAAATACCTGGACTGTCGGATACTCGGATCACCCTATTTACTAAAGTATTACAACTTGTGCAGGCTTCACGCAGTTGCAAAGATATTAGATATTTCAAATCTGAATATCCAAATCAAGATAAAAACAAAATTTTTGTCTCCAGGTCTCACTTATGGGGTTCATTTGGTATTCAAATTTGGTGGTTTGAGAAAACAAAATAGTGAACAGATGTATGTGAACCTAACGTACAAAACATGGAGTGAAACCTTACACGCATATTTTGCAACATGGAGAGATGATGGGTGGATGACGATCGAGTTGGGACGATTCTTTAATCACAGTGCAAATATTGATTTTGAGGTCCTATTAGAGAACTTTTCACGATGCTATTGTCATAGTGATACCGTCTATATTGAAGGAATTGAATTTCGGGCCATTGACAATGTGAGTATGTAGAATACTCCTTGGTTTTCATTCTATATTCTTTTTTTCTACCGTAAGATTGGGATAGATGCATTATAAATGTTATGAATTCTGTTTTATATGGTTATTCAAATTTTATATGCAGGCAAAACTTGAAGAAATCAACAAGCTAAAAGAAGCCCAATTACTATCATTGAAATCGAACTTGAACATAGATCAGACGCGACAGATTCCAACAAATATTGAAGAAGCATTAAAGATAACTAAAAATGATGTCGAGGGTGAAAAGGTCCTTTTCTTCATTTAACCGATATATAGAAAAAGTAATCAAAGTATTTCATGTAGTTTTAATGGTAATCTCCTCTGTTTAATGAACAGTCATCATCACGTAGCGAAGTGAGTGGATTATATTATATGCTTTCTGCAAAGGAGGTTCTGTATGATACTTCTAATGTGAAGCTGATATATTACAAGTCCACAGAACACTCCAGGTTTGCTTTCTAAACGAACCTCACTATGCCATATAGTTCTAATTGCTATGTATCTCTTTTTGTAGATTTCCCATCAATATACGTAAAAAAGGTTTACTACGTGCTTGGCTAATGGTTACATCTACTTGGATAAACTGAAATTTACTCATGATTAGCTAGCTAGCTAGGTTTCATAACTAGCAATACGGATTATTATTTTCTATTATTGTCGAACGGTCAAGATATTCACTATTATAATTACGGATACATCAATTCACCTCTTGAATGTGGCTAAGAAATATGTAATCGAACAAAATTTATTGTTTACATGTAGGTATCGGGAGGTGATCGAGTTGCTACCAAAACAAGTACTCCGTATCAAGTGCAAGATTGAAAGTCAAATGTTGTCATCGGATTCGGATTACGCGTGTTACATGATATATAAGCTATCAGAAAAATGTCATGGGTTGCATTGTCCCGTGAAAGTTCAAGGGATACACAAGAATACCAAAGAAGCTACAATCCTATATTTTAGATCTCCAAATCCATGGAACTTACATGATAACCACCAGGTTCCAAGACAACGAGAAGATGGATGGATGGAAGTTATTGTATGGAAATTCAACTCCAATCATGACTTCAAAAATGGGTGTATTTCTTTGAATTTCAAACTAGTAAGTTATCAAGGAACGATGTCCGGCCTTATTGTAGGAGGCCTTGAGTTTCGACCTATGTAATATGAATCAGGGCAAATAGTCCAAAAAGGTAATCAAGTTGTCAAAATTTGACAATAAAGGAAATATGAGTTATGTCGATGTCCAAAAATGACTCACATTTAAAAATTGTGCCATAAAAAAACTTAAATAGTCAGAAAAGTAAAATTACAGTTTTATTTTTAAAAACGTACCACAAAAAGATTTAATTATTTAAAATAGTGTCATAGAAGGATTAAACATTTGCACGTTAGAAAAAGATTAAAAATTAAAAATAAAATTCGGGTTTAAACACTCATAAAGTAATATTATTGTTTTTGTTGTATGTTTCATAGGTCACAAATGTTACCTATTAATTGAATATTTAAAGTTTAAGCCTCACATGAGCTAAAACTAATAAAAATCGAAAAAAACGTTTGCAATGTAGTGGAGCTTTTTGTTCTTGCAATTTACTCAATTGCCCTTATATTATACGTAGTATGTTAATTAATGTGCATCGTTCCACTACAGGAAGCATTTGTTCGTTTATTCCTTTTGATTTAATTCAATAATATACTTTTACAATTTTCTAGATGTTTGAAATATTCCCAAGGTAACTTTTTAAAAAACATAATACAAATGAATTAATATGTTTTTAACGTGGAAGAGGTTCAAAGTCTTTCTTTCTTCTGGACATAATAGAGCAAGAAAAAATGAATTAACGTGGAAGAGATGGCGTGAATTTAAGATAAAAGGATAAGGAGACTCAAAGCGACAGGGGCATTAAATAAATGGTATGAAGATTTTGTTTATCATTTGGATAGAAGATCAGAGACTAAGTTTCATATGGAACAAGGAGATTCTGCTGCTTTGTTTTTGTTGCTGTGATAAACATAACGAGCTTACAAGTTTCTTTTGGACTGCTGCATTGATTGGGCCGAAGCTTTACAACAGATTGCGGCCCATTTAGTCTTTTTTATTATTATTATTGTAATTACTATCTATTTGCTTGCTAAGTAGACTATAATAGGTGATAGTAATTCTCTTGGATCTGTATGGGGTTCTATCAAAAACGAAGTATGGTGAAAGCCGGTGGCTCGGTCTCTATTTTCGGAGATTTTTTCCTAAAATTTCTCAGATTTTTTTCATCCCTTTTAGTTCCCTCGCAGTTAAGATCCGGAGCTTTGGTGTCTAAGTTATAGAGGTGTAATAATAGGGTATGTAAGATGTACTCTGTTGGCTATCTAGTATCTTGTTAGTAGCCTGTTCTTATATATATTATTCTGCCTTTAAAAAAAATATGTTTTTACCACATGAAGCAAAAACAAATCATTAAAGTAAAGATCTTATATAAATTTTAATATATTATACCAACATACATATATAGGCATCTTTATAGATAGATAGATAGATAGATAGATAGATAGATAGATATAGTGGAATGATTCAGAGGGAAGTGTATTTTTTGGAGGAAGGGGGAAGCGTTAGTATTTATCAAGAAGCATATTACCTTCACCCATACAAATCTCGAAAAAAACAAATCGAAATTTAGTAAATGTTAATCAGAATCGATGCTATGAATGTTAAGCTTCCTTGATCAATTCTTTCTGCAAGTTATAACATCGATTTATGAATATTAGATCCAAATCTGTTAATATGCATCGCGGTGAATATTAGTTAATATGCATTATGATGAATATTAACAATACAAATATTTTTCATATAATGTGAAGTTTTAATATGCATCGTGATGCATATTAGTTAATATTCATCACAGTGAGTATTAACAATTTATTAAATTAAATATTCATCAACTAATGTTATGACTTAAAAATGAAATTCATTAGTTAAAATATTCTTTATAGCATATATTTTGATTACTATTTTTACCGGTAAAAATAATTTTTTGTTGACGTTTTGATTGAAAATTGTAATATGCTTATTGATGAATAATAACGTTTCCTCCTTCCCCCAAAACAGCACTTCCCTCTTGATCACTGTCATATATATATATATATATATATATATATATATATATATATATATATATATATGGGTTGGTTCAATGGGGAAGCAAGATCTAAAGAGAAGAGGGAAGTAAATCTGGACCATTAGATCTAATCATTTTTAAAAAAAGGGTGGAAGGGCAGTCTTATCATTTTACAAATACTATAATTACAATAAATATAAAATTTCACAATATACAGAATACCATAATCCAATGATCTCCCAAGGAGATTCAAAGAGAAATTAGGGCATGATATCAGATCAAATGAATACATAACCTAAATTCGGGCATGAAATCATATCGATCAAAAATCATCAATGTAAAATATATCATGCCAAACAAATAGGACACGATTGAATCATACAAGCTTCAATTGAATTTAGAATTGTTGAAGAACCGATAACGTCAGAAAAATTGAAAATAACCAAAGATAAATTTCAAGGAAATCTAGACCTAGATGAAGATATCATGTGCATTATACAAAAAATGAGGAATTGATGCTTATTCCGCAACAACATTCAGGTAAAAATTAGCACTCGATTTTGTATTTTTAGTTTGTAACTTGTTACGTATCTTTAATTTTTGTTGTCTTATAAACTGATAACCGATGAATTGATATAAAATATTATTATTGTTTTGAATGTTATCTTGCATTGCTATAACTCATCTTCCAGAACTATATCTTGTATTGTTATATTGAAAGTTTGTAACTTGTTACGTCAATCATTAATTTTTGTTGTCTTATAAATTGATAACCGATGAATTGATGTAAAATGTTATTATTGTTTGTGGTGAATGATATCTTGTATTGCTATAACTCATCTTACAGAAACTACTGTATCTTGTATTGTTATATTGTATTGAAAGTTTGTAACTTGTTACGTCAATCATTAATTTTTGTTGTCTTACAAACTGATAACCAATGAATTGATGTAAAATATTATTATTGTTTGTGGTGAATGTTATCTTGTATTGCTATAACTCATCTTCCAGAAAACTTTAACTTGTATTGTTATATTGTATTGAAACTTTGTAACTTGTTACGTCAATCATTAATTTTTTTTTTGTCATATAAACTGATAACCGATGAATTGATGCAAAATTTTATTATTGTTTCTGGTGAATGTTATCTTGTATTGCTATAACTCATCTTCCAGAAAACTTTATCTTGTATTTTTATATTGGTTAATGGTGCAAATCGGGTACGAATTTATCACTTTTTGTCGAGTTAGGGTATGAACCCAACTTATTATTAAGGTCGGGAATAAACTTTCAAATTATGTTTCGAGGTAGGGAATATATATTATTTTTACTGATTTAGTTTATAAACAGGTGACGTGGCATCCATGTCATCTAAAAAATGTCCGTGTCATCGTCCACCTCATTAAATGTAATAATATATATGTTTTCTTAACACCCTCGTCTCCTCATTTGGAACCCTAATTTCCAAGACGCAGTTCAAATCGCTATGTCTGAGGTTACGAGTTCCAGATCGGTAAGCTCCAAAATTCACCCCGTCACCTCCAGAATCCCACGAATGTGCAAGTGTGTTCCCCCGCAACCTTTGAAACAGCGTACTTCATGGACGATTAACAACCCGTGTAGGCGATTCATGATTTGTCCTAACTCACTGGTAATACACCAAAATTGTACACAATGGTTTTGTTCTAGTTGTTAATTTTTTTATTTTCTTTCCAATTTGGTGTATCAGATTCCATGGAAGAGATGCAAAGAATAGTATTGGGTTGATGATGAACTACCAAACGAGTGGTACAAAGCCAACATATATGAGCTATACCAAAGCTTGGATCGAGACCAAAGACAATCGTACTATGAGATGATGAGTTATAGAGAAAGGTTAAGCGAAATGAAAGATGATTGTGCCTTGTACAGGTCTGCAATGGAAGAAAGTATTGGCTTGCTGCAACTTGAGGTCATTCAGAACAAGAAGAAGTTCAAAATGTTCATGAAGTTGTCACTGTCTCTTGCTATTGTCCTTGTTTATGTGTTGTTGTTTTGAGGTGTTGAAGTGGTAATATGTATGAAGTGGTAATAGCCGTAAGTTTAGTAGGAGTAAGTGTAGTAGTAGAAGTGTAGTAAAAGAAGTGAAATGGTCATTTTGTTGTAATGAATATGGCTACTCATTTTGTGGTAATGAATATGCTACTTGCAAGTATCATCTAGCTTTGTATTATATTCTTGTTGACATAAAAATATGCACAAATGGGGAGAATAAAACAACTAAATTTTGACCACATCAAAATCTGGAAAAGCTAAGGCCAAACTAAAATATGCAAAAGGGAACAAAGTTGCAACATCTCAATAAAGGGTGAATAAAACAACTATTTTGACCATATCAAAATCTGGAAAAGGTAAGATGCATTGACCCAATATGTTACAATACTAAGCTTACTTCCATACATACTTAAATAATGTCATTACAGCAGCATTCAAATACCAAGTACAACGACATAACTACACCCTTATGTACAGCAAAATAAAGGGCACTAACATAAGGCTAATTGTTTGATCACCATATATGGTGAGATCATCTACTGAATAGGATAATATATACCAGGCTTCACTTTATATTGCTCATCAATTTCTTTTTCTTGAACCTCAAAACCACTCTTTTTCTCACCTGTCCTATGTGGGTATCACATTTTCATCAAAATTACTAATAAATGTACCACCTCCTATCAATGTTTACCTCATCCTCACCCTCATTATGTAAATCAACATAAGGCTTAAATTCATCCTCTACTTCTACATCAGTATCATCGTCACTCTCATCATGTAAAATATCATCTCTTAACCATGCCATTACATCATACCCATTATGTTCTACATAAAGCCTTAATTTACACCCATTTGAATTATCCAAGTGCATAAAATCCACCAAGTGACCATCAGTTGATAACTCTCTTAAACCCTCATGCAAAGGCTCACCATCAACACAGTAATACAAGCTTTGAATAGGTAATCTAACACACCTTGCTAAATGTTTAACGACTTTGGTGTATGACACTTTGGAAAAGTCAACATTATGTATGACGTCATGTTCACCATCTTCATACTTCAACGAATCTCTCGAATGCCAGAAAATACCTTCGTGGTGGAAAGTAACCTTCAATTTATTTGTCATTCTGCAGGTTTAACAAAATAAGCAAATTTAGGGTTCTAAAATATTAGGATTTTGCAGTTTTAACAACAATCAAAGATTTTCCTAGTGTAGAGACGTATACCTTTAAGATTGCAGCAGAGAAATAGAACTTAATCGTGCATTTTGATGTTGTTGATGACGAGATGACGAGTAGAAATTAGGTCGGAGTAAGTGACGAGTGACTAAATCATATCCATATATATCACATTTTATTTATTAAATATATTTTAATTAGATTTAATGAGTGACTAAATCATATCCATGTATATTTTGGTGTCGTGTTAATTAACCACATGGCATTGTAAAATATTAAAACTGTCAACGTGGAATTAAAATAACTCAAAGACCGGCTAAAAATTGAAATTTACCGGCTATTCCAGTCATATTCCCTACCTCGAAACATAATTTGAAAGTTTGTTACCGACCTTAGTAATAAGTTGAGTTCATACCCTAACACGGCAAAAAGTGATAAGTTCATACCCGATCTGCACCATTAACCCTTTTATATTGTATTGAAACTTTGTAACTTGTTATGCCAATGCTTTCACAGTTTAACTTTTAAACTGATGGTTTTGTGTGACAACCCGTACTTAGGCGTATTAAATTACTTTAAGCTTGCTTATAATTACTAGCGATTAGTTTGAAATAGAACTAAGCTGCTTGTAATATAACGTATATTGAATATACACACGTACGTAATAAATTAATATTACCCGATTTGCTCGGATGGATTCCGACTTAACTGGACGTTGGTGAACACAATTTATTAAATAATATGAAATTATTTCATAAACATACTTATTTCCAAATATTATCGCGATACTATTTCATAAGCATTTCGTATCATATATAATGCTCAGAAACTACCAAAAACGCGCAAAACGCACCCGACAATCAAATAAACGTCAAAATATATTTTATAAATTAAAAATATATCATTTTGAATGGTGAGTATTTATTTGAAGTATCGTATTTCAAACCAATTACAAAAACGTTTAATTTAAACGTCACACGATTTATTAATCGTAACACGACTCCGCGAATCACTACCGACACATCATAATAACATTTTTATAAATGTTTCTAGGTAATGATAAGTATTACTTCAAGTTAAAATATCGGGTTTTAAAATCGTTAGTTAAATATGCGTAACAAATGTTTAACGCCTAAATAAATGTCGAAACGAACGGGTAAACGAACACCGCGTGTAACGTAGCTTTGGGATTAAAATTTAAAGACAATATATGAGTGGGACCCACTGATTTAATCAGGAAATCAGCAAGAGTATGGCCATGCCATACCCTTACTTCTCCTTACACACTCCTACCCCCCACCATTTCCATTCATTCATCACTCCACTCTTCCATTTCCATCCCTCCTCCTTCTCTCTTCCCTCTCTCCCCTGCATTTTCCAGCCACCACCACACACCACCACGATCCACCACTGGCCACCACCTCATTCTTGAAGGAAAAACGAAACCGAAGACACCAAAACGACCGCCTACGCGTGTACATCACTCCTACCGTCTCCGTTTCTTCATTACACCATTGTGAGACTTCAAAACTCTAGTGTTTTACTTATAATATGTATATTATCATGTATGTTGCTTATTCAACTAGCTAATGTCCAAAAGATAAGTCGAAACACAAATTAAAACTCGAAAACAGGAAGTTAACCTTCCTGTCCAGATTCTATTTCCACTTCCCCGAATTTTATAAAAATCATTAAAACACCAAAATGGACGTTTCTTGAGCCTAAAATCAAGTATAAGAAGTCTAATTTCATAATCTGTAAGCCTCACGAAAATTGAAGTTCATTTGCTATTTTTAGTTACTGAAATAAAAGCACATAGCAGATCTGATGAATCTGACCAGAATCTTGACCAATTCAAAATGAGTATATCTTGGGCTATGTAACGAATTAGAACTTGAGACCAACGGGAAAAGATCACAAATTTTGTTAGTTTTTCAAATACTACTGGAACTTCTTGTGAAGTTTTGTAAAACTTAACTTATGACCAGATTATTGAGCATATGTCACAAAAATGATCTGCTGGACTTACTTCAATTTAACAATTTTCATCTCGAGTTGTGCTTGGTTAAAATCGATGAAAAAGTATGTTTTGGAAAGATAAGACATATGAGAACCTTTTGTAAAAATTTCATAACGATTCGTTAAGTTTTACTTGACCAAGTTGATATTTTAACACGGGTGAAATATAGGTCCGACAATAGTAAAAATCCGACAATGACCTCCTTCTTGAGACCATATCTTGAGTTCTAAACCTCAAAAACGTATGAGACCACTTGGGAAATCTTGTTAATTTTGTTATATACAAAAAGTTCTTCTTTGGCTCATTCCAGAAATGCACTCATTTCTCCAGAAAATTTGATTTGTAAGAAGTGGTCTAATCTCGGATTAAAATGAACACTGACACTGTGAGTTTTTATAAAATATCAAACGACCTCCAAAAATCATAAAACAATTACAGAAAGTACATAACATATGTAGGAACTTTGTGTAAAAATATCAGAAGTATTTGATAACGTCTACTATTTTAGATAAAAATCACAAATAATCCGTGAATGTATTGTCGCATAAAAACTAAATTCCATGAATACATACTATTGTCGTATAAATAAACTCCGTGAATACATATTGTCGTATAAATAAACCCCGTGAATACATATTGTCGTATAAATTAAATCCGTGAATACATATTGTCGTATAAATAAACTCTGTGAATATCATTAACACAACCAAGTCCGTGAATATCTTATTGTCGCATGAACAGTGCCCGTGAATACCTTATTGTCGGAATTGATTATCAGATGATTATCCCCTTTCGATTGTCGCATGAAACCATATTGTTGTAATACCATTGTCGCATAAATTTTTATTTCCGAAAATCCTTATACATAGGTATAATAATTGGACAATCAACAACAAATACATTAATAAGTATACAACACCGCAAAACACATAATAATATTTGAATTGTTATTACACTTCCGTCACCAACGGGCCACACTTATTTACAAAATAATTACAAAAGTACAAACAAACACTTGGACATAACTAGTTGAGTGGACAACTAGCATGAATGATCCTTTGAGACATTCACTTATACATACAACCTTATATGCTTAGGGCATTAGAAGGTTGCGGGTTCGCGGAACCTACGGATTACTACTGCTTTCAGACTGTACGTTTATTAAGTTAAACGCTTGCTTACTTGACTCAGGTGAGTCTTACAGCCCCACTTTTACTGTTTTACTTATGGGGTGAGATGCATTGCTTACGTTTTCTTGAACACAAGTGCTAAATTACTTACTTTTCATATACGGGCTTGCATGAGTTATTTACTAATCCACTGAAGTCCCTCCATCATAGTTTCGTTAGTTATGGACTTAAGCGCGAATATTAGTTAATGGATCCATTAGGGACTGACCCTCCCCGCCCGGGGTAGTAGCGCTACCACGAACAGATATGTATAAACGGGCGACTTTTATTTGTTTCGTACGAGTGTTTGGATTGGGCACTCGCGGGGGCACTATACGGTACTTGGCTGTGCCACTGATTTACGGGTTAAGCTTCGACTATGAGCTCATGGCAACGGTATATACATATTTACTTATTATTTGCTTGGTTGCAGATACTTGATTGACGCCTGCGGGCACAACTGATAAAAAAATCTTGTGTTCAAACTATTACTTACTTACAAACCTGTGAGATTCACCAACATTCGTGTTGACCCTTTTTAGCATGTATTCTCAGGTACACGTACGGAGTAGGATTACTCCAGGATTACTAGCTAGAGTCGCATGATTTCCAAACTGCATTTAACGGGGATTCTTTAGCACTATCTTTTGTAACTATGATTATGTAATAGAATCTCCCGTTACGTACGCGGACTCTAGAGGACCTTACTTTTGTAACGAAAACATTATGTTTTCAAACCCTATTTTATAATGGTATGTAACTATTTTACAAACGTCTCATTTAGAAGTCGTTTGCTATACTTTGGTGCTTAATTATTGATTAGTAACACCCAAAGCTCGCTTCCGCGCAATATTAAATTTGGGGGTGTTACATTTTGTGTCAAGGTTAATTATTGATGAGTAGAAAGTAATTATTTTCTTTTCTTATGAATGGGATGGAAATACTAGAATTCATTATCAGAAGTTGAATCGACTAGGTTAGTTTTGACTTTAGAATGTAAACCGAAGTTAAGTAACTGTGTCTCATGAGTAATATTTATGTGCAAAGACTATACAATTGTCAATAGATGTCGTAGAAATGTGAGAGTAAATAGCTAAACATGATAGTGGAGATAATTTAGCTAATACAGGACTTATAATGGGACTAAATAACTAGGAAAAACACATATATAGCAATTTAGGAATAAAAAGTAAATCAAAGACAACAAATTTAAACTATAGTGGTACTTCATTTGTGTTGTATGTACTGTGCGTTCAACAACCCTTCTCTGCAATCCGCATGCCTAAAGGTGTCAAGATGGGCGGGTCATGTTGATTGGAGTAACGGATTAGAATGGGTTTCGGTTGAAGGGGTTCAAGTTTAGCATGGGTCGAACCTGCCAGTTCGGGTTGTCCTGCAAATACTTTTTGTCTATTTGCTAAAAACTTTTTAGATAGTTAATGTGTTAGTTAAGCTTACAGAAACAACAACATTGATCCATCTGGATGATATTCTAATCCTTTGACTAAAATGATTTGGGAAAAGTACGGTATAAAAAAGATGTTGGACGATGTTCAACCGGCTTGATTCATTCAACCAATTTGACTTGCTCTCCTTCTAGGCTTTTAGGTAGAAAATTTTATTCGACCTGTTTCTAAATTAGTTGAAAATTGCACCCCTATGAATGCCTGCCATCCACCGGTAAGTTATATAGGTTTAGTTTTTTAAAATTTATGAGCAAAACGAACCTAAATATTTCAATACACTATAGCATCAAACAGTTTTCTAATGATGATTGATGACCGTATATATGTTTTGGGATTGGATGTAATTGGCAATTATGCCACTACTATACTTTTATGATAGTATTTATAACTGAATTATAATAAGATATGTTTTATTCATACTATATACATGTCTAGAGTAATTTTTCTAGCTAATCCTTACTTTCGTTCTCATATGAGATTGAACTGTGTAGATGATAGACCAGGCATCGACATATACATTAGATGAAGCATTTGAGTCTATTGGATTTGGTAAGTTTCATGGATGGATTATTGCGTTTGCAGGTCTTGGTTCCATCGGTGAGGCAATGGAGGTGATGAATCTTTCTTTTATTGGACCGTCGGTTTAGGTTTGAGTGTAACCTCTCATCTACTGTAGAGAGCCTTATAACAACTGTCATTTTTGCTGGAATGCTCATTGGAGCTTATTCATTGGGTGTCATCTCAGATAACTTTGAAAGCATTGGGGATTGTTTTACTTTGATGGGCAACTGAAATACTCATTGAACCTTGGAACAATCCCCACGAGGGCCTTTGTTCCAGCTTGAAACTTGAAATATCTACAAAGGAAGTGGTACGTGTGTGTTTAAGGATTCAGGTAAGATGGATGACTCATCAATAGCTCAGGCGGTAAGTTATGCGTGTGCACTTGGGGAAATTTTAAATCTACTAAGTAATTTAAATCTACTTTAAAGGGAAATCTTGAAAGACATGGTGTGTTTGAGTTTGCACTATTGTGAACAACGCAGAGAAGTATTACGTCAAGAAGAATAGAGCATGTTATATGAATTTTTTCAACCTTATCTGAATGTACATAAAACTAAAGGATTTCATAATTTTACTCGTATGTGTTGAATTATTGTTTGATGAATATTATAGTGGAGTAACGGATGATTGTGTTGGAATTCATGATGTCGCTGTAAAATATAAAATATTGTAAACTGGTGAGCGCCAATATTTCTCTCCTAGTGAAGTGAACCTTTTGGATTACATAACCCTCTACATGGTTGAATTATATAGTACTCATCAAATGATGTAAATATTACCAATGATGTAAATATTACATTATTATACATCATGATGAATGTTAATTGTCTATATACCCTAAACTTATATAATCAATTTAAAATTCATCAAGATGAGTTAACAATCACCCAAAATACATATTTAGAAAAACATTTATAAAAGATAAAATTCATCAGGGAGCATATTAAAATTTAGTAACCAGTAACGTTATAGAATGTAGAGAAAACCATTATAATAATACGGTCATTATAGGATGTTGGACATTTGGTTTAATAATATTTCACTTTGGGTGCTCATTAAATCTAAAAAACATGAGCATATATGATCATTGGATAGTGATCAAGAGGGAAGTTTTTTTTTTTTTTAAGAAGAGATGAAGTGTTATTATTTACAATGAAACATCTTACAATTATCAATCAAAACGTCAACAAAAATTTATTTGTATCAATAACTGGTAATCAAAATTGATGCTATAAATAATATATTTAGGAATGAATTTCATTTTTAAGTCATAACATTTATTTATTTAATATATTTTAACATTCACAATGACGAATGTTAAAACATCTCATTATTTAAAAAAAAGTATTTTTAATTTTAACATTCACCATAATAAATAATGAATGTTAACTAATATTCACCGTAATAAATATTAACAATTTTGAGTCTGTATTCATTAATTGATGTTATAACTTGCAGAATTTTTTTATCAATGAACATTAAAGAGAAAGTAATATACAAATGGAAAACATACATACTTAAATGCACAATACATTTATAGCACTTCTTGAATTACTATATAATTACACAATGTTATAAGCTAAAAAGCTTTCAAGTGTTGAACTAGAAAGGGACATTTTACTAAAAATATTACTTAAATATATACAAATTAATGTTAACAATTAATATTCATCAAAGATAATGTTATCACTCAATATCCATTGAAATGAATGACTTAGAAATGTGTCTCAATGTATATTAGTTAATATTCATGATAATGAACGTTAAAGAGAAAGCAATATACAAATGGAAAATAATCCATACTTAAATGGCCAACCAAAATATAGCACTTCTTGAATCACTATGTAATTACATGATGTTATAAGTTGAAAAGCTTTCAACTATTATATTCGAAGGGGATGTTTTAGTGATAATTATATTATAATATATATCAATTATCACTTAATATTCACCAGAATGATTTTTAAATTATAACACTTAGCAATGTGTCTTAATGTATATAAGTTAACATTTATCGTAATGAATTTAAAGAGAGCAATATACAAATGGAAAACAATCCCTACTTAAATGGTCAACAAATTTATAGCACTTCTTGAATCACTATGTAATTATGCGATGTTAAAAGCTAAAAAGCTTTCAATTGTTGAATTAGAAGGGGATGTTTTAGTGAAAAACTATATTATAATATTTATCAAATGGGATGTTATTACTTAATATTCATCGGAATGAATGTTAAATTATAATACTTATCAATTTATCTCAATTGTATAAGTTAACATTCATCAGAGTGAATGTTAAGAGGAAAAAAAATATGGTAAACACTCTTTATCAAAATGGCCAACAAACTTAAAATGTAAAAATGTTTCCCCTAGATGATCCACATAGGATATATATGTAAAAGATCTGTTGATGAATGTTGAGCTATTACATTAATCAACTGAAATTAAATTATTACAATTGTAAATAATATCACTTAATATTCATCTAAATGAATTATATTCATAATTATAATGTGAACCCTACAAGGTAATCATCAAATACGGATATCATTATTCTTAATAACTCTAGATACCAAATTCACTAGTACACGGAATATCATTCGAAGAACTAGATGAAGTATTTCACCTCAATCCACGATTTCAGCTAACATCCTTGTGCCTTGTGCGTTCAAAACATGCGAATATCAACTTGCAAAACGTGGACCCTCTAATGCTCGTTGATTAACTAAATCTTTTATATCTAGGAACTTCACCGTCAATCTCTTAAAGTTACATAGAAAACTAGAGGTGCCATAAAGAATCTCTATTTATGTCACAAATGAGTGAATGTCAAAACCTTTTAAAACCAACAGATGCATTCACATAAGTGAGATAAAAAAATGACAGCGTTCTTAAGACCACTTGCAACGCAGGCGTTCTGGCCCAGTTGGCACCTCAGAACGCCCCAGAACGCCGGCAATGGAGCGTTCTGGGGGGCGTTCTCGGGGCGTTGATCAATGAAGCACGGGGCTGCGTGGGAGCGTGCAGGTGGGGCTCACCGATTATTTAATTAGTTTGCCTTGCTATGACCGTTTGAAACATAAAAAAAAAATTAAAAAAGTGTCGTTCAACGGCTACTTTTTTTTAAAATTTTTTTTCCAAACCTCTATATATACACACTCCATTTATCATTTTTCACACACCAAATTCATCTAACTTTCTCTCAATTCTTACCAAATTCAAAAATGGATTCACTAAATTTTATTTTGGAATCGGATTCGGAAGAAGAACTTCTTTTGCAAGTTCTACAAGCTTGGACCAAGATGAAAACAATGAAGCCGATGCTAGTTCTAGTTCGAGACCACCCCGGAATCGGACCTATATTGAAAGAGATCGCGAAGGTGCTCAATAATGATTGTGGAATGACTATTTTTCGGAAACCCCAAAGTACCCGGCAAACTTGTTTAAACGTCGTTTTCGTATGCGTCGGGAATTATTTTGCAGAATCGTCGAAGGTATATCCGAATACTCTATTCAACCTATTCCCGATCACTTTATTTATTTTAAACAAAAGTCGGATGCACTTGGTCGGCTTGGTTTTAGCACGTTACAAAAGTGCACCGCCACCATACGCTAATTGGCATATGGAATAGGTTGATGGCATATCTATCAAAATCTTCTTTGGAATAGCTAAAACATCATGGACTAAAATCGACTATATGCCAATTGGCATATGGAATAGCCAAAACATCATGGACTAAAATCGACTATAACTGAATCACAACATAGTAACAATCAATCAAAGTCTATGCTCACTGGCATATCTATACTTGTTTCACTTCAGATGATGCAGAAACAACTAGTTTTGTATACTTTCGATGCCTTCTTTCTCGAGCATATAAGACCCATAACACCAATCGTAACATCACAGCTGATGCCATGGCCAAACCAATGTAGACCCACCTTCTGTATTTTGTGAGCCCATGGCAGTGATCATTGTGGATCACAATGAAAGTGTCACCAATGAAAGAACAATTCAATAAACTGACTAGAAATGGGCCATATTTTGACAACCTTGAACTCACGTTAGCTGCAGTCGACATATGATCATACATCAATGAGGTTAAGCGCCACACATTCGTACATATATTTTAAGTAGAAACTTGGCATACATAATCTTTCGATACCTGTAAATAAAACACACAACCATTAAAATGTGCACTTCACTTAAAGGCCAACTAATGACTTAAAAGAGTCGATCTATGAATAAGTGTGACATAAATTTTTATCTTTATACGTTAAATTTCAGTTTAGTTGAAAAAATTTTGAAATTCAGTGTTTAATAAGTCAAGGTTGCATCTAATAATGATGTAGTCTGACTTCTGAGGTCAAACCCATGATGTTACAGATTTGATAGTAGTATAGGGTTATATCACCTAGGGATAAGTCTCTACGAATGCACCCAACTTGGACTAAAAGTCTATTGTGTGTATCGTACTTACGGGTAGGGTTTTTCATTAGATCAACACTATTGAACAAGGATTTCGATGCACTTTACCTAGAACATGCCTATGTGGCACCGGGTTCATAAATCTGGCTATTGCTTCCTCTCCACCAATAATGCCTACTCCTTCAACTCGTTACCTGGACTAATACATGATTTTCTTTTAGTCTTTCTGGGATTGGGTCGACTTAGTGCCACGTTGGATGGCAAGTCAGTTACCACGTCACAAAAAAGTAAGTATTAAATTTTTTTTTCCAATAAAGTCAGCTGCCAAAGGGACAAAATCCCTTTTCTCCAGCACCACTTCCGGCAACTCAAAACCACTTCCGCTATAATCAATTCACTCAAAACTTTGACTTCTTTTTTTTTTATTTAATATGAACCCTAAGACCCAAATTCAACTTACTATGTGACTAAAAATTGACCCCAATTTGACAAGTCAAAATTTGTAGTAAAGTTACAAATTAAACAAAATTATACATGTACTCTTTATATCGATCAACTTAACCACCACTATATTTCTCAACACCATTTCACAAACCCTAAACCCTAACCTTAATTTCTCAACCGTCACTTCACTTCTTGATCTCCGAGCAGAGTTTGGAATTTGTCGACGGCAGCATTGGGACGATGGCGGTAGAAGGGGTGGATGAAATGTTGTCGGAGAGATGAGGTGAGTCAGCTCGGAGAGGTCAGTGGAACTCGTCGAGTTGAGAATCGGTGTCAGAGATTGAACGATGCCTGATGGCGGAAATGCGGTGGCGATGGTGGTTGTGTCTGCGGTGGTGATGGTGGTTGTGTTTTAAGAAATCCATGGGTGAATAATTGGAGTGAATAATGGAGAAATCATTAGGTGGTGGAGATGAGAATATGAGTTTAATGAGTATTGCCAAAAAAAATGGTAACCGTGTTAACACAAATTGAATAATCGATATTATGACATGGCGTGCCACGTGTACGATTTTAGCCAACTTACTCAAGTTGTAACCGGTAAAGGGCTAAAGAGGTAACAAAATACGTCAATACCCCTGTTTTGTAAAGTTGATACAATTATTAACCTTACCCGTAAGTACGATACACACAATAGACTTTTAGTATAAGTTAGGTGCATTCGTAGAGACTTATCCCTATCATATATATATGTTATATGATGAAATCTCTAACTACTGTTGCATTAATGATGTTCAATTCACCAGGTTGACATTTACTATCAGTTTTATTAGCGTTTAGCAGATTACAAAGGGTGGGAACTAGTGGTCTTGATTAGCTGTAATATAGAAAATCAGAAGAGGGCGGTGACTCAATATTGGCTCTAAAACAAGGTTAGTTGAGTTGTTGCATTGTCTATGCAGGGAAGCATTTTTATCTAACGTTGTATGAGCCATAGGGTTTTGAACCCATTCATCCATTGCTACACATGTATCTCCTATAATACTAACAAAACAATATAAGTTATCTCTTTAGATTAAATAAGACGATATGTAGTTATTCAAGCAATTGAATTCTTATATGGATGACAATTTCAACCCAACTTATGAAGGGGATTATTTGGGTTATGTTATTATCTCAAAAGGATCAAATAAAAATCACGTAGTTGATAAACAAACGGTTGTCCATTTTTCATGTTTTAACATGTTACCCAATCAGCCCCGACCCACTTATTTAGCCACCCCCAGGTTTGCATTGTAGCATTTTATTTCATTAGCTTTCTGAATTATTATTTGTTCATTAGCTTTCTACACTCCAAGTTAAATAAGAGCCTCAGTTTAAGCACTATCACACATTCATGAGGTGCTTCTAGCTTCAATTTATCGGGCACTTATCTATAACAATTAAAGCAATAATGCAACACTAGAACATCTATTATGTGATCAAACATAGTATTAATTATAACAACTAGAAATATTCACCTAAATGAATGTTATCATTTGATATTCACCTATTAAGTTGTAGCATGTATAATCTGATATTGATCTATGAATAGCTGAACGCTATGTTATAACGCACTAAGACCTAACTGGAGCAAACCCCGATTTCAGATATCATCTTTTGATTTGTATCATTTTAAGAACTTTTGACATCCATATGCTCGGTTCAATCTTCTTCCAAAGCTAAAATACACCATAATCGCTTTGTCCTAATTGTTTTTCGATGAAAGTGTAGGTATAAAACAACGGAAGTTATGACGTACACAAATAATCACAACATCATAACAAATACCATGACATGAAAAACACAAATTTATTACAAATCTAAAGAACATATTGGTGCCAATTATGACCCATTTCCTTACAAATGGGGCAATTTGGGTTATATCATATCTCTAGCATGCACACAAATGTATAACGAAAACTTGCAATAAACAACAACCACCATGAAACAACAATGAATTTGAAGACATATCAAAGTAATCAGGTAATGAATTAGTAATATTCAATTCTTGTAGACTGATAATATGAATGTAACTAAGTATTCATCTTAATGAATATTAACAGAAATTACAATGCATCTAGTATGATCGTACCATGTCACTTATACAAAAATACAAAATAGTAAAGGAGTTAACATGTAGGTAACTCCAAAACTATATTTGCACACGAAAACTACAGAACCTGAAACTAAAGATGCTAATATAAATTCTAACATTCAACTTGTAGTAAGTATTGAAAATCGATAACATACATCACAGGCAATATTATCACGATTCCATATCATTATCATGAACAAATAACTTGAAACATTAAAAATTACTTTGAAAATAACTTACCTATAGAATTTGGAACATCTAAATTCGATTTTAACAGGACATTTAAACTGAATTACATCATAACAACTACAGAAACACAATTACAAGATTGAAACCCCCATTGCAGGAAAATGAAAGCATACATTGATTTAAACATAAAGACGAGGGATACAAATTGATAAATAATAATTAAGAACGTATCTGTAATCAGAATCGAATTAAAAATAACAAGACAAAATTGATGACAAATCTCAATTAGGAACAATTGTAAACAAAATTAAGATGTAATTGATTCATAAGCACACCAATTAGCAAATCACTCATCTAAACTTGATAATAAAATTGAGTTCACTAGAATGAATCGATTAATTGTGACGGAATGATACAACATTCAAGTTATTTTCAAGGTAGCAAATCTATTGACATACAATACAACATTCACGTGTAATATTAAAATAATAACTAAAATTCACCATGGATGATATTATCATAAATTGAGCAGAACATCATGAACACATAGCTTGAACGTAACAAAAAAACTTACTAGTAGATTCAGGAACATTTAAATTCAATTCTAACAGGAGATTAGAACTAGAAGACGTCATAGAAGCTACAAAAACACGGATACAAAGGATTCACACATTAATTAAAAATAGAAAAACAAATAAAATAAGTAACATTCATCATAACTAATATTATGATTACTGAAAATCAACATCATGAACACACAACATACAAAAAACATAAATTACTCTAAAAAATTACTTACCAGTAGAATCACAAACACATGAATTTGTTCATAATAGAAGGTTGGAACCAGAATTCATCATAATATCTGAAACAATATGATTACAACGTTAAACCTAAAAAAACCCCTAAAAATAAAAACTTGAATGTTAGTGATGATTTAAACCTAAAGACAAACAACACAATCAAATAAAATTGAATCAAAATTGTATGTAATATGTATAATCAAAATCGAAGAAAAGCAAAAACAAGTGATATCAATGAAAGATCTCAATGAAGAACCATTGTAATCAAATTCAATCATAAACACAACAATTAAGAACTATCTGAATTAGGATTGAGAAACGAGATTTATTTAAGTTGAAGGATTTACATAATCATTAGTGAATGGTAGACGTAATTTAGTTGAGATTTAATTTAGATATGAAGGATTTAATCTAAGTATCTGTATTAGATTCAATTTAGCTGAGAACAAAACTGAATTTAGCAAAATACGTTCGTTCGTTCCTTCATTAATAATATATATTTATAATATTAAATTAAACTGAAAATGGAAGATAAAATGACTATATTACCCTCTTCCCTATAAACACACTTGAAAACTTGAAAAAGAGGTTGAAAAAGAGCATGCGCTGGAACTCAAAAGTTGAACGGATCTGACGGTTATAAAGGTACTTCCCCGCTTCCCTCAAGGTTAAAGCTTCCATTTGATCCTCCTAATACACACACACACACACACACACACACACACACACACACAAAGAGTATACTATTATATACTCCCTCCGTCCCAAAAATATAGTCAACGTTTTCTTTTTTGGATGTCCCAAATTAATTGTCCACTTTCAAAAATAGAAAGGAAGTTTTGGTCACGATTATCATATTACCCTTACTTGAAATTAATATTACAAACTTTAAACAAAGTAGTAATTAATTGCTTATGGGTAAAACTCTCATTCTGCAAAAAGTAAGAAAGAGAAATCAGTAATGATTATGTTTTTATTAAACTACGGATTTTTTGTCGGTGGACAATTATTTTGGGACGGAGGGAGTAACATGTTATCGAAAAAAATCATCTTGATTCAAGTGTGTCATGCCCTTTTATGTCATTTTACACAATTTAACTACAGCTACAACTAGTTCACCAAACATATGTATATGTATAATGAATAAAAGCTATAGTTTACAACTCTTTTTAAAAGCTATAGTAGCTATTTATGCCAAACATACCCTTTATATTTGGTGGGAAAGGTAATTTGAGCCAACTTGAGCTGGGATAAAATCAATGAAGAGTAGCTGTTCTTAAAAAAATAGGTCTCTATGTTAGTTATAGAGACCAGTTTTCAGTAGGTTTCTTTGAGTAAAACCTGTAGGTAAAGAACCCTCTTGAACAATAGCAGGCCCGGCCCAAGGGGTGTTCCACCTAGGCAATTGAACATGGTCTATTCTTTGAAAGGGGCCCAATTATTTTTAGTTTTGCAATATATTAGATATGTGTATGTATATTAAGCCCATCGGTCTAGCCCACAAATTTAAACCGCGCCTAAGTGCTAACTTATTTCATTGACATCGGGCGTTTAAAAGTGCCATTTCATTTATTTTGTGTCTTTGTCATTAGTAATTTTTTGTCCTATTTTTATTTTTTTAAAGTATCAACTTTAAATTAATTCATTTTATTAGTTTAATCATCCAATTTTTTATTAAAGTCTTAATCATTTGACACTATATAATAAACTATGAATGTGTATGCTTTTAGTTGTGGACTTTATATGAATAAAATTTATGAGTTAATATTATATGAAAAAGCGAACTAGTGTTCGAAATCAATTGTGTGTATCAAACTTACACTGGTCATTTTTAATGCATCAAACTTTCAAAAAATGTATTTTAGCGTATTTTGATGACGTGTCGAAATCTCTGATGATGCCACGTGACACCTTAAACGAGTGACATGTCATCAAAATATACTAAAACACTTTTTTTGAAAGTTTGATGCATTAAAAATGACGAGTGTAAGTTTGATACACACAATTGCTATCGAGCACAAGTTCGATACATTTCTAGACACTAAGCCCTGAATAAGTTTGACATAATACATGAATGGTATTACAAATTTAGACACTTAT
The DNA here is from genome assembly GCA_963422505.1 of Pseudognaphalium luteoalbum. Classification (NCBI taxonomy): domain Eukaryota; kingdom Viridiplantae; phylum Streptophyta; class Magnoliopsida; order Asterales; family Asteraceae; genus Pseudognaphalium; species Pseudognaphalium luteoalbum. Next base: position 3,090,209 of record OY730198.1, on the reverse strand, counting down.
CATTTATTGTTTAATAGTGTTAATGTAAAAGCCAGAACAATACATAACTATTGAGAAGCGACATATTGGAGAGTGCTAATTTTTAAGGAACGAGTTGATCTGACACTTTACCTTCGAGAATGTTAGGAGAGTCACAATATTGGAATTGTTGCGCGTGATAATTTGATGTTTATAACAATTTTACAATATTAATATACTTTTTGTTTTGTAAAATGTAACGTAAGGTTTATATATTGTGTTTAGAGGGCCCTTTATTTCTCGTCGCACCGGGTCACTAAATTCTGCGAACCGGCCTTGAATAACAGGTCTCTAAATAGGTATTCAATAGGTTTTATAGTGCATTATTTGTAGTAGTGTACGTGGTTATATCCAATCTTCGATAGTGAATTTTGGTTTAGTCGATGAGGCTAAACTCTAGAATTTCCTTAAATATTTCCTGGCCTATGAGCTATAATTAGGTTAGAGTTATACTTATAGGATAAACCAACTTAGTAAACAAGAAAAACATAATTCTGGCTTGCTTGACTTAAATTGCAATGCTAGCCATGCAATCGCACAGTGGCCATTGCCGACCAGTGCCAATTGCACTGCGATCTTGATTGCTACAGTCCTGATCGTTTCTTCGCTTCATCATTGTAACATACTTTTCGTGTCCCGCATCATGATGGGAACACCCAAACAATCATTTTATAGACAACACATACAAAAGGATATGTCGGTGGAAGAAGTTGGTTAAAATTGTGTTTAGTTTTCAGGAATGTATCAAACGACGCACAAATCTCTATAGTGTGTAGCCACCTTTCAATACCTCTATTGTGTGTATTTACCTTAGTTGTAAAAACATATTATTATATTTAGTTTACCTGCTACAGCAGGTCAATCATTGTCACGTCACTGGTCATTTCCGGCCATCTTCACCCATTCAATTTTTTTGGCCACCTTTTTAGGGCATCGATCGAAGGTAAAACTCATAGCAGTGCATCATATCAAATAATCACCACAGGTTTCTTCTCCACCTAGAATATCATCTCGTCGGAAAACTGTCGATTCTTTTTTCTCCGATAATACTTTCTAGCAACAACCAAGGTACAAAAGCTATTGGAGATTTAGATATGCTATTTTACTTTTGTTTCTGGGATTTTTGTCTGGTTATTTGTTTTTATTAATTATCACTATTGAAATCTTGTAATTTTTCAATTTGAAGCAAAGTACTTTGCTTAATTCAAGAACAATACTCCAATGAGTTAGAAATAAAATAGTTATCAACATCATTTACTGTTAAACTGATTTCGAGGTTTCATTACTCTATAAACCATTACCCGAACCTATAAGCAATTGCAAGTTGGTGAAATGTTTGAAAATGGCAGGGAAAAATGCGGGTGGTCGAAAATTTGTCGGAGAAGATGAACTGAGATAAGAATTACCTGCTAAGGGTTTGATAAGTCACCCGATACATTAAACATGTGTTTCCGAAAGTTAAGTACATACTTTAGAGGAGTTTAAAGGTGGATGTATACTATAGAGGTTAATACACACGGAGGGGATTAAATTATTTCAAAATGTTCACTTGGGGTACTAAAGATTATGATTTGACAAAACTATAACCCAACTTTTAAAACCTCATCCAAGTGGAAAATGAGCCGATAAAGATTCATCAATTTGAACAAATTTATAAACTTTGATTATCCTTGACTACATTTTAATAAACTTCAGTTATCCTTGTAAACATAATAATAAACTTTAGTTACCCTTAAATACAATACGTATAGTTAACTCATAGTTTTGTCAAATCATAAACTTTAGTACCACAAACGAACATTTTGGTATACTTTAAATCCTTCCGTGTATTAAACCACATTTTGAGAGACTAAGCCCTTAAAAATTTGACATGGTACATTAACAACCTATGAAATTTATTCTAGAATTTAATCATCAAAACGAGTCAATCAAAAATAATATATGATTTAATTTTGATTGAGTAATACACGCATCAAAATAATTAAAATACAATTCAAAGATGACTTTGGGTTGCTTCCCACCGGCCAAAGACCGTCACGTTTCCATGATTCAAAATCTGGTCAATATGCCAACTCGATTCATTTGTCATGTATAATTAATACTCGATTATATTATATTATATAGCATGTTTAATTTATACTCTATGTGCAATTATGTGGTAGTTGTCTGGTTGACTTTGAATTTGGGTGTTACTTACCACATGTGTGTCCAGAAAACCAGTGCGCTATACGTTCTCTCCACTTCTCTGCCTTCTGCTTCTGTTATCCTAACATATTCCACATACTGCTGCTGCTAGTCGCCATACGCGACCTCTGGTTATTAGTGGTTAATATTCCACATACTGCTGCTGCTAGTCGCCATCATATCCTTGTCGCTTATTACGCGTCGGTAACTTATCTAGTTTTTGTGTTTGATCTTTTCTTATTTTATATCACTGCACGTACTTAATGTCGACCTTTGATTTTCGTTTTGCCGTATGGTTCATTACTAGCCTTTCTATAATTGCATGAGGAAATAATTGGGACGTACTTTTTCATTTCCATATAGTGAGTCGTCGATAATATCAACCATGGATTTTATATAACATCCAGTTTGCATATACATTAAGATCTGACAAATTAAATTGAATGCATATATGGGATCTTTGCAAGTCCCGGCCAATTCAAGTGGTTTATTGATATTCACCGTTGAAATGTAATTTTTTTTTATTTGATTCCATGTTATTTGCTAAACTTGAATTAATAAATAAAATTTGTCAAATTTGGTTAAAAAAATAGATGTACTAATTAACCAGTTAAGCGGACATACATGTATTCTATGAAATTCATTTGACTTCAACATGTCAAGCACCTACTTCAGTAAAATACCTAAATTAATTCTTATGGGTACTTCGTTAGGGGTCAAGCCGTTTATTTATATTGCTTCTTCTTGGGCTAATTTTTTTCTGTTCTAATCAGATAAAACAATGTCTTATATGGATGGTTATGAACACCTTGAAATTCAACTAAAAGATATAAAAGCGGCCACCAATGATTTCAGCGACAAGCCTATCGGAACTGGTGGGTTTGGAAATGTCTACAAAGCAGAACTCATTCTGGATATGGTACTGACAGTAGTTGCTGCTAAGCGCTTAGATCGTATACATGGACAAGGGGATGTTGAGTTTTGGAAGGAGATCACGATGCTTTCTGAGCTGAAACACGAAAATTTGGCTTGTCTGTTACATTTCTGCAGTGAGGATGATGAGAGAATCCTTATATACAAGTACGCATCTCGTGGGAGCCTCGACCGGTATCTAGGTTACGGAGGTCTTACATGGACCCAGCGTCTAAAAATATGCATTGGGGCTGCAAGAGGAATTGCTTACCTTCATGATCCAAACAAGACTCACCAAGGAATTCTTCATCGTGACATCAAAAGCGCAAATATTCTTCTGGATGATGACTGGACCGCTCAAGTTTCAGATTTTGGACTATCAAAAATAGGCCCTGCTAACCTAGCACCAACATATCTGGTGTCTAATATTGCAGGTACATCTGGATATTGTGATCCGGAGTATCTTGAGACAGGTATCCTATCAAAAGAGTGTGATGTGTACTCTTTTGGAGTGGTGTTGTTTGAAGTGATGTGCGGAAGACTATGCTTTAAATCTAATAACGGTAAGAGCGAAATTTTAGTGGGTATGTGGAAAAAGCATTTTGAGGCAAAGAATTTAGATGATATTATTTGTCATCATCTAAGAGGGAAAATAGATCCGCAATCTTTATTTACGTTTGCAGCCATAGCAAATCAATGTTTACTTGAAGATCGTAAAACTAGACCAAGTATGGTCGATATCGTCAGAGAACTTGAAATTGCACTTGATCATCAACAAGTAAGTATATATATATATATATATATATATATAGGGTTAAGTACCTGAGAATGCATTCAAATTGTCCCGAATGTCTATTGTATATTACACTTACGGGAGATATATTTAATGCATCCAACTTTCAAAAACGGTTTATTGTATGTATTTTGATGACGTGTTATCTTCTAAGGACGTCACGTGACATCTTAAACGGATGATACATCATCAAAATACCTACAATAAACGGTTTTTGAAAATTGGATGCATTAAATACACCTCCCATAAATATGATACATACAATAGACATTTGAGACACGTTGAATGTATTCCCAGATACTTATCCCATATACATACATATATATATACATATATATATATACATATATATATACATATATATATATAGGAATGAAAATCTGTGAAAACACATCCCCACCCACCCTCCATCTAATTTAAGTTATATATATATAAAAAGAGGTGTAGATAAAAAAACAGTGAAAACACTTTTTTCTACACAATTTTAAGGTGTGATTTTATATTTATTTTTTGAAGTAAACAATAAAAAATTAAGGTTCACACACCAAAAATATGTGAAAAAATATTAAAAAAATAAAATAAAGTTAAATCCAAAAACCAAAAAAAATTAAGGTTCACAGTTAAAAAACTTAAAAACTTTTGTGAACCCAAAACAAAAAAATAAGATTCACAATTGAAAAAGTTAAAAATTTGTTGTTAATCCCCAAAAAAATTAAGGTTCACAGTTGAAAAAAAAAGGTTAACAATTAAAAAAGTTAAAAAACTTTCCGTGAGCTAAAAAAATTTAAGATTCACAATTGAAAAAGTAAAACACTTTCCGTGAACTCAAAAAAATTAAAGATTAATGGTTGAAGAAAAAAGGTTCACAATAGAAAATATTTAAAACTCTCCGTGAACCTAAAAAAAATAATGTTCAAATGTTCACAATTTAAAAAGTTAAGAACTTTTCGTGAACTAAAAAAAATAAGGTTCACGGTTGAAAAAGTTAACAACCTTTCGTGAACCCAAAAAAAATAAAAGTTCACAATAAAAAAGTTAAAACAAAATTCGTGAAAAAATTTACAAAAAAATTATGTGAGAAAAATAAGGTTCACAATTAAAAAAGTTGAAAATTTTGTGTAAAGCAAAAATAATAATGATTAATGACAAAAAATTTATGTGAAGCAAAACAAAATATAAGGGTTTACAAAAAAATTCATATATGTGAAGCAAAAAAAATGAAAGTTCACAACTTAAAAAAATTGTGAATCAAAAAATGTTTTCACCGTCTTTTTTTATCTTCACTATTTTTTATATATATATGTTAAATTAGATGAAGGGCGGAGATATGTTTTCACCGTTTTTTTATCCTCTTGTTTTCACCAGAACTCATCCCTATATATATATATATATATATATATATATATATATATATATATGATTAGGTTAGAGAAGGAAATTTAAGTGGAGAAGAGAGAAAAACAATATGATTCAGTATTTTTATTACTATGATTCAACTTTTTATTACTTTAATTATTATAATAAAAAAATGAATCATAGTAATAAAAAATACTGAATTATATTGATATTTCCTCTTCTTTACCTAAATTTTCTTCTTTTTTATCCCGTATATATATATATATATATATATATATATATATAAGAATGATAAAAAGCTAGAAAGCTCTAAATTTAGGGGAAAAGAGAAGCGATAACATTCTTTTTTGGGTAGTTAACATGCTTTTTGTCAAATGTCAAAACAAAAACAAAATATTATAAATATTAATCAAAATCTATAGAATGAATGTTAAGCTTTTTTGATGCATTTTTGCTGTAAGTTAATAATGGATGAACAATAGATCAAAATCATTAACTTTCATCCGAACTAAATGTTAACAAAATGAAAATAAAGTTGATGAATGTTATTAACCATGAGTATTTGAGTGACACGAATTGAAAGAACAACAATTGATGAATTTTAAGTGATAAACTCAATAACATTCTTCTTAAAAGAATTTATTGAGGGAAAAGGAAAAACACTAACATGTTTTTTGGGATAGTTAATATTCTTTTCTAAAACGTTAAGGAAAAAAGAATTTTTGTAAAAGTATTAATTAGAATCAATATTTTGAATGTTAAGCTTTCTTAGTTAATTAATTACGTAGGTTATAACATCAACGGATGATATTAAATCGACCAAAAGTTGTTAACATTCATGTTGATTGAATGTTATTGATCAGAATAGAAGATAAAAAATAAATAATAAAAAGAAAGCTACTAAAATGAATAGAATTTTGCTAACAATAGGGCTAACGATAACAATTAATTTCCTTCAATTTTGCTCTAATTAAAAAATATAATAAAGACAACTTATTATCATATTCACAAATTAATATTTCTAGCTCCTATTTTTTCTCTACCTTATTTCTATTCTTCTCAATTATTTGATAATCAAGAAATATTAAACTTTGCTTACTTCCTTATTCTCTGCAATTTTTCATCGATCCATGCTCTTCTTTTTTATCCCATTACTACACACACACACATATATATATATATATATATATATATATATATATATATATATATATATATATATATATATATGGGTTGAAACTATTAATTTGTTGATATGAAAATAAGTTGTCATTATTATATTCCTTAATTAAAGCATAATTGTAAGAAATTAGTTGTTATCATTAGGTCTAAGGGCTATTGTTAGCAAAATCTATAAGATATATATATAGGTGGATTAAAATGAGAAACCTAAAATTCGTGAAAACGTAAGAAACACTTCAAAATGACTTTTTAATTATTCGAAACACATTTTTCTATAAAACTTTTTCAATGATTACTATTAAAATAACTTTTAGAAGCTATTATATAAATATAAATAAAAATATTAATTTGTTTTTCAAACATATTTTACAATCGTTACTGTTGTGATTATTTAATGTAATCACAAAATATAACATGATAATTACATGTGATTATTCTCTAATATAATGTCATTATCATGTGTTCGATATAATCACAAAATATAGTATGATAATCATATATTATTCATGTGATTATCAAGTAATAAAATGTGATTATTATGAATAAAAAATAATAAAATGTCAAAAAAAAATATTTGAAACAAAACTTCTCAAAGTTATTCAAAAAAGAAGCTACAAAGGAAATTTTGTAGAATAACATGTTTTGGGTAGTAAAAAAGTGATTTTTAAGTGTTTTCCACATTCTCACGAAAATTAGTATTCTCATTTAAAGCTAGGACTATATATATATAAAATAAGGTAGCAATCGAGTGAAGAACTTTTTTGGAGGAAGCGTTACTAATCATCAATAAACATAATACATTTACCAATCAAATTGTCAACAAACATTATTATTATTATTATTATCAATAAACAGTAATCAAAATCGACGCTACAAATGAAATATTCATGGATGAGTTTCATTTATGTTATATCAATAGTTGATAAATACTTTTGTATAATAAATTGTTAACATTCATGAAGATGAATGTTATAACATTACATTATTTAATGAATATCTTTAATTTGTACATTCATATGTTAACAAACATTCGTCGCGGTGAATATTAACGATTATAGATCTAATATTCATAATTTCATGTTATAACTTACAAAAAATAATTTATCAAGAAAACTTAACATTAATAGCATTGAATCTTATTAATATTTAATTAAGTTTCACTTCTTGATAATAATAATAATAACGCTTTCCCCTTAAAAAACACTTCCCTTGGTCAACATCTACAAATTTATGTGAAGTAAATAAAAAAAAAATGTTAAAAAAAAAATTGAGAAAGGAAAAAATAAAGGTTCACATCTTTATAAAAATGTGTGATAGAAAGAAAAATAAAAAATTTTAGAGACGACGGTTACAAATTTGACATAAAATTAATATTTTAGTTAATCTGCAGAAGTTTCGTGATAAAGAGATACTTAATGATGCCGAGATGCCAGTGTCTATCGAATTAATGGAAAAGTTTCATGAAAATAGTGGAAATTACTCATTCCTATGCGATGAACCATATGCTGATGATGAAAATTACCCGCCTTCCTTTGTCGGAATGGGTGGCCTATCATTTGCTGACATGCCATCGTCCTACGAATTCAAGAAAGAGTATGATAGCCACTCCGACATACGTCATGGAAATCACTCGTATACAGGGCCTAACCTCTCTGATACAGGGCTTCCCGTTTCTAGGAAGCATTCCAATGTCTCTAACTTGTCAGGTGGTGAAGCATATGATCATAGTGAGATTAATCAAGAAGATTATGTGGGAATAAGTTTGGTTAAGAAGTTTAAGGAGGTCCACTCCGTCGTGTACTTCGGGGAAGAAGATGAAGATGAAGATGAAGATGAAGATGATTTGGATTAATTGTTGTGATCCAGATTTATCATTTTGGACTGATGCATTTCTAGCGTTTAAATTTAATCAACAAAATTTTAGCTTCCAACTCATGTCTTGTTTCTAAATACGGAGTATATTTTAGTTTCTCATTTTGGACTGATGCATTTCTAGTGTTTAAATTTAATTAACAATATTTTAGCTTCTAACTCATGTCTTGTTTCTAAATATATTTTAGTTTCTTTGTAAACATACGTCACTGCTAGAAAAACTGCTATTATTAATGACCTAAAATCGTTGCTTATTGTCGTGGCAACGACATTAGAAACGGAACTCGTTCGTTGCGACTACCCACTATGCTAAGTGCAAATTAGTTGCTAATTTCCTTATTGCTATTAAGCAGCGAAGTTTTAAGTAGTTACAAAATTCAGTTTATTGTAAGTCATTGCTAATTTGACAATTTGCAACGACACTGCATTTGTGAATTACAATTTGCAACAACAACTTCAATTTTATGTAATTGCTAAATGAATTTTTGTACAAAAAAGAAAATAAAATTAATTAAAATCTTTTTGCACAAACATGTATACAATACTAGCTAGTGAAATTTGGACCATAAAACAAATTTCTATACTCTTATTATAAAGAAAGTACAAAATCTAAAGAATCTTTGACTAATTTTTAAATGGAGAAATCCTAACTATCTAATTTGAAAGTCAACGTAAAGATCTGTACATCCGTTTATTTGCTGATGTCATAATCATTTAAAGACATAATTAACCCTCCTAATCTCACTCTAATTTGAATTTGAATTTGGATTGGATTAGATTTTATTTCAAAATTCAATTCAATTTCAATTAAACTTTAAAAACGAGACAGTGTCATTTAACAATTAAATTAACAATAAAATAAAATAACTTGAACAATGATTCTTTCTATTTGTATAATAAGATAAAGATACATAAAGTTACATAAATGATTTTTTCTACAAGCCGAAGGTGTATAAATTTTTATATCTTCAATATTTTGTTATATATACTTTAGCGTCTTAATCATATATGAATTGATTTTAGGAAAATAGAATTCAAGCTACAATACGAAAAGTGGTGCTAACTGAATTTGACAACCTATTCCAAGTGGGAAAAGTTTTTTATATTACAAAATTACATATTTCTTATGTACATGGCACACCAAATATTAAAGATTAGCCATATAAAATCTATTTATACGGTCGAACACGTGTTAAACCTATCAAGAAGTTTTTGGGTTCTAAGTATAGTTTCAATTTTTGTTGTTCAAAGATATATTTTCAGTTGGGGCCAACCAAAACTCAACAGTTGGTGGGTTATATTATTTACATATAAATGTACTCTGATATATATTGCATGTTGGTGTGTTAAACATATGCTGGTTCTCTATCTTTCAAAAACTTTGGTTTGTAGACTTGATTGGACATATGAAGTTGTTTTCTATGCGGAGCACTATAAAGTATAAGAAGGAAACACAAAGGTTGGAGGTTAATTTTTGTAATAACAAGTAAGTACTCATGCCTATGTCATTGAATTATCATATGTTATAAAATCATCTAAAGAACTGGTTTTTATTTTTGAATGTTTTGTAAGTGGAGATGAGATAAAGTGCATCTTATGGGGAGAATATGCAAATCAACTTACTTTCTTCATTGCGTCACCCTCTCAAGCTTCTCACCTTATTATACTAATATTTCAATTTACCAAAGTTCGCTTATATAAAGGTTTACATTTACTCACAATTCATAATTTATTGTCTTACCTAATATTTGCAATATCATAAAAATGCATTTCATTACTTTATAATTAATATATGTTTATTATTATATTATACAAGAGGACTTATTATATCAAATTATTCAATAGTCAGAAGAATGTGTATTAATGAGGATGTTCCATAAGTGGATGACTTTGCATCGAGGTTTATACACTTACATATTTACCTAATTAATGATTTTACTATGATTAAATTCTAACTTATAGTTTTTTTACGGACGCTTGGTTCAAACTCAGGAATGGAAATGAGAAAGGTAAAGGGTATATTAAGGGAATGAAATGAATATTAGTATTATTACATTAGTCATTAATATAGTCAGTTTCATTCAACTAATATATTTTTATATGTATAAAGGTAAAAATAATAATATCGTTAATATATTATTGTACTTATAATATAAAAAATATACATTATAAACAATTAATATACTTGATATATACTTGTAATAATCAACGTACATGTAACGTTGGTATGTAAAATGTTTGTTATTTATGCATCAAATGACTTATAATTTAATATGGTTGAGTTGATAAATATTTTGATAAAATAGAACGATGATATATGTGGTGATGATTGACAGATAGACATGGTGATATATACAGTAGCCTTCTATAAGGTGTTATTTGGATTTAAATAATTTGTAAATTCAATGATGTTAATATCGGATTAAATTACAAGTGGTCAATTGTTAAGTAGATCTAAAGAGACAAAAATGTCGAAACAGTACGATATAAATAATTTATTTAAGGCATTACTTGTAATTTGAGGGTAACGGTGGATTACTTAAAAGTGAGAAATGATATAACACCTTATAACAAAACAAGCACCATTAATCATTATCATACCCATTTCCCACTTTTAAACACCCTCAGCCAAGCACATCCGGGAAAACATACTAAAAACTGACGAGAATGCAAACAATAACATGGACACGTAGAAGACTACCACATCATTATACAATTTAAATTTGTGTATGGTCTGATATTTTACAAATAAAGTTCTTTATTCTTGTAGTAAAACAAATTTTATTATTTTAATGTCACTATTGTGTTTCTCAATTTGAGATGTCGTATTGAAGTGATTTTTGTAAGATATATGAATTTACGATTTGTTGTGTGTAATTTTTTGTTTTTTTATGGTTATAGATTTATTTCTTATGTATTTATATTTAGCTCTTAATGCATATACTATATTATATAGTAAGTGTACTTTTGTGTTATTGTTTATTAAATAACTATACTTTGCACACGTCAATGTATTCGCTTACATTCGTAACTAATAATCATCACGTACGATTATTACAAATATCCTTGGTGCATCCCGCGAAACCGCGGGTCTTAAGCTAGTTTAATATAATATAAACCAATACAAAGCATCTATCATATATGTCCCACGATGCGAATGGCACGTAGCTCAGTCGGTAGTGGGTGGAGGCATCTTTGCCACAATAAGCACAAGGTCAGGGGTACAAGCCCTGACACCCCCATAACCACAACCGCTGAGTGAGTCAGGTATGCCCCCCACATTAGAGAATTGACAGCCGATTGTGGGCCGATTTGGGTTGCCGGTTATCAACCTTTTGCCACAATATATGTTCCACGATTAAAAAAACACACTATCTTCTATCTTATCTTATCTTATATATATTAAAAGAAAAATCTTGCGAGAATAAGGACGTACCATTAGATGGAGATCAACAATTAAGATCTAATCATTAATTTATTTAATGACATCATTAATCCAATTTTTATATAATTAAAAGACTAATTTACCCTTCTATATTTACAATATGCACTATTCAATATTTACAATTTAGATCCTTTGTTTTTCCATTGCAGATAATCCTCCAAATATTTATAAAAAAATTTACACCCTTCAATATTTACAATATAAATCGTCCCCTGTTTTTCCTTTAATTCTAGATAATCCTTCAAAAGTTTTATGAAAATTTCAATATAATAACTAATTTATTATATCTTCCATAATTCAAACTCTAACTACAATCTTATTTATTTTATTTTTCTGAAAAAAACCCAATAAGTTATTTTCAATTCCAAAAAATTTATAATTTCATTCAATCGTCCAGTGATTTATATTTTTATACAACCTACTATTTTGAATCCTTTTATCAATTTATGATTTACAATTCTTGGATCATGGATGCTAACGGGTCGGGTACCGGTGGATTTTAGTGTATTTGTACCCATAGCGCCGCCTTTTTTGAATTCTTTTATCAATTTCTAATTTACAATTCTTAGATTATGGATGCCAACGGGTCGGTTTCTGACAGATTTTAGTATATTTGTACGTATACCCGTTTAGAATATTCGTACTACTACCCTACCCTATATCCTCAATTAGTATTACCCATCGGTTTTTCATATTTATTTTATCTTATGTATGTAACTTTGGTGAAACAAAGAATTTTACTTATTGAAAATACGAACTAAATTTGAAACACGGAAAAAAACGATACCATAAACTATTGTATATTCTAGATTTGAAATCTTAAAGCTAACAATTTAACTTTATAATTAACTAATTCAAAGTTTCGGTACGTTCAACATAATGAACAATTTCATATTTTCATATGTAGGACCCCTGTAACGGACCTAATAAATCCCTAATAATCAACCGTAGTGCGGAATCTCACGATTGATAACAAAATGTTAAACGAATAAACACTAATGAAACACAAAGTATATGATTGATTAACACAAAACCGATCAACTTATATTAAGTAGAATGATTACAATATGCTCTCACTGATCACAAATTCGTCAACCTGAAACCATGAGCCGTACAAGTCTATTTATACTGAACCTAATATGACCTTTGCGACACAAGCTGTGTCGACAAGCCGACTCATGCGACACAAGATGTGTCGCCAGGTTGACTATAGCGACACAAAGACCTTGTGTCGCCAAAACACAAAATGTAATTAAAACAAACGTTATTAACTAACGTAATTACATAACAAACGCATTATAGACTTAGACCAACTGACAGACATATCAAGATGCACCAACAAACTCCCCCGTGTCTTCAGCTTGGTCTTCAAAATTTCTTCAATCAAGCCCAGCCTGTAGGAAACCTGCCTCCAGCATGAATCCCATGCGTAACACACACAGTCACCACTTTCTGGAATTGTCTAGCTAGAATCGAATTCACAACATTTCTTACGTTGAAGCGAATTGGATTATCAAACAACTTCCTCAAGTCTTTCTGTGACAAATTGATCAAGCTCATAGGATCAAAAACTTTAAATTGAGCTTTCTTCAAACCATAAAGCGAAGTTCTTTCTGGATGCTCAGATTCTGGAACAAAAACGAACACAGCTTCGCCTGTATGAGGATCGAGTTCCCAATAATGAAATCTTCTTAGAAAGTTAAAAGGAACTGTCTCCAATGGTATCTCAGTTAAGCAATCAGCTGGTGGATAACGCATTTTGCAAATAGGCTGCATTGTAACTGGATCAAGTTTCTTTTTGAATATGAATCTCTTACCAAGCGTCGGTTTGATAAAATTATATCTTTTGCTCTTCACCTCACGACGCAAAACCATCTGTATAAAATCAGCTCTTGAATCCCTAGTTGGATTTATCAATTCCAGTTGAGCTAGACGATTTATTTCTCCCTTTGGCAATGTACTCAGCTTCTTAAATGATCTTTTGAAATACTGAATGCCATCGCTTCTTTTAATCATGAAAATACCTTTGTAGGTTTTCCAGCTTTTAATAATTCCTGTATAATTCCCACTAACCTTATATGTCTTGCAAGTAACGGGAACATATACATCAGGAATAAAACTTATCACAGGCCGCTCAGAGGTCGAAGTAGATGTAGTATCAGAAGCCGATGTAGTTTCTGGAACAGTTTGCGAAGTTCCAGCTGGCTCTGCTTCATCTTCCGAAGAATCAGTCTCGATTGTAGGAGCATCGTCATAGAATTCATCAGGACGCATTTCCTCTTCTTCAATCTCAACATCATCATTTGTTTCGAATTCAGGTTCAGATTCCTGATTTACCTCATTGACCATTTGCTGAATAAAAGATAGATTAGCATTTGAAAAGTCTACAGCTAACGGTCTTGGTTGACCTGGAATGTCATCAACAGAGAAATAATCCAAACGAAGAGATTCATTACTATCAAAAAGATTTACATTTTCATCTACATTATCTGTCTGTGTTCCGGCTGAAGCCCTAGATGTTGTTTCTATGGCACACAGGCCTGACTCCCCCGGAACGACAGCTAGGGATTCTAGTTCTAACACCCTAGTATTCAAAGTAGGAACCAAAGCTGCTTGTTCTTCTAGCACTTTAATCTGAGCAGCCTGAACTTCCAACACCGATGCCTGAGACAGAAGCAATTTAGCTTGATTATCCATAGTCTGCTGCATCTGATCCATTCTTTTCAACAATTCCTCAACAACCGAAGGCAAAGGTTGAATGGGAACCTCAACACGGGGAATATCAACCCGTGGCCTTGAAGACGACGTAGAAGTACGACGAATAGATGGAGGTGGAACCCAGTCTTCATCATCAAGATCAGTACTTCTTGGTCGTTTGCCCAAATCAGGGCGAACATAACTCGAACCAGCACGAATACGACGTTGTATTCTTTTGTACCAACGAGGATCAAAGCGTTGAATATTTCTCAACGCATCTCCAGAGGGGATATCCCTTGGAGAAGTCTCAGGAGTAGAGCCTCCATCTGACTCTTCAACATCTGGCTCTGCAAGATTAGGCTGATCAGCCTGTGCACCAGCCTGGAAATCCTCAATTTCCTGTAACAGATCATCGACCTGTATTTGAGCATCATGGAGGTGTAATTCCTCCTCCTGAATTCCCTGCCCAGGTGCAGGCAAAACATCCATAAAACCATCATCAGGCGGTGCAACATAAGCTTCATTGATTATGTGCCCAAATAACGGAAAGTTGCTATTCGCGTTCGCACCAGCCGCACAAACCGTCCAGATTCGGACGTTCATGGGAGTAGGTCGTAAGCGTTCGCGAGTATTCTGCGGAAGGCCGGGAAGCTGAGTATCCAAAAACAGCTGAATGAAGCGTGGATATAAATTCCAACGCTTATCCCCAGCATTAAGATTATCCACCATAGCCCGAAAAATATAACCAGAAAAGTTAAAGGGCTTATTGTAGATCAAAGCCAACATGGCAGAAGCCGTAGAATGACTAATGCCATCAAATCCTGCCTTACGAGGAGAAAGGCAAACAATAATAACATGCATCAAGTATCGCCAGACCTTAGGCAGATTCGCCTTGCGATATTGGTCGTTGGGTACGCCTGGATAGCCGAGACGTGTCATAGCCCCGGCAATAAACTCATTGCCAAAAAGAGTAGGCATCTCTGTAGTATCTCCGAAGTGAAAGAATTCCCGAATGACCTGCTCGGAGAGAATAAGTTGACGATCGCCAACAGTATAAATAATTCTGGTGAATGGCAGGTCGGAGTTGATCACTGCGTTTTCCCAAAAATGAGCCACCTGATCCTTGTAGATAGTGGTTGTTGCAGTGATAGCAGTATAAATGCGAGAACGGCGTAGGAATGCCACCATTGGCCTATATGGTGCAGCCGTATCCTTTGAATCGTCCAAGAATGCCACAATGTTGTGCCGTGGCTCCCATAGAATATCACCATCTGCCATTGCTGTGTAAAGAATAGAAATAAAACTCGCAGACTGTTAGCATTAGCAGACGTAAGCAAACCACACAAATCAATTTAATATAAGCTGACGAATTTAATCGAATTTAGGCGACATAAAGAATTATGTCGCAGCAATCAGGCGACATAAAGAATTATGTCGCAGCAATCAGGCGACATAAAGAATTATGTCGCAGCAATCAGGCGACATAAAGATGATGCGACATAAAAGATGCGTCGCATAACAATGTGCAAATACACATAACTAATTCACAAAGTAGTCAAATATGCACAAAATAAGGGTTTTATTGATAATTAAGAAGAATACATAGTTATGATTACAAATTATCACATTTCTAAACCCTAAACCCTAAACCTAAATAGTATCCTCGGATACTATTAATACACAAAAAGCCAAGATTCAAGACAAGGCCAAGCTAAGATCCAGGACAAAAAGCCAAGATTCAAGACAAATGGCCAAGATTCAAGACAAGGTCAGGCTAAGATCCAGGATAATGAAGGGATCCCACCAGACCACCAAAAAGTGAAGGTAGTCGATCAAGCAAGAGTGCTATCACAACACCTGAATGCACATAAGCTTCCACGACCGTAAGAGAACCCTCGTAGTCGCGGAAGTGCAAGACATGATAGTCTTTGGGCAGAAGTAGTGAATACAGTAGTGTATAACACCGTTGTCCTGAACGAAATCACCTGCCATGGCTATACCATAATTGGACACAAGTGAGTAATAGGCTAATGTAAGTTAAGCGACATAAGATATGTCGCAATAACATTTGGCGACATAAAAGTTATGGCGCAAGAAGGCATTTAGCGACATAATAGTTATGGCGCAAGTTGATATTTAGCGACATAAAATTTGTGTCGCAAGTGGAAGCGACATAAATTAAAATTTAGAAAACCTGCGACATAAAACGTTATGTCGCAGGTTATGTCGCAATGACGAACTGCAAGCCCCAACCCAGAAAACCCTAACCTCTAATTTGGGGTTTTCGAAAATGAGAAATACCCTAGGGTACGCCAACATACCAGAAGCACGAAAACATGTATATTAACAAATAAGAGTGTGATTTTCGTGTCACATTAAGCCAAAAACCGTAAACCCCATAAACCCGTAATTAACATTAACGATTTAAGGGAAAATAAGCAGTAATAAAGGGTGAAACTAGTACCTATCGATCGAGTGGAAGGTAGTGAACAAGAAACACAAGGTGGATTGCGTAAACAAACACTGGACGATCGAAATCAAGAAAAGAAGAACATCGCAGGTTTTCTGTCGCAGAAATGAATTTTGTGTCGTAGGTTTTTGATTTTGTGTCGCTTAAAGTGTAAACAGAGAAAGCGACGGGAGTGAGGTATTTATACCTATGCCCCACCTAGCGACATAAAATGGCGACATAGAAGGCGGCATAAGTTATGTCGCAAAACAGAACTTGTGTCGCAGTGCCCAGAGAACTTGATTTTTAATTTCAAGTTTTGCAACCCGATGGAAGAGTAACTAGTTGGACTTGTTGGAAATAAATATACAAATTTAAGACAAAAAATAACGGAATTACTTAACCTAAAATAAAACTTAAATTAATTTTCTTTTTGGTGACGTAGTTATTTTGTCTGCTAAGGGATCATATTAGACTAACATGCAGTTATTAGAAAATTGTAAGTGTTATCTCGATAATCAGTATATTTAACCTCTTGAAATTTACTTAGCATATTTAAAACACCTTTGATAAATATTATTTCAAGATGATTACTGGTATTGTTTGACCACCTAAACATGTTACATCTACGGCTATGAGCGAAACTTTTATTGTTAGTATGAATAATGATCTGTGGTCCCCACCATAGACATACCCCTATAATGTAGACAAGAGCATATCTTCCAAAATAGATAAAATGGAGGAAAGTCATTTTTAAGAATCAAGTCAGTGGTGACAGGTCTGTACAGACGTACAACAAAGCGACATAGCTTGATTCAGGTGTAAGCAAAACCAGACTTGGTCGAACCATTTTTGGCGACCTTGTGAGGTATCTTATGATTTAAGACTTTTTCAAGTTCTTTGACTTGCGTTTGCTTAACTTTTAAGTATATACAACGTGAGACCAGGTCTGTACTTACGTACAACAGAGGAAACAAGAAGTATATACCCCCAAAGTATTTCATATTATAAGCTAAAATGGAAGTATGCCAAGCTGTAATAAGGAATTAAGACGTTTAATCATACATCACAGGATGTTGACCACATGATAATAGACATGTATTAGAATTACCTTTTTAATTGCTCAAAGGCCAGTGTAACATGCCTACCAGTACATCATATGATGAATCTAATGTTTATGAAAGCTGTGGTAAGTATGCTAGATAAACCTACTGATACATCAAGAATAAAGCTTAAAATTTTCATTTTTGTGCATGCACCCTAATGTACTATCATTTCCCTAGTTGTTTACAGACACAACTAAACGTCTTTTATAAATGTTGCAATTGTGCATTTCTTTAATATTAAAGAATATAAAGAATGGCTATTGCGGCATTTATTTTATTTTATTTATTATTTTTTTTTTTAAATAGTCCAAGTCCAAAGAGTTACTTTTTAAGCTGAAAGAAGCGCAAACCAATCATGTTGACCAGTTCATCAAATCGGGCACGAGAAAAGGCCTTAGTGAATAGGTCAGCATTCTGTTTAAGAGTATCTATATGGACGAGGTCTATCAAGTGTTTCTCATAGCAATCCCGTATAAAGTGAAATCTAAGTTCTACATGCTTAGTTCTAGAGTGCTGTACGGGATTGCGTGTAATTGAAATAGCAGCAGTATTATCAATATGTAAAGGAGTCATAGTAAGAAGTAACCCGTAATCGCGCAATTGATGCTGAATCCACAGAACCTGGGAACAGCAACTAGCAGCAACAACGTATTCAGCCTCTGCAGTGGAAGTAGCCACCGTCGTCTGCTTCTTACATTGCCACGATACCAAACGTGATCCAAGAAACTGGCATCCACCAGTTGTTGACTTCTTATCTATACTACAACCGCTATGATCAGAATCCGAATAAGCAGTTAGTTCAAATGATTTTTCATTGGAGTACCATAGACCAAGAGTTGGCCTGTGTTTGAGGTACCCAAAAATTCGCTTTACTGCTTTCATATGAGAAACCTTCGGCCTAGCCTGATATCTAGAGCAGATGGACACAGCAAATACAATGTCCGGCCTGGATGCAGTCAGATACATGAGAGAACCAATCATAGAGCGATAGTCCTTTTCTTTACAATCCTCGTCATCGATGGCCGGTCCGAGATTATGATTGATTTCAATGGGGGTTCCATAAGTCTTGCAATTAAGCAAGTCATACCTGGTTAACATATCAGTGACATACTTGGACTGATGAATGTAAATTCCTTTGGCAGACTGCTCAACTTGAACACCAAAAAAGAACGTGAGTTCCCCCATTGCACTCATCTCAAATTCAGACTTCATGAGATGTTCGATGTCTTTTCACATGTAGTCTTTGGTAGATCCAAAAATGATGTCGTCGACATATACTTGTACCAGTAATAAGTCTTCTCCATCCCTTTTTGTGAATAACGTACTATCAATGCTACCTCTTTCGAAACCATTCTTAACTAGATGAGTTGCAAGCCTCTCATACCACAGTCGTGGTGCCTGATGCAGACCATATAATGCCTTATTAAGTTTACAGACATATTCTGGATGCAATGGATCTTCAAAACCCGGAGGCTGCTTGACATAAACGTCGGTATCAACTTGTCCATACAGAAAAGCACTCTTTACATCAAGCTGATAAACAATGAACTCTTTGAAGGATGCAAAGGCCAAGAAAATACGAATTGACTCCAGTCTTGCAACAGGAGCGAAAACCTCATCATAGTCCAAACCCTCTACTTGATGAAAACCTTGAACTACAAGCCTTGCTTTGTTTCTAATAACCACTCCTCGATCATCTTTCTTGATTCGGTAAACCCATCGAGTGCCAGTTGGATGTGCACCCTTAGGTAATGGTACTAATTCCCACACATGCAGCTTTTGGAATTGCTGCAGCTCTTCCTGCATTGCTTCAACCCAGTGTGGATCTTTTAAAGCCTCTTCTGTACGTTTTGGCTCCACCTGAGATAAAAAACACGTTTTAACTTCAGCAGAAAGACATGCAAGAGAAGCAGACTCATGAGAGTCTGAAGGGGATGCAGGATTTGACTCTGCAATGACTTGACTTCTTGTCTGAATCCCCTTATCCAAAGGACCTATAATATTTTCTACTGGATGGTCCTTATTAACACGTGAACTAGGAATCTCGTCAGGCACAATGACAGAGTCTAAGTTTGTGAAATCGGCTTCCTGTGCCGATTCAAATTCCCTTGAATTCTCAAGTTGTTCATCTTCATCATCAGACACCGCAGGAACATCGGTATATGTTTCTTGGTTTCTTGTAGATGATTCAGGAACATCAACATTTGGTTGAGAAGGAAGTGGAGTAGCATAGGCAGTTGGAATCTTTGG
This sequence comes from Pseudognaphalium luteoalbum, assembly GCA_963422505.1. Classification (NCBI taxonomy): domain Eukaryota; kingdom Viridiplantae; phylum Streptophyta; class Magnoliopsida; order Asterales; family Asteraceae; genus Pseudognaphalium; species Pseudognaphalium luteoalbum. The sequence continues at coordinate 3,069,945 of OY730198.1, read as the reverse complement.
TCTAGATGGCTGTGAAGTATTAGAAGATAAATCAAGGCCATGAAGTAAAGTGACCACCTGATCAACATCATCATCTTCCTTAGGCAGATTAAAGGAATCGAAAATTGCCTCATAATTAAACAAATGTGCTAGTCCCTTTCCTTCCGGATTATCAGAGTAACGAAAGCACGTGACGTCATAGTGTTCTTCCATACGTTTAGTTGCCAAGTTATACACACGTTTGTTTGAAGAATTATTTGAAAAACCCAAAAATAACCCTTCACTGGACTTTGCTCCAAACTTAGCAACTTTTTCTTTCGTGTACATAATGGTGCAGGGACAGCCAAATGGTTCAAGAAACTGTAACGAAGGTTTCCGGTTGTTAAGCAATTCATAAGACGTTTTATTATGTGTTTTAACCACAGAAACCCGATTAAGAATGTAACAAGCAGTATTTACTGCTTCAGCCCAAAAAGAAATAGGCAGCTTAGAATCTGCCAACATTGTGCGTGCAGCTTCAATGAGTGTCCTGTTTTTGCGTTCAGCAACTCCATTCTGTTGAGGAGTTCGTGTAGCGCTGAATTGATGATCAATGCCTTTTCTTAAACAGTACAACTCAACTGTTGAATTCTTAAACTCAGTACCATTATCTGATCGCAGTTTCTTAATTGACAAGTTGCATAGGTTCTCTAGTTTGTCAAACAAATAAATGAGAAGTTCAGGAACTTCATCCTTAGTAGTTAAGAAGTACACCCATGAAAAACGGGAGTAGTCATCAGTCACTACCAAGCAGTATTTTGAACCTCCCATACTCTTCTTACTAACAGGTCCAAAGAGATCCATATGCAGTAGCTCCAAAGGACTTGAAACATAATTGATCACTTTTGACTTATAGGACTTCTTGTGCTGTTTCCCTTTTTGACAGGAAACACAAAGATCATTGATTCCAAAGGATTGCTTTGGAACACCACGCACAAGATCATGCTTCACCAAATAATTCATCTTTCGGAAGTGCAGATGACCCATACGTCTGTTCCATAAAAGTGATTCTTTTTCAGGAGCTTTCGAAAGTAGACACGTATGTTGGGTTGTTTCAACGGTTTTCATATCTAGAATATACGTGTCTTTTTTCCTAGGTGCCCTCAGTAACACCCATTCCTCAGGAATTACAAATCCTGGTTTCAAGATGCAGCATTCATTTTTAGTAAATGCTGTAGTGTACTCTTTGTCGCACACTTGTGATACACTGAGCAGGTTGTGAGTAAGCTGCTCCACAAAATTAACCTTTTCAAAACTCACTTGCCCATTAGTGAGTGTACCTTGTTCGGTAATAACTCCTCCTTTATCACCGGCAAAAGCAACGTAGCCCCCATTATAATCCTTGACTTCAGATAACAGAGATAAGTCGCCTGTCATATGTCGCGAGCATCCACTGTCGATATACCATCTACTATTTTGAGCTGCTTCAGATTGCTGCGACATCAAAAATAAAAAGATCAATTAGTAAGGGAGACCCAAGCCTTAATAGACTTGGGTAACCCAGTAGCATCATCCACAATGATTACATCAGTCAAAATTTTATCTTTTAGCACATCAAAATCATTGCCTGATGAATCATTGTCAGATGAAGAGTCGGAACATGACTCTTTGATCTTCCACACCTTTTGAGGTTTGGATGGTTGCTTGTTAACATTATTGAGCTTATCATGTTTAAATTTGGTTGGCTCAATATTGTTATCCTTAGAAGTAGTTGGTGGAACTGCAGAACCTCTCATAGATTTTGTTGAAAAACTTTGAGAATTAGAGGTTCGTGCATCTCCCCGTCGACCATACTTCTTAGCAAGCAACGGGCAAAAATTAATCAAATGACCTTGTTTCTTACAATAAAAACAAGATCGTTGCTCAACATTTACAGGAGATTGAGGTTTAAACCGTTGAAGATGACCAAAAAATGGTTGTGCTGAACAAGTACACTTATGTGCACATGCAGAAGTTGAACCGTGAGATTTACTTTTAGAAGATTTTTTATCAGATTTGAAAGTTTCTGGTTTAGAAATCTCCTTTGTAGGTTCAGCCTTAGCTTTACCTTTCATTTTAAAAATCTCATCATATGCTTCACTAGTGAAGATATGATGGTTGTCGGTTACATTTTTCTTTTTCAAATAACCGTATTCTTCATCGGTTATATCCTCAATCTCAATTTTCTCCTTCAAACTAACTAGAGGAGTCAACTTGGTAACGGAGTTGACAGATTTGGAAACTCTAACAGGCTTAATAAGCTCAGCCTTAGTTTTCTGTTTCTCAATGGGCTTGAATGGTTCAGCCCTGACATCAAGTTTTTTAACTGAGTCAACCTTAGGAGCCTTCAAATTTTCAGGCTCACTAGTCGATGCCTTAACTAGCTCAGGCATACTAGCAACAGGTTTATTTGACTCATGTTTAACAGTTTCGGCCGTATCATCTTGATGATACTCTGTTGGTGGTGGGACTTGATGAAAACCTAGTCCCTCCTTTCCAACATGAGGCCTACTTATCCTTACTTTAACAGTTTTGACAGGTTTTGTATCTACTTGAGGAACAGTAGGTACAAAATCTTTGATGATTTCTTGCTGAGGCATAGGCAGATAATCTTTTAGAGGTGGGACATGGAGATAACCAAGTCCTGCCTTACTTTTAGTATCTGTTCTTTGCTTTTGAAGAATTTCATCAAAAACGAGAGAGGATGTCGAAAAATTTGATAATTTTCGATTTAAAGTAAGAACTTCAGCCTGTGAATCAACAAGTTCCTTTTTAAGAAAAGTTAACATATCGACATAGCTTCCTATTTCATCTTGTTGTTCAAAATTTTTGGCTTTAAGTTCTTTCTTTTCTTCAAAAATAGCCGTTAATTTCTTCTCAGATGCCTTATAACTTTCTTTCAACATTTCATTATTTTCTGTTAATTGTAAAATAGTAGTATTAAGGCGTTCGTTATCCTCTCTACACCTGTTTAACTGATTAGTAAGTTTGATGCATGACACACAAGATAAAGGTTCATCATCTACCTCATGAACCTCAGCCATTAACGCAGTATTCTCGTCTTCATCATCAGCTGCATCTGGCCAGCTGTTGTCCCATGGAGTTTCTGTCAGCATTAAAGCAGCTGACACCATGGCTTTCTCTTCTGCCTTACTTGGTGAAGGTTTGGTAAGACCTGAAGATGGGGTCTTATTCTTTTCACATTCATGAGCAAAGTGTCCATAGTTCTGACACTTATAGCACCTCACCTTCCCTTTATTAAAACCGATTCCTTTTTCACCAGGATTATTCACAGACGTTCTACCGGTTTTCTGCAAAAAATTCTTCACTCTCCTCGTCAGCATAGCCATATTCCATTTTAAATCCAACCTCTCCAATTCTTCTTGATCAATTTGACCAAAGTCTTCATAAGAAAAGTCACTAGCACAAGCTAAAAAAGCTGAAAAGGTGGAAGAATAATCTTCACCAGAAGAGGCACCAGAACTCTGAAAATAAGTACCACATGATGTAGTACTTGTAGGAGCATTTCCACTAGCATTGCTAGCGATGAATGCGGTAACAGTAGGCTTGCTTGAAGATACCGGAACATCAACTCCATATAATTTTGGATTTTGGAGATGTGAAGTAGCCTTGGTCTCTTTTCTTTGCATCTCTAGAAGCTCAGCTTCAATGTGACCAATGAGATCTTCGAGCTCCATATCCATGATATCTTCATCTCTTTCCATCAATAACACTCGAGTATGCCACTTCTTTGGAAGTGAATCTAGAAGCTTCTTGTTTACATCATTACGCCCAAGAACTATGCCTCCTTCTATCAACTCAGTGACCAATTGGGAATATCTGCTACACAGATCTTCCAGAGACTCATCCTGAAGCATATCAAACACTTCGTACTGCTTCTTGATTAAATCAATCTTTTTCTTTTTGTATTGATCACTGCCACCACACTTTTTCTCAAATGCTTTCCAAAGATCATATGCAATCTTATGTTGCCTCATTTGTCTCATAATAGGTTGAGGCAATGCCATAGTGATTGCAGCATGGGTTTTCCTTTCCATATCAAAGGCTTTGCGTTCCTCAGGAGTCATTGATTTAATTGACTTCTCAGGAGCTGGACCATTAAAGACTCCTGTTCTTAGAGGGCGTTCATATCTTTCCTCTAAATATATCATCATTTCAGGGTCATTTAATCCAACATAAGATTCGAAGCGTTGACGCCAATCAGAATAACTCATCCCTGGCATATACATTGGAGGTTTGTTTCCAGATCCAACCTCATTGTTCTGTTTCAACATTGCTCCAACTGACTGAATGGAGTGTGCTGAAGATGATGTCATTTTAATTAACCTGCAAAACAATCGAAGACACAAATAGCAAACTGTTAAGCGACACAAATATGTGTCACAAAGGTTTAAGCGACACAGAGATTATGTCGCAACTAATTATGTCGCAAAAAAAATAAGCCACGGAAGAAAACCAAGTCTTATGTCGCAAGCTTGTGTCTCAAGCTTGTGTCGCAAGCTTGTGTCACCTCAATTAAGGCTTATGTCGCAAACCAAAGTAAGCTTGAGTCGCAAGCTTATGTCGCCAAACTAAAGGCGTATGTCGCAGTAACCCTAGACGCGACACAAAGGTTATGTCGCAGAATAGTGTCGCAGAAACGGCTGACCAGCGACCAAAAAACCCTAAATTCGAAAATTCTCGATAACCTAACGAAAATTTACGATTGGAGGATGAATAATAACTCCAATATCTTCCAGAAACACCAAATAATAATTTTAAGCACTTGTCAATGAAGATTCTAACTCAAACTTATTGTATTTATCCGAGAAACTTGTCAAAATGGATTCAATAACGCCAAATCCTGAGATATTGGCTCTGATACCACTTGTAGGACCCCTGTAACGGACCTAATCGAATTCCTAATAATCAACCGTAGTGCGGAATCTCACGATTGATAACAAAATGTTAAACGAATAAACACTAATGAAACACAAAGTATATGATTGATTAACACAAAACCAATCAGCTTATATTAAGTAGAATAATTACAATATGCTCTCACTGATCACAAATTCGTCAACCCGAAACCATGAGCCGTACAAGTCTATTTATACTGAACCTAATCTGACCTTTGCGACACAAGCTGTGTCGCCAAGCCGACTCATGCGACACAAGATGTGTCGCCAGATTGACTATAGCGACACAAAGACCTTGTGTCGCCAAAACACAAAATGTAATTAAAACAAACGTTATTAACTAACGTAATTACATAACAAACGCATTACAGACTTAGACCAACTGACAGACACATCAAGATGCACCAACATCATATCATATAAAATCAAAATTGTTATGAAATGAAAGAACAAGAATAATAGATGGAGAGGAAGAAAGGAATATTATTGAATGATTAGTATCAAATGAATATAATGACAAGTATATATAGGATTAAACAAAACCCTAATAGACTAATAATTAGATGGTGGGCTATCCACAAGCCTATGGGTTAAGCCCATGGACTTCACAACACTCCCCCTTGGATAGCCACCATTTATAATACGTTATAGACTGCCTCGTTAAAAACCTTATCAAGAAAAACCCAATGGGATAAAAACTTGATGAAGGGAAAAAGAGTGTATGCGGATAATACTCCCCCAAAGTTTACTGTATACCGATCTTTCGAATTAGATGCTAAAATTTTTTTGTCGGCAATGATTTTGTGCATAAGTCGGCCAAATTTTCGCTTGATCGGACTTGATGAACAACAATGGTTCCATCATTTTGTAGATCATAAGTTGAGAAAAACTTCGATGAAATGTGTTTAGTTTTATCTCCTTTGATATACCCTTCATTGATTTGAGCTATACACTTCACATTGTCTTCATATAAAATGTTGGATTTCCTTGATTGTCTTGAGACCGCATTCTTCTTGGATGTGTTGAATCGTCGATCTTGAGTAGACACTTCTCGATTGGATTTATAAAACTTAATAAATTTAGCATTATTTGACGACCTCCAAGAAATTGTGATGTCTCCACAGGTGAAAACATATCATGTTATTGACCTTATGTGGATCAGACAAATACCCGAGTATCCAAATTTAGCTTTTTCTTTGTGTAAAATAATCTCATATCATGGGTACCACAAAAATGACACAATATGAGATTGATTGCAATGTATAAAAGTGTATTAAAGCCCTAATTGGACTTAGATATTATAATGATTGTTTATCATTTTCTCCGGGGTGGAATGAATCCATAAACATATCTAGATAGATAATATTTTCAAGGTATGAACATCCATTTCACATTAGTGTACATTACTCCCCCTTGGATGTCCATTGTTATAATGATTATGCCTCGTTAAAACCTTACTAGATAAAACCCGATGGGACAAAAGTCTAGTTAAGGAAAAAGAGTACATAATTCTTTTAATGTGTTGAGGATGTTGCATCGTTAAAAACCTTGCCAGGAAAATCCGGTGGGACAAAATCATGGTCAAAAATATAGTGCAACATTTATTTTCTCCCCCTCATAATCACATCACTTGTGAATTTGTTGACAAATAATATCATCTCATCGAATTTATGAGAAAAAACTAACTTTTATGAGATAAGTCATGGATCCATCATCGTTGATGTATCCATCAAGTTGAAAAATGTTTTATATGTATGCAAGACAGTGAGTGTCCTCTCATAAATAATAAGTTATCTTGCTAACAAATGTGAATAAATTATTTTCAACTCTTTTATGACTATCGAGAAATATCAATGTCTAATGACATTTGTCATCCTTTGGGGGTTAGGATTGTCAACATTCGAGAATCACTACATCTTGAGGATGTATGACTCTTTATCCATGATAAAACGTTTATCTTTACAAGACATTTCTTTCATATTCAATTATGAATATTTATTCGCCTTTAGAAACTTGTATAAAGTTCAAAAGGATGTATGAATTGCAAAATACTCATAAAGAATGTATATAAATTATGGGCTAAAATGTCCATTTAATAAAGAATCTATCATGCCCAAATTGATATAAGGACTTATTTGATTCGACAGTGTCCTCGAGAGACCTTTATGAAAAGCATGAGGCATTATAAATAGTGAAACATGCATTTATCAGATCTTCTCAATCATTTGATATAAGATCTTATTCAAATTGAATAAATGGTGTTCTCAATTAAGAGCCTTTATATAAAGCATGAGGCTGTTTAAAGTGGAAGCATCTCTAAACATTTTATATCCTTGAGGGATTCAAATAGCAAATGAGCTAGACTTGTGAGCTATCATATAGCAAAGAGTCTTAGTATCAATACTCTTGCCTTATATCTCGTAGTTTCGTACTCATTGCGCTTTTGAATAAAGATCGGCTATACAATAGTACTACACCTTAATGAAATGGACTGTAAGTCCAAAAATCTCGTATGAAGAGATTTTATAAATTTATTGCATCTTTTTATCTTGGCCAAATAATATTTGCAATTCTTTGCAAAAATAATTTCATGATGCTATATCACAATAGCTAGCGCTATATTATAATGATAGTATTATCATCATCAATTTCATTTATATCGATTCCACGTTGTTCTAGACATGATATCATTTATTGAGATCTCTTCATTTTTGGGTACCAGAGGTTCTGATAGAACCTTCATGTCTAGTTTCGTTAGATTGAATTGGGGTCTTTATTTCCTCGATTTGACCATCTAAATAATTTGCTCATTTTTTCGAGGATATAATTTGGAATCGACTCACGTTTCACGTGACATAGGCTTATTAGCCATTTTAATAGGAGCATTAACAACTTATCATTTAAACAAATATGTCCGACAACTATCAAAAATGAATTATCTCTTTGAACTTCGAGTTCATACTTGATACAATGAGGATTAATATTATATATATTGATAATTCATCTTCAAGCTGTTTTAATATCTCCCCTTTTAGTCTCATAGTTGTGCGTTATGGTTGAGCATATATCGCACAAAAAAGTAAAAATATATATGATTTTTTTTTCAGGATCAAAAATGAATGATAAGGAGGGAGAAATCTATTTCTATTAGCATGATGCGAACTCACATTATTGCATGTATATTAACATGGCCCCGTAGCATAAATAGTTTTGTTGCTCTCACAATAGATGTTGATTTGCAGTCAACTAAGCCTTTTAACAAAGGCAAATTATGTACACTTATTGCAATCAACTGAAAATGTTGATGTATTTAAACAATATATACGTTCTCCGATATTATCAAACAAAATTTGATATTCTGAAATATGTACTCGTAATCTCATTAATCGAGTTACTTAGTCACGCAAACTTTAGGTTGCGATTTTCATGACCATTTAGACGATGCATCGATTTAAAACTCTAAATGATCCATTATGTGGATATACGAAATACCCGTTTGTTGATTTCGGAATTTTAATGGATTGAGACCCAACAATAGTACGTATGATTTTTTCTTGAGAGCAATAAATGTAAAGTTATTATGTTGAGGAAACTTGAGGTTCCCTTTATACATTCACATCATGATTGACTCGGGGTATGATGGTCTCACCGGTCTTGTCAATTAATGTAATAGTCATGGTCCATTAAACATGAAGTTTATGGCCATACGTGCTTCAATTGCACGTTTTATTTTATAATCAAAGCCATAGAATATGACGTATAATCAAAACCATGATATTGCAACATGAGGTGCATCTAGTTAAAGCGAGTGTTAAAGCATTAATTGCTTTTGATGGTAAAAACCTTTCTTCTAGGTTTTAACATAAAACGGATCTTTCACCGTAAAATATTTTCTTTAGAGTCCTCATTGAGATGAGGAATATCATTGATTTGTCATGGTAAAATAAAAGACCTTATTTGTCAAGATAGATCATTCTTCAAAATTATTCGAAGTGAAATAGATTTTAAGATAAAAAGTCCATATGAGATATGGAGATAATTGTTAATAGAGACGTCAAGATCAATGAACTTTAATTTTTATAAGTTCTAACATTGTAACTACAAAATAAAAATATATATTATTTAATCAAAATTACATGTATGTAATCAAACAAATACTATGTTTTAAAAATCAAACACATGTAAGTGTATTAGTATATTTAAATTGTTGCTAGATAGGAGTATTAGATTATAAACAACATATATGCATGATACTTCGAAAGTAGACATAAACATATGATTAAAATTTTGTTAATTAAACAAAACGTATACACAACGCATATCTTTATTAAATTAAAATAAAGAAAAGTGATGTATATATATTTACAATAATGTTGGGCTCATTTCCACCGAGAAAATTAATTAATTGATAAAATCCCTCTTGTTTATCTTTTAATTCAATTTTTATCCATATAATAACTGTGATAGTTGCAAACTAATTTACGAAATTGTATATACATGAAATAAAATGACTATAAAATATGAAGCAACTTAAATGAATTAATATAATCAAATGATTATGAAATATTATTAACATAGAACTTGAGTTTCCATTCAATGTAACATTAACTTGAGGTTATGTCAATTATTGATTCTCTTTAAGAGATCATTATAGATCTTGAAGACCATATATATAAATATATAACAATAACATGAGGTTATTGAAAATTTTTTTATAGATCTAAAAGGATCATATAAATATATATTAATAACATTAACATAAAGTTATGTTATTTGATTCATATTGGTGAATCATAATATAGACATCAATATAACAATAACTTGAGGTATTGTATATCGATTCTTTTAATGTAGATACAATAGAACATTGATTGTTCTTGTAAAATAACAAATAACAATTCTCCTTTTGTAATCACAATAGAACATTGATTGTTCTTGTAAACTACAAAAGAGTTTGTAAGATAATAAGAAAATGAAATTAAAAACATATAGAGTTTCCTACCTATTATTCTCTAGAGCAACTCGTGCTGATAACGTGTTATGAAATGAAAGAACAAGAATAATAGATGGAGAGGAAGAGAGGAATATTATTGAATGATTAGTATCAAATGAATATAATGACAAGTATATATAGGACTAAACAAAACCCTAATAGACTAATAATTAGATGGTGGGCTATCCACAAGCCTATGGGTTAAGCCCATGGATTTCACAACAAAAATGTATTAATCATGAAATTCCAAATATAATAGAGTATGATATAAGGTTCGCCAGTTGATGTATACATTATCTTATTATATATAAAAAATTTCGTATATATAGTATATAAAACTCAAAATAATAATAATAATTATACAGCTATGGATACAGGTACTTAGAGATTTTTAATGGACGATTCTGCGAATTTCATGAGTCCTAAACTAGTATATCAGAATTTGGTTTGGTTAATAAGCTAAGCTAGACTAATTATAATGAACTTAAAAGAAAAACAATATACTCCTATTACAAAAGGTTGCTACTGAGAGTTAGGCAAAACCAAATTACCCACACGAAGGTACTATAGACAATCATAGAACAGTTTATGTAAAGTAATACGAGCCCAAACAACACAAACAATTGAATAATTGTAACCACACAAATCAACAAACGGCTAAAAGTAATACGGAAAAGTAAATCGACAAGATGATATAACGTGGTTATATGCGATTGGGGTGATCGCTTTACTCCACGGCCAACTAGAGAGTTTTCTTGATTTATTTTGTAGCTTAGGGTTTATACAATATATGGTTACACAATATATATAATAATCGTGAAAATAAAGAAGCCGCAAGCCAATTTTGTGTCACGAAAGAAATCAAAGTCGGCTAAAAGAGAAACCAAATATGGTTGGTCAATGAAGTCACGTGAGATCCACCGACCACCAAAACAATTATTTCCAAAGTTGAATCACGTGACTAATTTATGCCTCCTCCAATTTTCGTTTCTTTTTTTTTTTTTTTTAAATCTTTTCTTCGATTTTCATATCTCAACAATCTCCCACTTGAAGATCGGACAAACCCAATAAAATTTAAACCCTTATATATTCCCTTTCAACCAAGTCGAATCCACCTCTCCATACCGTCAAGACCAATTGGGACACGCACACTGATTAAACACGAATCAGATAGACTTTCGATAAAAGGCCCTTCAACTACACCTATTGAAATCAGGGAACCAAATAAAACCCTCTAACTCTCTAGTCGACACCTTCTATCATCAGTTCATCAGAAGGCCAGTTGAAGCTATACAAAGCTTCAACTTTTCTGTTGTGACCACCTTGGTAAACATATCTGCAGGATTCTTAGATCCAAGGATTTTACTCAACAACAGTGTACCATCATTCACAAGATCACGAATAAAATGATACCTTAAATTAATGTGTTTTGTACGACTTTGAAACACTGGATTCTTTCCGAGATGTACAACACTCTGATTATCACAGTATAAAACACAATCATCCTGTTTCTTGCCCAACTCTTCCAGAAAACTCTTCAACCAAATAAGCTCTTTACTAGCTTCCGCTACAGCCATATACTCATCTTCCGTGGTTGATAAAGCTACACTTTTCTGAAGTCTAGACATCCAACTAACCGCCGTTTTACCAACTGTGAAAACATACCCCGTAGTGCTCTTACCCGAATCATCACATCCACCCAAATTAGCATCTGCATAACCTCTCAAAATGACATTCTTTTTAGTATAACACAATGCCATATTAGAAGTACCTTTCAAGTAATGCAGGAGCCACTTGACCGCTTCCCAATGCTCTCTACCCGGATTAGACATAAACCTGCTAACAACTCCCACTGCATGAGCAATACCCGGTCTCGTACAGACCATCGCATATATTAAACTACCAACTGCCGATGCATACATAACTTTATCCATCTCTGCCTTGTCTTCATCCGTTTTTGGTGACTGATCTTTAGATAATTTTAGGACGCTACCCAAAGGCGTATTACGTGTCTTGGCATCTTTCATGCTGAATTTCTCTAACACTTTTTCAATATACTTCTCTTGAGACAATCTTAGAGAACCTTCAACTCTGTCTCTGACGATACTCATACCAAGAATTTGCCTTGCAGCTCCTAATTCTCTCATCTCGAATTCCTTAGACAGTTGTCTTTTTAACCTGTTGATCTCCGTCATGTCAGAACCTGCAAGTAACATGTCATCAACATAAAGTAACAATATGATATAGGAGGACTTGAATTTCTTCAAGTAGCAGCAATGATCCATGTCACATCTCATGTATCCACTCCTCTTCATAAAGTCATCAAATTTCAAGTACCATTGTCATGGCGCTTGTTTCAACCCATACAGACTTTTCTTCAATTTGCAAACCATCTTCTCTTTACCCACTACCTCAAAGCCCTCAGGTTGAGCCATATAAATGTCTTCATCAAGATCCCCATGTAAGAACGCAGTCTTCACATCCAGCTGCTCTAGATGTAAGTCTTCAACAGTAACAATACTAAGCACCAATCTAATGGTAGTCATCTTCACAACCGACGAGAAGATCTCATTATAGTCAACTCCTTACCCTTGACCACTAACCTTGCTTTGTATCTCCTTTTACCATCAAGTTCTTCTTTGATCCTGTACACCCATTTATTATGCAAAACCTTTTTATCACGAGGTAGATTTACTAACGACCAGGTCTTGTTCTTCTCAAGTGAACTCATCTCTTCTTTCATAGCAAGCTCCTACTGTATGGATTCTTTCAATCGCATTGCTTATGAATAATTTTCCGGTTCACCATTTTCTGTTAAAAGTAGATAGTTTTCTGATGGAGAGAACCTTTTTAAAGGTTTGGGCGTTCTAGTGGAACGTCTCAAAGTAGGAAGTGTAGGTGTGACAGGCTCATCCGTACAACTATCATTCACATTACTTGAGCTCCCACTCACTTAAGATCTTTCTCCAGTCTCTGAACTTTCTCCATCACCTGACACCTCACCGTTATTTGGCAATTCATGGTTTCCCGAACTCCCACTAGGACCTGCAAGATCATCAACAGGAATATCATCACATACAATATAATCATGTTTCGGATCTACCGTTACCTTGCCACTATAAACTGTACTCTCATCAAAAGTGACATCTCTGCTGCGGATAATCTTCTTAGACTCATCATGTCACACCCCGTCTAAAGCGGAAACAACAGAGTATAACGGCGATAGGATCATAACACATCATTATAAAAAATACTAAATGAAATAAAATATCCAATGTGTCATGATGCCAATAACATGAATAACGGTTCATGTTATGCATACATTTCAACAATGAATTCAACATCTTACAAACAACGTACACTATAATGTTAAGGCGAAACGTGCCTTCACAAATAACTATGATGTACCACAAGTCTTGAACATTTCTTAATGAAACCCTAAAGGTCCACTAAGTTCTCTCGTCCTCTGCTTTAAATCCACTAGTATAACCTATGCTCAAAAACGTCAACACGAATGTTGATGAGTTTCGTAGGTTTGAAACCAAACACCACAAGATAAAACATTTTGCTGTGATAATCATAGTTTAGGACAATGCATATAGAAATGGTACACAAGTGAAATAATCCAACCAAACATCTCCACCAACCGTCATCACCCCACAAAGGAGTATGACCCAACCAAATCCTGTGTATGCGGTAGCTACCCATAAATGACCTTCAATGTACACCTAAGTATACATTAGGTACTTACCCTCGAAAGAGTAAGGCCTTTGATAAAAACAACCGAATCATGACCTTCAATGTATACCAACAGTACACATTAGGTACTTACCCTCGAAAGAGTAAGGCCTTTTATAAAAATGAATCCAACAACCAATGCATATAAGTCACATAGTGTCACACATTTCAAGCATATGTCCAAAATGAAAATGAATACGTTTCACAGCATAAAACAATTGATAAAACATGTGAGCATACTTTTCCCCCAATTTGAAAACATGTATATGAAAAAGGGGCCACGAAAACTCACCTCAAGTAAAAGATGTAAGTTTTGCCCTTAAGTATATCACCAATCAAAGTCTCGCAATCTACAATATCACAATGTATGTGGGTTACAACGTAGACATAACTAGGTCATTCCATTGTATTTCAAGTCAAAACACTTCCACTAAGTTCACTCACAACTCAAACTCATGTTCATTATCTTAATTCAACTTATCGTGGGAAAATCATAATCTGTCCACAATTTTCATACCACTTTACTGATTTTTAAACGTTGCTTCATGAAATCATTTGGATCTAAAAATTTAACTAGTTACACTTAAATGAGTTAAGAAGTCCCTGTAATTTTTCCAGAAGTAAATATTGTATTTTGCTATTTTTAAAAATTCACCGAAACAATCTGCTCAGAAACCATAACCTTTTTTTAGTACTAAAAAGTCACAATTTATTAAAAATACTTTAAAACTTGAAATGACTATAATATTTTTACATAAAATAATTAACACTTTTAAAATGCTTCAGTAAAAATTTCAAGACCTAATTCTTATTTTAATGTACGTTTCAAAAATCGACAACTTAACTGAAATCTGGAACCGAAAAAACTCAGAAACGACACATAATCTTATAAAATTGCTTTGACCAACTTATACTCCACATTTGACCATGAAATTGACTTCATTTGAAAGAAGACTCGAAATAATTATGGTTTGTCTCCTTTTTCAGCAAAAATTATAGTGATATGACCCTGTTACAAGCTTCTCAATCCGAACAAAATTTCTGATCAGATTAGGGTTTGAAATAAATCAATCCTAATCACATGTATAAATATTCCAAACCGCAACTATAATCAAAATTCTCTCTTCTAACAACATATATACTGATTTTATCCATCCTAAATGATTTTTACTACTGAGAATACAATGGATTCGAACCGAAATAATACCGACAATACGAAACAATCGTAATATAATGGAATGAACGATTAGGAAGGAATATATACCAACAAACGCAAATTCACACGATAGGAATCCCTTATAATCTGTGAATAATGAGGATATACACTCTTATAATTCATTTTTGTAGATTGATCAAACATATACAAGAGTTATAGGATCGAAAACTTACCAAAGTTTCAGAAAATTCATCACCGACAGTAGCAGTTTACGAAATAATTTTTATAAAATAATCTGCTTCGTTTCAGAGGCCAAAACTTTGAGAAGCCAAGTAAAACATCGAGATCTACAACTTTTTAGTTTTGGCCGAAGCCTGAAAATGACTCTGAGTAGGTCAAAACAGCCTCGGAAGTTGACTGCGATTTTGGGACAGAATGTGTGATTTATTTGTGAGTAAAAAGTTTTAGGGTTAGGTTTAGGGTTATATTTATAGTCTAGGATTAGTTGGTTTTGGGTTGGGTGAATGATACATCAATAGGGAGGGCTTGGGTTGGTAGTTGGGCCAAAATAACAAGACACAAAAAAACTTGGGTCACACGGTCCAAATATAATTGTTTTACGTCGGATTGAAATGATTCTTTTTGCGTTGGATTCGTTTTTTTTCCCTCAAAAACGAAGACTTTGGTGTAAATAAAAAATGAATTTTTACGGCTTGAACTATGATAACGGGTTTGGTGACGGTTGTCACAGTATCCCCCAGTTGAGAGAATTTTGTCCCGAAATTCAGTCGGAGCTATACTGTCAACACGATCCCTGAATAAATACTTATATTTATGCTTGGTTTGATCTTTTCATTCACATGTAAATTTGAACCCTCGCTAAGCGTTCTATCGGACCATGATAAAATAAAAGTTTCTGTGCTTCAACATTTTGATTTCTCAATCCATGGTTTCTACCAGTTTCTCTACACAATGTTATCTACAATTCCTTGTAAATTCCTTCTAAAAATGCGTGTAAGACTTTACCATCCAATACTTTCTTAAATTTAACACATAAAATACTTCGTGAACACCACTTCACTCTTATGACAACTTTCAATTGATATGTTGTTGATCCTATAGATTCAACAATTTAGAACGGCCCAACAAACCCATATGCAAGATTTTCAAATTTCCCAAAATGTATGATACCTTCCCGAGGTAACACCGTAAACCATATATGATTCCAAACATAAAACTCTTAACTGCCGTAAATGTTTGCTTAAGTAACTCACTCGCCTAATTTTGTACTATTTTCAGCCTCTCCTTGACTCGAACAGTCTTGACAATTCTTTCATGGGCTATTTCAATCCAACCAATTGACCTAAAGCCAACTTCAACCCACACTATAAATGAACAACTCTTACACTTCTGGAGTGCTTGAAATAGTGCTCATTGATTACCAGAATGATAACTGTGTTGTATGGGAACTCGGCTAGTGGTAAGTGAGTATCCCATCTACAACCAAAATTGATAGCAAGCCATAAGTACATTCTCAGATGTGTGAATGGTTTGCTCACTTCGTCCATCAGTTCGAGAATGATAAACTGTACTCATAGCAAAATGCGTTCCCAAAGTCCGTTGTAACGTTTGCTGAAATTTTGTAGGAATTGACCCTCTAAAACGACCATAACTGGCATAGACACTTCATGCCTTGCTACTACTTCGTTGATGTAACACCTACCAGATTCCCATCTTGTAATCCTCGTAGATAGATAAGAAATGAGCATACTTGGTTATTCTACCCAAATAGATTCACGCCCACTATTAGTTTTAGGAAACTTCGTAATGAAATTCGTGACTATGCATTCCCCTTTTCCAATCGTAAATCTCTGGTTATCGTAATAGACCAGATAGTCTTACTCCAAATAGATCATGCATTGAAAAATTGACTAATGTAGTTAATGATGTCATTCTTCATCTCAGACGCCAATACGATTCATGATATCATGATACTTCTTACCATCTCCTAATGTATAAAGTATTTTATTTTATTTTTATTTATTATATTATTTTTATTTTATTTGTCTATATATAAATACTCTTTTTTTTACTCTGTCCATTACTAGTGTCCATAGACCTCGTAGCAAAGGAATCCAAAATCCTCTCACAAGATGTAATTTCCCATCCAATTTGTGCTCCAACTGTTTGACTAACCCGCACAACTTTTTGTTTTGGTATATGAGTATCCCTAACGCTTCATCTTGAACTTTGAACATCTTATCCTTAATGCCAGAGTGACTCATCATACTTTGATTTGTACTCACTTTGGCTTACTCTTTCCCTTCATACTCAAACATATGCCACAACATCCATCTTCCTCGGATGATATCGAAATTCACAATCGTAGCTACTAAATATTATGAGCTTCCTCATATGCCTCGTATTCAACTTCTTTTGAACATAAGGGTGTTGAAAACTCTTATGATCTGTATACATAACGTTCTTCATTCCATACAAGTAGTGTCTTCAACACATATATACGAATGCTATCGCTCCAAGTTCCAAATCGTGGGTAATATAGTAATGCTTATGTATCTTGAATTTTCAAGAGACGAATACGATTACCTTTCCCATTTAATTAACACACAACCTAGACCTCGGTTTTGATGCATCACAATACACAACGAAATCCTCTAAGAGTCCGGACAGTGCATTACACAAGACATCCTTCAATATTTAAAAAAATCCTTCTTAGTTCTTAACCCCAAACAAACTTCTTATATATATATATATATGAGCAGTAGAGCGATCCTTGGAAAAACTCTCGATAAAATGCCGATAATAACCTGTAAATCCCAAGTGCTTTACGAACTTTCATGATAGTTGTGGGACCTTTCATCCCTTTACAACTTCTATTTTGATAAAATTCACAAGAATAACTTCTTTGTTCACAACGTGTCCAAGAAAAACAAACCTCCTGTAGTCAAATTTCGTACTCCGAATATATTGCATAGACCTTTTCTTTCAAGAGTAACTCTAGAATTAGTCTTAAAGGAAACATCATGCTCTTCCTCGGTTTTTGAATAAATTAGAATGTCGCAAATGAAAAGGTATGATAAATTCGTCAAGATACGGTTTACATACGTGTTCGTTAAATACATGAATACTATTTTTGCATTAGTAAGTCTGAAAGGCGAAACGAGAAATTTGAAATGTTCGTAACGAGTACTAAACACAGTCTTTGGTATATCTGATTCATGTACCATCAATTGATGATAACCAGAATGAAAATTGATTTTTGAAAACCACTGAACACCTTGAATTTGATCAAACAAATCATCCATCCTTGGAAGAGGACAGCAATTCGTGACCGTAAATTTGTTAAGTTCATGATAATCAATGCACAAATGAAAAGAACCATCTTTCTTTTTGACAAATAAGACAGGTGCTCCCAAAGAAGAATGACTAGGGTGAATAAAACCCTTGTCATGGAGCATCTCAAAGTGAATTAAATAACTCTTGCATTCAAATAATATTAAGCGATTTTGGAGCCTTTGCAACTGGGGTTGCTCCAAGAATAAGATTGATACAAAATTTTACGAGTCAAGAGGGATATAGTCCTTCTAAGTCTTCCGAGAAAACCTCGAGGAAAAATCGGTAATAATAGAATGTTTTGGAGTTTCAAATCATTAGCCTTTATGCTCATGAGTTGTCTTTGTTCATTTCCAAATTGTTCTATGCGAATCTCAAGCATTTCACTAACATATAAGTGGTATACGGAATACTTTCTCAAACATACAATTTTCACCTGAATTTCGTTAACTAATCCATTCTCAAAACTATGCCAAAACTCCCGAGTCCGAAGGGCAACAAATCAATGCTAAAAGAGTATTCTTCAAGCAGTAGAGTATACCCTTTTGTAACGTCTTTTAGTCTCTATGTACCCTTTTGTAATGTCTTTTAGTCTCTATGTGTTCCCATTAATAAAATTGTTTCAAAGTCTCTCACCTAAAACAAGCCATCGAGTTTTCTACTGTGTTGATTAGTGCCACTTGAGCCATCATCCGGCATTCAATTGTAAAGTGGCCTCTTCGGTTTCAGTTTGAATAAATACAACATGATGCAGATGTGTAATGATAGTGGTTACACCTTACTCATAGAAGATGTGAACCAGCGTACCCCTCTCTTCATGTGTTAGTATCTACGAATTTCTTGAGTACCCTATCGTTTTTGGTACTGTTTATACATTCCCTGTCTTATTGGTTTCATCGATTAACGATCCACCCATCAGTATTACACCTTGGATGGTAGAAGGCTCAGTCGCTTCCACCGTCCTGCTAATTTTCAGAACAAAGCTGTTGATGTACTTCTCAATTTTATTAGCTTCGAGTGCCACGGGATGAGGTCTAATTTCTGCCAACTCATGAAATTGCTCGATATAGATTGCAAGGTTAACTCCCATCATGAAGAAATATCAAAACTTGTTCTCTGAATTCCTTAATTCGTTATTTGAAAGAATATTTCTCCTTTAACAGTGCCTTTCTTTTTATTTATTTTATTATTATATTTATTATGATTATGATTATTATTATTATGATTATTTTTTTGCGCCATCACCACTTCCATCATTTGAATTCTCGACTATCAGTTCCATTTTCGCCTTCGGTGTCATTAGCTCTACCATGATTCAATATGTTGTTACTAACTTGCATGACAATTTTGAATATCAAGGCCCACCACTTTTTCAATGATCGCAACAACATTGGAGTTCTTACCTTCAATATCACAAATTCCTCCGGTTCCACCACTAGTTCAACCACCACTATCACTTGTATTGTAACACCCCCAAATTTAATGTTTTGCGGAAGCATAATTTGGGTGTTACTAATCAATAATCAAAGCACACAGATATATAGCAAACGACTCTATATGCGTCGTTTTAACAAAATATATTGATATTAAAAGGTTTACAACAGTTTGAACCCGTACATAGCTCGTGTTCGTAATATGAGAGATTTAAGTACATAATTAGTTATACAAAATCTAATAATGCAATGAAATCTCTGAATTTTGCATGGAGACTCGAGCTAATATGCATCCTGATGGGCAGTCCAAATCTACTTCTGAGTACCTGTGATACATGCTAAAATGGGTCAGCTAACGCTGGTGAGCTCACAGGTTTAGATATCAAATAATAGTGTGTGAACCGCAAGATTTAAATGTTGATTTGCATCCAGCAAATGATAGTAATAGTGTATACAACCATGAACGCATAGTCTGAGCTTAACTTGAGGGTCAGGTCCCATATAGAGAATTCCGAGCGAGGTGCCTCCACGAGTGCGTAATCTACACTCGTTTTCCAAAATATTAGTACGTCCGTTGTAGAGATTAGCGCGACTAACCTGGACAAGGTGGGTCAATCCTATATGGTACCATATACTAATATTCACACCACTTTCGTATTACCAGACTATACTGATGAAGGACTTTGATTTGATTAGTTGAAAACAACTCATGTAGTATATTGAAATATGTACTCGCGTTCATGTGTTTAAAACAGAGCAATGTATCACACCCCTAGTAAAACAGTAAAAAGAGGGACCATGAGACTCACCTGAGCCTGAAGAGTTTATCTTAATAAACTGAGATTGATTGCCAATAATCGAAGTCCAAAGACTTGTAACCTGAGGGTGTCCACGACACGCGATGGTTATAAACATGTGAAGGCATCTAATAAGACTACCTTGTAGTTGTTTGTCCAACTAGAATGTCCAAATGATTTCGATTTGGTTGAGTGTTTGAAAATGTGTACGTCCCGTTAGTGATTGTTTGTAATAATAATTCTGATGTTAACATATTGATTCGAAGTGTTTATACTTGAAAAACATGTCTTACAATTGTTTAGGAGTCATATTGTATAAATGTTTGGGGTTTTATAAGTTCGACACTTAGTGTAAAAATAGTTTGAAACCTTCTGTTTTATGCGACATAGTGTAACACCCTAATTTTAAGGTATTATTTTAGTGTACAATAATATATACATCTTTTTAATTATAGATCTTTTAATAATAAGATATAATAGAAAACGTAAACAGATGTTCAGTTCCAGACTGTGTAGTATAGGAAATTAAAAGAATATAGACACTAATACGTGTCTCTTCCCTGTAACATTCACAAACAATTCTAGAACCCCCAAATAAGCATAACAAAAATCGCAGGAAGCAAGGGAATCAAGAACCAATCTTTAAGCTTTAGATTAATCTTCAATTCAAGCTTCAAATCATCTTCCTTTATTATCCTCTAATCTTTGTAAGTAGGTTTCTTTCATCAAGAACCCTAGAACTTGGGTTTTCATGGGTTTTAGTTAACTAGTAGGAATTAATCCGAAATTAGGGCTTGTAATTGAATAATTGTTGTTAGTTTAACTTAGTAATGATGATTTGATACTCAATTTCATGTTAAGAGTGATGGATTATGATTAGGGTTTATGGGGTTTCTTATAAAATATATGAATTAGTTTGAATTACAAGTGTAAGGTGTTAGTAGAAGTTAGTAATAACTTGGAACTAGCTTAATTTGTATTAAAGCTATGAGTATGATAATGAGAATGAAGTTAGTTAGTTTAGTCAAAGTGAAATTAGTAAACATCAAGTGGGGGAGAAGTAATTAGATGAATTAGTAGTTGAAAGCATGATTAATTATTGATATGTGTGTTATATGAATGTGTATTAGGTGTTAAAGAAGAGTTATCATCGTATTTCAAGCTATTTAATAAGCCAAGGTGAGTATATGGAATGATTAGTTGTTATTAGAATTTGAATATGATGAATGCATATGATTAGAATGGTTAATGATTATTAGCCATAAAGTGATTAGAATAACTAACCAAGGTTAGTTATGTTCTTGATTAGTAGCTAGCTATGCTAGCTAATGGTATGATTAGATTAGCTAATCAAGGTTAGCTAAATGAAAGGTTTGAAATGTGCACATTTGATTAGAATTTGCGAATAGAGAATTGAAAGAGAAAAGGGAAGTAATCTAATTTCCTTACTTATTATATGTTTTAATGCATATTTTGATTAGTTATACTTATACTCACTAAGCAAAGTGCTTAATTAGTTTAGTTTATGTTGAAGGTACAAGTGGAAGTGGGAAGGGAAAAGAAGCTAGCAAAGAATAGAAGTGGAATTGCAAGCTTGTAGTAAGTTACACAAGCTCATCTTTTTTAATTGTCATTTTGAAGCCCTTGAAAGCCACTTAAACAATGTTTTGACTTGTTGCAAAGGTATTAGTAAAGACAAGTAATTGTGTGGTTTAGTAGTAGATCATGATATGTAATGTATAAAAATGTTGTAGAAAGTGAAAAAGGGCAAGTTATAGTATACTTGCCATTTTGGTTATGTATGTATATTGAAGGGTTGTAAGGAAGTCAAATGTTCTATTGGTCAACTATTAAATGGGTCAAATTAGCTCTTTAAAGTCAGCGGGTCAAAAATGGTCAAAATGGGTCTTTAAAAGCACACACGGTTCAAATTGAGTTAGAGGAAGGTTAAGAGTGTGGGAAATAGCTTCAAAACCTAGTTTTAGTATTTGTGTTATGAGGTCAAAAGCTCAATGTTTCAGAAATCATAGTTTGGGAATTGGTATGTTGAGATTTTTGGTCTAATTTAGCTGAAAACCCGTCTACGGGTCAAATCTTAGAAAAATGTAAAACTTGAAAAAGTGGAATTGAGAAAAGGTTTATAAGGTTATACGGAAGGTGTGTGCAAAATTTCAGGTCCTAGTTCATAACGAGTAAAAAGTTATGCGTGTTTGAAATTGGCTAAAAAAGTTGACTTTTGCTGACTTCCAAAATAGGCATGGCTACGCGATCCCAGAAAATTTTCTAGATCGCGTGAGTCGGTGCAATTTCTGAACAGAAAGTTTTGTGCTTAGATACGCGATCTCAGCTCAAAAATTTGGATCGCGTGAGTATGTACAAAATCAGAAAATCAGTTTTTATTCCAAAATTTAATATGGGATAAATATAAAATGATTTCTAAGGTAATTTAGGATCGAGGAGTCCTAATTGAAGGTATAAAAAAAAAAGTTTAGATTTTCAGGGCGTTTCATATAGCGTGCGACATACGGCTTTGTGTCGCTAAGTGCGACATAGTCTGTTGTGTCGCAGATCATGTCTGAGACATAAGGGCTTGTGTCGCTAAGTGCGACATGCGCAATTTAATGCGACGTAAGTCGTTGTGTCGCTATATGCGACGGGAATGAGTTTTGCAACATAGTGTTTTGTGTCGCTATATGCGACGTCCGTAATTAGTGCGACATAGTGGCTTATGTCGCTATATGCGACATAAGGCCTGATTTAGCGACATAACAGCTTATGTCGCAGGTGGACTGGAGCCTCTGCGACATAACACGCTGTTGGCCGGAAAACGAGCCGAAAAGGTGTTTTTCAGCCTCCGTTTGACTTGAAACTTTTACCTAACCCATATTTGGACATTTCAAGCTTAAATAAGCAATTATAAGTTGAAAACAATAGAAAACGAGAGGTGTCGGGATTTGTCGGAAACTTACGAAGTTAACGCCGTGAAAATCCG
This sequence comes from Pseudognaphalium luteoalbum, assembly GCA_963422505.1. Lineage (NCBI taxonomy): Eukaryota > Viridiplantae > Streptophyta > Magnoliopsida > Asterales > Asteraceae > Pseudognaphalium > Pseudognaphalium luteoalbum. The sequence goes on along the minus strand of OY730198.1, from coordinate 3,046,566 downwards.
AAAAGATGGGGTTGTAGATCGTTGCGTGGTGATCGTTTTCTTTCAAATGAGCTGAGCGAGATGATGATGTTTAATGGTGTTTTTATTTGATTTAAGGTGATGGTGGTGGATGGTGATTTAGAGAGAAAAGAAGAAAGAGAGAGAGAAGGTGGTATAGTAAAATGAAAAAGAAGGAGGGAAAGAGAGGGGAAGGGAGGGGCCGGCCCACTTGGGTCCCACCCAAGTGTGGTTGGCTCCAAATTTTAATTCCTGTATTTGCGCTCCGTGCGGTGTTCGTTTTCCCGATCGTTTAAACGTTAAATGATTATTTTATACGTTTAAATATATGTTTTAAAATACGAAAGTTTATTCAACATTTTTGTTGAAGTATTTTGCCAAATACTTAGTAACTTAAATGGTTTCGTTTGTTTGCGTGTTAAATGTTTAAGTCGCGTAGACGTTTATTATACGATACGAAATGTAATTGAAATATTATCAAAATAATATTTTGGGTATGATATCGTTATTAAATAATTTTATATTATTTAATAAAATTGATCACCAACGTCCGAATTTACTTGAACCAAATTACATTCGATTTGAAACTTGTACAATTTAATTAAATCGCATATTCTTATATATTCAACAATATATGTATTTTGGTACATTAATTAGCCTAAAAACAACTAAATACATGTATTAACATAGAGTTAGGCACTAATTACTAGTCCTAATTTGGCGGGTGTTACATGTATGACCACCACCGAGTGTTTCTCCTCCACGATTAAATTTTACGAATAATGCGTCTTAGTAGTATGCTCACTAAAATTTTGAATTCTTATTAATTAATAATAGATGAATACTTTGGAGTTTGTCAAGACATAAATTTACAAGACTCACAAACCTAAGAATAATTCGGTAAGGGATATAATTGGGATTTTATTCCTATTTAACACAAAGATAGCACATTGGACACACAAATATGGTCGGATAAGCACACATATGTAAGAATACCTTTGTCAATTACGTATGCAGCCATAATTGTAAAAGTATCCTTTCATACATATTTTTATCTTCCAAGTCTTTGTATCACAATAAGCTTTGTATTTAAGGAAAGAGATCAGATAGTTATAGAATCCTAAGACGGTGAAGAAACGTTTACAACGTCCTTCACATTTGAAATGACTAAGATGGATGATTGACATTAGTTACAACTAGCTTCACGGAATTGTATGCACACATAACTTCCTAATTCATGTTCTATATGTGGGTTCCTTATTTATAGTCTAGGTCAATCCACCTAGATCTCTATAAACAATGGCTCTGATACCAATCTGTCACACCCCGTCTAAAGTGGAAACAACGGAGTATAACGGCGATAGGATCATAACACATCATTATAAAGAATACTATATGAAATAAAATATCCAATGTGTCATGATGCCAATAACATGAATAACGGTTCATGTTATGCATACATTGCAACAATGAATTCAACATCTTACAAACAACGTACACTATAATGTTAAGGCGAAACGTGCCTTCACAAATAACTATGATGTACCACAAGTCTTGAACATTTCTTAATGAAACCCTAAAGGTCCACTAAGTTCTCTCGTCCTCTGCTTTAAATCCACTAGTATAACCTATGCTCAAAAACGTCAACACGAATGTTGATGAGTTTCGTAGGTTTGAAACCAAACACCACAAGATAAAACATTTTGCTGTGATAATCATAGTTTAGGACAATGCATATAGAAATGGTACACAAGTGAAATAATCCAACCAAACATCTCCACCAACCGTCATCACCCCACAAAGGAGTATGACCCAACCAAATCCTGTGTATGCGGTAGCTACCCATAAATGACCTTCAATGTACACCTAAGTATACATTAGGTACTTACCCTCGAAAGAGTAAGGCCTTTGATAAAAACAACCGAATCATGACCTTCAATGTATACCAACAGTACACATTAGGTACTTACCCTCGAAAGAGTAAGGCCTTTTATAAAAATGAATCCAACAACCAATGCATATAAGTCACATAGTGTCACACATTTCAAGCATATGTCCAAAATGAAAATGAATACGTTTCACAGCATAAAACAATTGATAAAACATGTGAGCATACTTTTCCCCCAATTTGAAAACATGTATATGAAAAAGGGGCCACGAAAACTCACCTCAAGTAAAAGATGTAAGTTTTGCCCTTAAGTATATCACCAATCAAAGTCTCGCAATCTACAATATCACAATGTATGTGGGTTACAACGTAGACATAACTAGGTCATTCCATTGTATTTCAAGTCAAAACACTTCCACTAAGTTCACTCACAACTCAAACTCATGTTCATTATCTTAATTCAACTTATCGTGGGAAAATCATAATCTGTCCACAATTTTCATACCACTTTACTGATTTTTAAACGTTGCTTCATGAAATCATTTGGATCTAAAAATTTAACTAGTTACACTTAAATGAGTTAAGAAGTCCCTGTAATTTTTCCAGAAGTAAATATTGTATTTTGCTATTTTTAAAAATTCACCGAAACAATCTGCTCAGAAACCATAACCTTTTTTTAGTACTAAAAAGTCACAATTTATTAAAAATACTTTAAAACTTGAAATGACTATAATATTTTTACATAAGATAATTAACACTTTAAAAATGCTTCAGTAAAAATTTCAAGACCTAATTATTATTTTAAGGTATGTTTCAAAAATCGCCAACGTAACCGGAATCTGGAACCGAAAAAACTCAGAAACGACACATAATCTTGTAAAATTGCTTTGACCAACTTATACTCCACATTTGACCATGAAATTGACGTCATTTGAAAGAAAACTCGAAATACTTATGGTTTAACTCCTGTTTCAGCAAAAATTATAGTGATATGACCCTGTTAGAAGCTTCTCAATCCGAACAAAATTTCTGATCAGATTAGGGTTTGAAATAAATCAATCCTAATCACAGGTATAAATATTCCAAACCGCAACCACAATCAAAATTCTCTCTTCTAACAACATATATACTGATTTTAGCCATCCTAAATGATTTTTACTACTGAGAATACAATGGAATCGAACCGAAATAATACCGACAATACGAAACAATCGTAATATAATTGAATGAACGATTAGGAAGGAATATATACCAACAAACGCAAATTTGCACGATAGGAATCCCTTATAATCTATGAATAATGAGGATATACACTCTTATAATTCATTTTTGTAGATTGATCAAACATATACAAGAGTTATAGGATCGAAAACTTACCAAAGTTTCATAAAATTCATCACCGATAGTAGCAGTTTACGAAATAATTTTTATAAAATAATCTGCTTCGTTTCAGAGGCCGAAACCGTAAAAAACCAAGTAAAACATCGAGATCTACAACTTTTTAGTTTTGGCCGAAGCCTGAAAATGACTCTAAGTAGGTCAAAACGGCCACGGAAGTTGACTGCAATTTTGGGACAGAATGTGTGATTTTTTTGTGATTAAAAAGTTTTAGGGTTAGGTTTAGGGTTATATTTATAGTCTAGGATTAGTTGGTTTTGGGTTGGGCCGATTGATACATCAATAGGGAGGGCTTGGGTTGGTAGTTGGGCTAAAACAATAAGACACAAAAAAAAAACTTGGGTCACACGGTCCAAATATAATTGCTTTACGTCGGATTGAAATGATTCTTTTTGCGTTGGATTCTTTTTTTTTTTTCAAAAACGAAGACTTTGGTGTAAATAAAAAATGAGTTTTTACGGCTTGAACTACAATAACGGGTTTGGTGACGGTTGTCACACATCATCCCAACATCTGTAACCCATATCATCCAAACCATACCCAATAAATGTGCACTTCCTTGATTTTGCATCAAGCTTATCCTTGTTCACATCCTTAGTTTTCACATAAACATTACAACCGAAAACTCTAAGGTGTGTATAAATTACCTTCTTGCCAAGCCATAACTCCTCTGGAATTCTAAAACCCAACGGTGTTGAGGGTCCCCTGTTAATCAAATATGATGTTGTATTAACCGCATCAGCCCAGAACATCTTAGGCAAACCTGCATGCAACCTCATACTCTTTGCCCTCTCATTCAAAGTCCTGTTCATGCGTTCAGTAACACCATTATGCTGAGGTGTTTCAGGAACTGTTTTTAACATCCTAATACCAATCTCAACACAATAATCAATAAACTCCTTACTGCTGTATTCACCTCCATTGTCAGATTTCAAACACTTAACTTTCAAGTTAGTTTCATTCTCAACGGCAGCTTTCCACTTCTTAAAGGTAGCAAAAACATCAGATTTATATTTAAGAAAATAAACCCATACCTTTCTAGTGGAATCATCAATGAAGGTGACATAATACCGAGAACCACCAATAGACTCAACCGATGTAGGTCCATAAACATCCGTATGAACTAGCTCAAGCTTCTCCATCTTTGGTGTAGATCCCAATTTCCCAAAAGTAACCTTCTTTTGCTTCCCATAAACACATGGTTCACAAAAGCCAACTTCAACTCTTTTCAAATCCGGAATCCTCCCACTAGAAACTAACATCTTCATACCTTTCTCACTCATATGCCCGAGCCATCGGTGCCATAGAGTAGATTCGGCCCCTACATCAACTGTAGCATTTACCTCATTCTCATCATTAGGTTCCTCAACCATATAAAGTGTTCCCCTCTTATGTCCACGAGCTATCACACGATTTCCCTTAACCACACGCCATTGGCGATTTCCAAAGGTAACATCACTACCTTCTTCATCTAACTGACCAATAGAGATAAGCTTCCGTCTAAGATCCGGAATGTATCTCACATCCTTCAAAGTCCAGTTAGTACCAAGGGAAGTCCTTAATACCACATCTCCAAGCCTCTAATATTCAGTCTCTTGTTATCAGCTAATCGGACCTTAACGCGATACAACCTGAAATTCTTCATCGTATCCTTGTATGGGTTGGCATGAAACGAAGCTCCCGAATCCATAATCCACGATTCAGCTGCATTCTCAACAGAACAAATCAATGCGTCATCCGTTTCATCCGTAGCCAAATTCACATCCTTAGCCTTCTCATCAGTAGGGTTCTTACACTGAGATTGATAGTGACCCTTCTGATTACAATTCCAACAAGTGACAGTTTTCCTATTCTTAGAGTTATTCCTCTTCTTGGATCTTGATCTACCCTTTTGATTCAATCCTCTTTCAGTTTTCCTGCCCCGGTTGTCTGTACTCAATAAAGAACTCGACGATTCACCAGAATTCCGCCTTCGGATATCCTACCCTAGAATCAAGTCTCGAATTCCATCAAACGTGAGTGCAGTAGTCCCAGATGAACTACTAACTGCTGTAACTGTACCCGACCAACTTTCAGGCAATGAAGATAATAATAGAAGTGCTTGCACCTCATCCTCAAATTCAATATTTATATAAACCAGTCTCGACAAAATATTGTTGAACTCATTAATATGATCAGTTGCATCTGCCCCTTCCTTCATCTTTGTATTAACTAACTGACGAATCAAATAAACCTTATTTGCAGCATTAGGTTTTTCATACATGTTAGAGAGAGCCTTAAGAAAATTAAAAGTTGTCTTTTCATTCACAACGTTGCATGCAACGTTCTTCGCGAGTGACAATCGAATCATGCCTAAAGACTGACGATCTAAAAGTGCCCAGTCCTCAGCTTTGACACTTTCTGGCTTATGCTCTAACAAGGGTTGATGTAGTTTCTTCTGATACAAATAATCCTCTATTTGCATCTTCCAAAACCCAAAATCCTTCCCATCAAATCTGTCGATCTTAAACTTACCTTCGTCCGCCATTGATCCCAAAACTTCAAACCTTGAATGCTCTGATACCAGTTGTAAAGTAATACGAGCCCAAACAACACAAACAATTGAATAATTGTAACCACACAAATCAACAAACGGATAAAAGTAATACGGAAAAGTAAATCGACACGAGGATATAACGTGGTTATATGCGATCGGGGTGATCGCTTTACTCCACGACCAACTAGAGAGTTTTCTTGTATTATTTTGTAGCTTTGGGTTTATACAATATATGGTTGCACAATATATATAATAATCGTGAAAATAAAGAAGCCGCAAGCCAATTTCGTGTCACGAAAGAAATCAAAGTAGGCTAAAAGAGAAACCAAATATGGTCGGTCAATGAAGTCACGTGAGATCCACCGACCACCAAAACAATTATTTCCAAAGTTGAAGCACGTGACTAATTTATGCCTCCTCCAATTTTCGTTTCTTTTTTTTTTTAATCTTTTGTTCGATTTTCATATCTCAACAATCTCCCACTTGAAGATCGGACAAACCCAATAAAATTTAAACCCTTATATATTCCCTTTCAACCAAGTCGAATCCACCTCTCCATACCGTCAATACCAATTGGGACACAAACACTGATTAAACACGAATCAGATAGACTTTCGATAAAAGGCCCTTCAACTACACCTATTGAAATCAGGGAACCAAATAAAACCCTCTAACTCTCTAGTCGACACCTTCTATCATCAGTTCATCAGAAGGCCAGTTGAAGCTATACAAAGCTTCAACTTTTCTGTTGTGACCACCTTGGTAAACATATCTGCAGGATTCTTAGATCCAAGGATTTTACTCAACAACAGTGTACCATCATTCACAAGATCATTTGACTAATTTATGCCTCCTCCAATTTTCGTGTTTTTTTTTTTTTTAATTTTTTGTTCGATTTTCATATCTCAACAATTTATTGGGTTGCAACATCTCAAAGCACTTTTTCTTTTACTCGGCTAACAGCTGTATAGATGCTTGATATAACACCCCATCTTTTACAATATTATTTAAATGTATTTTACATCGGAAGCGTAAGTCCAAACAAACTTTAACAATTAAGTTATAGAACATTATGTAACTAAACCATAATATTTCAAAAACTATAGTATATCGAAAATGGGTGTTATTTAATTCCAAATGCAATTTGGATTTATTTCAATCCAATATCAGAGTAAGCCGTCTGGTCAAACATTCCATCCTGAACAAGCTTCTTGCCAATCCCGTTATATCAAAACCATAACCTGCAAGAAGTGGGGTGGTGGGGTTAGCATAACGCTAAGTGAGGGAATACATAACCGACAGCCTAACTTAGCATAACAACCTTGTTTACAGTAAATCATCGTAAACAATTAACATCACAATAGATCGAGGGTTCTTGGGGAAACCTTCAGCTAAGAATACCAACAATAAACACATAATATCAATGAGATAATACCTCAATACACAACATATCAATGAGGATCGGTGGCTCTGGAGATATCATAATACCCGGGGATTCTCCCAGAACACTTACCCAACAATCTGTATGGCCAATACAGAAAAGACCGATAGCTTGGTACTAATCTCATACGACCTAATTTCCTATTAACGATGTGTACAAGGAAATTCATGTCGTCTTCAATAGTAACCAAGCCCAACCAACCAACACGTTGACCTCAATACTGATGCCCGAAGGCCAAATATCAAGTGATCACATATTCACATATTCAATCAAGTCAACATATCAGACTAACCATTCTATCAACAGTGTTATTACTATCAAACCAAATTAATCATGGCAAACCAAAAGCAGTAATAATACGATTACCCGTTGTAACCAAACCTGTTACAACTAAATTACACTCAGGATTAAGATCCACTCACCGACACCTCAGTTGTCCACTCAGTAGTCTAATGTCACTGAGTCTTTCTCCATATCTGAGAATACAATATAAATAACGAGTTAGTAACTCATTTATAAATAATCAACTTATGTTAAAGTCGTACAACATGATTCATAATCTCAATTTCAATGAGTCATTACTTAATTCATTATTCAACTTATAATATCACTTCATTAAAATCATTAAGTTATAATAACGATTATAACCACTCATTTGTATTTTAATCAAATATCTCAATGGATGGTATTAATATAATACTTTTATAATCAAATTACAACCATTATCCGTACTAGGTCATAATTAACCATATTAAATCATCAAATACTAGCTTATCAAACTCAATTATATAACTAGTTCAGAATTTAACAAATTTCATCAATTCAAGTTAGGGCTTAGCTTATAATCACAATTCAAGTATCAACTAATCATTCTAACATGATTACAAGCTTCTCTTCATGATTAATCAACTAAAGCCATAACTTAATTCATGATCATAATTCATTTATATCAATTCTAGCTTAGGGTTTCACTTATAATAATGAAGTTAACATTAATTAACAACTATACAAGTATTATAAGCTTCAATTTAACATTACTCATCCTAATTCAATCAAATACCCAAAAACCCATTTCTAGGTTTATATACAAATCAAGAATTAACACTTACAACATGTTTATGATGATGATGAGATGATTAATCCATGTTATTAAAGCTTAACTCATATTAGTTCAACCTTTTGAAACCCTAATTTCGGATTATAACCAAGAACACTAAAACCCCCAAATTCTAGGGTTCATAATATAAGAATTGAGACTTACAACTTGATTAGAGTGATTAGAAGATGATAATCCGTGGGTTTGAAGCTTGAATTCGAATTATGAAGCTCCAATTTGATGATTTCTTCATGTTTTGATTAGGGTTCTTCATGTAGGTATGTATGATACGTACGTATGTATGAATGAGGTAGTAAGTATTAAACCGACTCACTTCTGTGAGTGTGTAATATAAATGATTTAATTTCATTCCCCGTGCTTACCATTGTCTGGAACTTAAAAACCATTTGCGGGGAAATATTATTTTATTTTACCGTCAACTGAATTAATTTAAAACAGTTAATAATTTATTACACACAATAAATTCTTTGACTCTTTTACCCATTTATTTTCAAATAACAAATGAACCTATTTTCTGACACATTAAATAATAATTCACAGTCAGAAAATATTAAAATACCACTAGACCCGAGGAATGGATGTTACAAATCTCTCCCCCTTAAAGAGATTTCGTCCTCGAAATCTGATCACACTTAATCAATATAATGAAATAGATTTCATTTCACTAATACTGTACCTGTCATACACTGTACTTGCCTAAATATATTGACATGTAGGTACATTATCTTATCAATTTATACACCATCTATGTGTATTTTAATTGAATTCATATAAATACATAATATATACACATATCAAACGTTACTCCCGTGAGCAACTGATAATTAAAATACATGTTTTCAATTCTTTCCACATGCACATATCCAACTGTACATGCTTCTGTCTTTTCCCACGCACTTATACTGTGTATAAACCCTATTTCCATTCATAAAGTAATTAAATCAGAAACTAGCAACATGCCAGAATCATTGACAATTATAAATACTTATAATATTCTGATAACCAGAAATTAGCAATATGCTAAAATCTTTAACACTTATCTTCTTAACAACAAAATAAAACAATATCAATAACAGTGGTTATAAAACCACAATGCACATATTTAACAAGGAATTCCAAATTCATTTCATAACTAGTAACTAAATAGTATCCACATATCACCTTAAGTGGTGAAACAATTGGATTCAACTTTTGCAACTAGTTCATTACTAATTTACAACTTGTAATTATAAACATCACAAGGTGATATGAACTCTTTACTCTAATGTAATCCAATTCATATAACCGTAAACACATAAGAGTAAATAATATGTAGAGGTCAAATATTATGGTTAAAATCATTTTTTGTTTACTGAATCAATTAGCATCTTATCATATCGAATAGGATACTAAATCAACACCAGTTGATACTATGCATTATCAGCATAATTCTTTCAACACATCAACATAAGGTGTTGTCATTAATCACATATTCAACAATATCATTACATTGTTATCGGCAGTCAACTGACCTCTACCTTGCTTAACTCATCTTTTACTTATTACTAGTTGCAATTTATCACATACACATTTCTTGTACCATAGGTACCATAGTAAAACAACAGATTAGTGGTCTAGTACTCTTTTATTTCAGTCAATCAGTGACTATTTCTCCACTACAGGTCAACATATCTTACTTGTTATTTCAAAATCACTTTAAGTTCTCTGTTACTTGGTAACCTCAACAATTCCATGTAAAATGGCATAATATAAATACGTTGGCCAGACGTCGTCATATTATGTCAGGTACACTTTATTTTCAGGTTACTTCATACCATCAATCTCCAAAGTGATTAACTTTTACTTTCTTATATCTCACAAGGTGATATTAATAATTATCACACATATAAGAACACTTTGTAGCAGTTATATGACCACTTATTAACTTGATACCAATTTCATTTATCACTTTGAATGAATAACTAATCACATAATCAGGTAGATATAATTCTTTTTACTATTTCATTATCACAGATGTAAAATCCAACATAATTACATCAATCAATCTCTTTATTACCTGATTCAATGTCAATTACTGGTATGACAATTAATACTTATAGTACCGATAGTACTAAATAATTGGTCAATACTATGTGCAATATCCAACACATATTCATCAATCTACATATCTTTAGTTGAATCACAATTGAGCATTTCATGTTCAATTATCACATAGTTATAGGCTCATGTACCTGGTTTACAATTTCTTAAAATGCTCAATTTAACACTTTTTATTATTCTACATGATTCAAATACTTCATCATGTTTCAATTAATTCACATATATGATCCACATAACTCTATAATCAATGGTTACTAATCCTTGTTAGTAACAATCAACAATACCGTTTACTGGTATATTTCGGCAGTTAAATAAACCGTCTGAACACAACTTATATACAATAACATAGGTAGACCTCTTAAAATAAGTTTTACTATTGTATATAGTCACAGGAACGATTCCTGGGCTTAAAGAAACAAAGGCCCAATACAACACGTAAGCAAAAAGTCCGAAATAATGTCCGAAAAATAATAAAATGCCATTTTCGGGCTCCAAACGACCCCGAACTGCCCAAAACTGCCAGGGCTTATAGCAAAGCTAAAAGCTTTGACCGTTGGGCCGTTTCCGAGTGGACATGTAAATTTCGTATTAATCGGACACCGAAATTTTATAGCGGAAAATTCTACGTTAAACGTCATTTTAAACGTCGGATAAAAGGAAATCCGATTTTCTCACCAAACATGTTATACCCGATCGGTTAGGACACCATACCCGATTGGCTAGGACACCATACCCGATCGGCTCACCTTGTTCACCCGATCGGTTACCCTTTAAATTTTTTGAAGGTTAAGTTCTGTGACGTTTTTACACTAAATTACCCGATCAGCTCATTTTACCCGATATGCTGAATTACTAGTACCCGATCGGCTCACCCTTATAGCCGATCGGCTCACATAACGTGTTCGAGGCTTTTTGAGCCGATCGGCTATGCTTCTGTCAGTTAAGATTAGTGCAATTTTCCGAAATTCAAACGAGCATATCTTACAAACCGTAAAGAGTTAGGTTCTGAAATTTTACAGGCACCTTCATATAATCAAAATGCAACTTTCCCTTTTTGTACTTTTTCATTTTACACGTTTTACGAGAAAACGAACGTATGATTCATTTTGAGCCATTTTCGACCATTTTACTTGACATGTCAAAATACAATTCACATGGTTTCTGGCTCTATCCTCTTAACAACATGTTTACACATATATTTGGGACGTGTGGGCATATTCATCACCCCCACATACCCATTCTATCATGTTTTAACTCGTTGACCCGTTTAGGGGTCCAATTGGGCATTTTAACCAAATTCAACCATTTTGACTATATTAACACTCACAACACGGATCTCTACTATATGTAGGATTTAAAGTCACTGTTACAGTGGTCATAACCAAACCAATACTCATTTTAACTATATAACCATTAAGTGACCCATTTGGGCACCTTAACAACCAATTTGGGTTTCAACCCATATATCCACCATTCTAGCACCCAATCTACCCTTCCTTGACTATTTTAAGTCAAACAAAACTGTTTTCATTACTGCTGTTACATTATGACCGTACAACACCAATTTCACATCTATTCATCATATATAGACCAATTTCTCTTCAATTTCAACAAGTTTTCAAATTTTGACTTTTTACAACTTGTCAACACATATAGGACTCGTTGACCACTTGACTTTCTTATTGCACAACTTTTAATAGATTGATCATAATTTAACCACAATCATGATCAATATTAAACACCAAAGCATCTAGCCACTTTTATCACTTTTTAACATAGAAATTACCAATGTGACTCTATATCACATTCAACTTTGACTTTCCAAGTCAACGACATACATTTCAATTAATGGTCACTTTCTAATTCAAGTAACAACATGGCTCTAACTCACATTCATTGAAATATACCACGCTTAATCATGAGTGGTGGTCATATCAACTTTGTTTATCAAGATTTACTACTACGCTTAATCATATTGCTCCTAAAATCATTATTCCACAAGAGCAAGTAATTCCACACATACAATTCATAGTATCACATTAACATGTATTGAGCACCAAAGACTCACAACTGGGGATTCATATCAGTCTGACTCAATTTACTTTACTACCAATCATATCATAGCAAAGTAAACAATTCAAGTTTATTGAAATACACCAAGCTTATCAAAAAGTACCTGATATACATAGGCCCATGAAGGTTGAGGAATCATTGAGAATACCAGACGGTTCCTCATGTTCCTCCGTCTCTGCAACCAAAATAACACTTTTTCAACTTGTTATAGGTTAGTACACATTTAATAACCACTTTCTCATATCACCACTAATCCCCACACCTTGGAATGTTTGACTGGACACAACTCTAAATTTGGGATTGAACATCTTACAATGTACAATTCACCCAAACTTATGCTCTGATACCAACTTATAACACCCCATCTTTTACAACATTATTTAAATGTATTTTACATCGGAAGCGTAAGTCCAAACAAACTTTAACAATTAAGTTATAGAACATTATGTAACTAAACCATAATATTTCAAAAACTATAGTATATCGAAAATGGGTGTTATTTAATTCCAAATGCAATTTGGATTTATTTCAATCCAATATCAGAGTAAGCCGTCTGGTCAAACATTCCATCCTGAACAAGCTTCTTGCCAATCCCGTTATATCAAAACCATAACCTGCAAGAAGTGGGGTGGTGGGGTTAGCATAACGCTAAGTGAGGGAATACATAACCGACAGCCTAACTTAGCATAACAACCTTGTTTACAGTAAATCATCGTAAACAATTAACATCACAATAGATCGAGGGTTCTTGGGGAAACCTTTAGCTAAGAATACCAACAATAAACACATAATATCAATGAGATAATACCTCAATACACAACATATCAATGAGGATCGGTGGCTCTGGAGATATCATAATACCCGGGGATTCTCCTAGAACACTTACCCAACAATCTGTATGGCCAATACAGAATAGACCGATAGCTTGGTACTAATCTCATACGACCTAATTTCCTATTAACGATGTGTACAAGGAAATTCATATCGTCTTCAATAGTAACCAAGCCCAACCAACCAACACGTTGACCTCAATACTGATGCCCGAAGGCCAAATATCAAGTGATCACATATTCACATATTCAATCAAGTCAACATATCAGACTAACCAGTCTATCAACAGTGTTATTACTATCAAACCAAATTAATCATGGCAAACCAAAAGCAGTAATAATACGATTACCCGTTGTAACCAAACCTGTTACAACTAAATTACACTCAGGATTAAGATCCACTCACCGACACCTCAGTTGTCCACTCAGTAGTCTAATGTCACTGAGTCTTTCTCCATATCTGAGAATACAATATAAATAACGAGTTAGTGACTCATTTATAAATAATCAACTTATGTTAAAGTCGTACAGCATGATTCATAATCTCAATTTCAATGAGTTATTACTTAATTCATTATTCAACTTATAATATCACTTCATTAAAATCATTAAGTTATAATAACGATTATAACCACTCATTTGTATTTTAATCAAATATCTCAATGGATGGTATTAATATAATACTTTTATAATCAAATTACAACCATTATCCGTACTAAGTCATAATTAACCATATTAAATCATCAAATACTAGCTTATCAAACTCAATTATATAACTAGTTCACAATTTAACAAATTTCATCAATTTAAGTTAGGGCTTAGCTTATAATCACAATTCAAGTATCAACTAATCATTCTAACATGATTACAAGCTTCTCTTCATGATTAATCAACTAAAGCCATAACTTAATTCATGATCATAATTCATTTATATCAATTCTAGCTTAGGGTTTCACTTATAATAATGAAGTTAACATTAATTAACAACTATACAAGTATTATAAGCTTCAATTTAACATTACTCATCCTAATTCAATCAAATACCCAAAAACCCATTTCTAGGTTTATATACAAATCAAGAATTAACACTTACAACATGTTTATGATGATGATGAGATGATTAATCCATGTTATTAAAGCTTAACTCATATTAGTTCAACCTTTTGAAACCCTAATTTCGGATTATAACCAAGAACACTAAAACCCCCAAATTCTAGGGTTCATAATATAAGAATTGAGACTTACAACTTGATTAGAGTGATTAGAAGATGATAATCCGTGGGTTTGAAGCTTGAATTCGAATTATGAAGCTCCAATTTGATGATTTCTTCATGTTTTGATTAGGGTTCTTCATGTAGGTATGTATGATACGTACGTATGTATGAATGAGGTAGTAAGTATTAAACCGACTCACTTCTGTGAGTGTGTAATATAAATGATTTAATTTCATTCCCCGTGCTTACCATTGTCTGGACTTAAAAACCATTTGCGGGGAAACATTATTTTATTTTACCATCAACTGAATTAATTTAAAACAGTTAATAATTTATTACACACAATAAATTCTTTGACTCTTTTACCCATTTATTTTCAAATAACAAATGAACCTATTTTCTGACACATTAAATAATAATTCACAGTCAGAAAATATTAAAATACTACTAGACCCGAGGAATGGATGTTACACTTGAATTCTTGGAGTAACCTTGTTCACTTTGGGAAAGTAATCAATTAAATGGATAACTTAAATATTTGATAACTCAATTGTTTGCACTTACAAATGATTTTAACAAGTTGCAAAACCCATTGGCATCATGCTCAAATGGGTTTGTAAAGTTGTCTATAGTAGGGTAAGACCGGATCCAGCTGTAGCATCTCCTCTTCCTCATATACATTCGGAGGAACCTTTTCAAGCCAACTGCACTTGGAGCTTGTGATGTCCTTAGGACGTTCCATATCTACTATCATATTTCATGATTGTTACTCGACTTATTTTTTGGGTATATGACGATTGCTACATTGGGAAATCTTTTCTTAATTATATGGAAATAATACATTCTTTTATTTCATGGTTGTTATTTGTTTGACATGTGTTGTGTTCAATTGTTAATCTTTGCCCTTTTGTACAAGTATATTGTGTTACGAGAACTTGGAAGATAGTTATGTGTGTGAACGAATACTTTTACGATTATGGCGGCCAACGTAATTGAAAAAGGTTTTCTGACACATGCATGTCTATCTAACTGTGTTTGAGTATACAATGTGCTACCTGTAGAGGTGTACAGAGGATGAGTTGTGTTCAAATGCTGTTTACGTCCTTTCATGTTTATGAATTTTTGTTCTTACATACATGAAATGCTTACTTCCCAATATATGAATTATGCGTACGCAAATCCTATCCTTATTTTTCAATTGTGCTAATCCGTAGTATGTTACTATTGTAGAAATCATGCCACCAAGACGCACTGTACGTGTCACTAATAGAGGCGGCGGTGCAAGTAAGGGTGGTGGTCGAACCGGTGGTCGTAATGGTAGAGGTGGTGGCCGTACAGGTGGAAGTGTTGCAGGTGAGGCGCCCAATGTGGCTGCTATGATAGCGGAGCAGCTACAGTCGTTATTGCCTAATATTGTTCCACAGGTTACTCAAAGTATATTACATGGTACAGGAGGAAGAGGTGGCGGTGAAGAAGAAGTAGATCCTAATGGAGAGCCTAATGTTGATAATGGTAATGGTGGTGTTGATGGGGCTGGTACTGGAGCAGCTGTTGTAGGGTGCACTTATAAGGAGGAATTCACAGCATGTAAGCCCCGGGATTATGATGGAAAAGGGGGAGCTGTAGCTTGCTCTAGGTGGATAGAGAAAATGGAGGCGGTAATGGATATTAGTAACTGTGCCGAGGAACAAAAGGTAAAATATGCAGCGAGTATGCTGTCAGGTAAGGCGTTGACATGGTGGAATACACAGGTTCAGGCCAGGGGTAGGATTGTTGTTGTGGGTATGACGTGGGAGGAATTTCAGGCACTGTTGGGGGAAGAGTACTATTCATCTAATTAGATGAACAAATTGGAAAAAGAGTTTCTGGATCATTCGATGGTGGGGAAATCATGCTGCTTACACTGATCGTTTTCATGAGTTAGCTAAATTGATTCCGAACATGGTAACGTCGGAGTCAAGGAGTATCAAAAAGTACATAGAGGGTTTGTTACCAGAAATTAGAGGGATGGTCGAGGTGACGGAACCAGCTACTATCTAGAGTGCGATGTTGAGGGTCGAGCCCTTACTGAGGAGATGGTGCGAAATGGAATTCTAAAAAGGGGGAACAAGAAGAGTAAAGAGGTTGCTGAATCCAGTAAGGCTAGGGCTAATGAATCGAGTGACAAGAAAGCCAAGTAGCCAAGACTTATGTGGCTGCTAATGTGGAGAGGAATGTTTATGGTGGGTCATATCCCTTGTGTTAGGGGTGTAATTATCATCATCCGTCGTCTACGGGTTGTCGGTACTACAATAAGTGCAACTGATGGGGTCATACACCTGACTATTGTCGATCTTCTGTACGTGTTGTGGCATCAGTTAATGTAGTGAGAAGTGCTAGGGGATGTATCGAATGTGGGGGTTTGGATCACTTCGTCCGTGCTTGCCCCAGGATGGTTAGGGCAATAGGGGCTGCCGGGAATAATAAAAATCGGGCTTTGACTTTTGCTGGGAATCAGAACAGGGGTCGTGCTGCAAACACTGCTCATGGGAGATCTTTTGTGATGAACGCTAGTGAGGCACGACAGGTACCTAACATTGTGACTGATACGTTTCTATTAAATGACCATTTTGCTACGGTTTTATTTGATAGTGGTGCCGATTTTATCTTTATATCTGTGGATTTTGTGCCTATACTTGATGTTATGCCTAGTAAGTTGGACGTTGTGTATGAAATTGAAAATTGCGGATGGGAAATGGGTAGACTTGAATCTGGTTATTAGAAATTGTACACTCGTACTAGAGGATTATACTTTCAGTATTGACCTAATACCTCTTGGGATTGGTAGTTTTGATGTTATTGTGGGTATGGATTGTGTAACATCCTCTCTTCTGGTCTGGTAATTCTCTATTTAAATTTATTATTTAATTACTTTAGAAATTATTTGATATTATTTGTTTATTGAGAAACTTAGGTAAATAGGTCTCAAGACTTATTGTGAATAGTAAATTGTTACTTGTTTTAATTTACTATAGTTGACAGTACAATAAAATAAGTTTCTCGCAATTAGTATTTAAGTGCCAGACAATAGATTTAAGACGGGTATAAAATACCTGAAAATGGGAGTCGGTTTATAAGGAGAGTCGATCTCCTTATTTGGTTACTTTCTTTCATCTCAACTTTCCCAAAATAGCAAATACAAAACAACAAATTGAAATTTCAAGCAAGATTAGTGAATTGGAGCTAAGATTGTGAGTTAAATCATCTTCATCATCATCTTAACCATCAAATTGTAAGTGTTTTTATATATATGAGCTCAAGCTTTAGGATGAAATTGATGAAATTAAAAGATGGCTTAGATTGTTTGTGATAATCTTGGACGTCAATGATGCTAATTGATGTTAGAAACTGAATATGTGTACATGATATGCAAATTTTGATGTTTTGTTCTTGAATTAGAATTTTAGAGCTCAAATGTGTGAATTATCAAATTTGCATAAAAATGGAATTGATTGATGTTGGTTTAAGTTGTTTGATGTTAACTTGTTGCCATATAATACTCCTTTATGGATAGAAACTTGATTTGGTTGATTAGGCACCTGAAAGTTGTAGAATTGTAAGTTTGGTTCGTGCAGAGTTTTTGTTCTGCTGCTGCTGCTGCAGTAATTGAAGAACCAGCCTGCGGGTAGCACACCCAAGCCGGCGGCTTCTTTGTGAACACTAGCTAGCCGGCGGGCAAAAGGCCCTAGCCGGCGGCTTGAACCTTTGGACCGAAGGGTTAACCACCCTAACCGGCTGTTGCTAGAGGCTTTAAAACACGACTTGGTTCGGTTCCATCAAAACCCATTGTACCTGGCGGCCAAGTAGGTTGAGCTGGCGGCTCATGATGTTAAACCGGTGGGTCATGGACCCTAGCCGGCGGCTTGCTTACCCTGTCCAACACTTCATGTTTACTTGACTCATTTCAGTGTTAAATTGCTGTTATGTGTTATAAATTGATATAAGCTAAGTATGTATGATCTGAATTACTAACTTATATCTGATTGTTGATTCTTAAATCCTCCAAAAGATAAGTGACATTTGGATTCTGAGTTGTGAAGACAAAGGTATCGGTGAGTGGATTTAGAACTCACCCTTCGATTTAGTTGTAACTGTTTGGTTGCAACAAGTATACGTAGATTGATTATAAGATTGTTAATCTGTGATATTGATTATGAATCTACGTGATATGTGAATCTATGTGTATCAGATTATTGAGGTCAACGTGTAGTTGGACTTTTGGTTATTATGTGAATTACACAGGTTTTGATTCATTTGTTGTGTTTGAGACCTGTGTATGAGTTTAATGACCAATAGTTATCGGTCTATTCTGTAATGGCCATACAGATTGACGTTAAGTGTTCTTTGGGAATCCCCGGGTATTATGATAGCCCAAGAGCCACCGATCCTCATTGAAAAAGAATGTGTTTACGATTATTTGCTGTAAACAGATTGTTATGCTAAGTTGAATTGTGTGTGATAAATCTATTCACTTAGCTTTGTGCTAATCCCTTACTTTTACTTTAACTTCCTGTAGATTTTGTTTACTATGTGGGTAGTCAGGAAGTGGATGCTTCGGCAGGGAAAGTTTGACGACTTGTGACTCTGATATGGTTTTGTAATAAACCTTGTTTTAAGAATTTTATAATACCCCGTTTTAAGTGATTGTTAAACAGTTTTAACTTGATGTGATCTGAATATGTAAACTGTTTATGTACATTATTTAATATAGAGTAAAGAAATGTATTTTATAATATACGCTTCCGAGTAAAATAATATAATATTGTGTAACTGAAAGAGGGGTGTTATAGATTGGATGTCAAGATATAGATCCGAAATTTTATGCTTCGAAAAAGTGCTCCGTATACCTTTGCCTGATGGCAGTGTATTGGAAGTCTGTGGTGAACAACCGGAGGCTAAATGTGTAAAACTTATGAGTGTGAATTCTGAGGAAACAAAACTTGAGAATATTCTTAAGGAACAACTTAAGAATACTCAATTGGATAGAAGATTATGACTATTTAAACTATTATTTATTAAACTTATTATATTAACTTATGTCTATTTGTGTATTGGCTATTATTATTGTGATTTACTAATGTAGAAAACCACAAAGGTTAAGATAATTTTCATATAGCAATACAGTCAAAGGTTATGTAAAGTATTACTATTTATTAAGACCTATCAACATATTATTGATACAATTCCAGGGTCGGTTGAATTAGATTGCTACTTAACATTTAATGAAACATAATCACTTAATTTAAAAACCCAAAAGATTAATAAAGTTTATCTATAAATCAGTTAATTATGATCATTAACATAATATAACACTGAATTCTTGCATAATAATATTCAATAATATAGTTCCAATATAAACATATAATTCATATAATAAACCTAATAAACATACATTTAAACATTCATAACGAAAATCTAACAAGCAATTAATTCAAATAAACAATATCCATAGTAACCCAAAAGGTTAATAAAGTTACAAGGATAAAGAAACCGAACCAATTGACGAACTAGCTTTTCCTAGGGTTGAAAACCTTCAAACCCTAGCTCCTTAGCCTCCAAATTCGTACCTAAAGCTGGCCTAAAACCCTAACTTTCGTATTTCTCTTCTTTGAATCGTATATCCTTTAGCTTAAACTAAGCCTCTATTTATAACTTTTCTGGCCGACCCTCCAACCGCCGGTTCGGACTTCCAACCGCCGGTTGGAGTTAATTGAATCCCACTCCAACTCTGCGCTTTTCCACCGACTTGAAACCTTAACACCAACCGCTGGTTGGTTAATCCAACCGCCGGTTGGTTAATCCAACCGCCGGTTGGTTTGTTTTTCCAGAATTTTCCACAGACGGCTTGGGCTTCAATGTGGGCTTTCTTTTTTGTTAAACAGATTTAACTTGTTTTCTTGACCTATTTTCTTTAATATAATCATCTTAGTCTTCATTTCTTTAAAGTTTAAGTCTTCTTTTCTTCAATTGCTTTAGTTTCTTCAGTTTTGGTCTTATTTTCGTTCCTTTTTCTCCAATCTTCAATTAAAATACATTTATGCAAATATTAACAAAATAAGTATCTAAAATCATATAAATGCATAAAAATGTATACAAATATAGGGATAAATAGTATAAAATATAGTATCTATTTGATGCTTATCAAATATCCCCACACTTAAGTTCTGCTTGTCCTCAAGTAGAATACTGAATAAACTTTAAAATAAGCATCAAACTTAATATTTAAAAATCAGAATACCAAAACTAAAAACCTGTTTTATAATTTAAAATTTTAAACAATTTAATTAACATGGATAACTTTAATGTACAAATAAAAATTATTATTATTCGTGCAATATATAGCTCATGAATAATTACTAATATTTTTATCCACTTTAAACAATCTATATTTATATTTCTTAATACATTTTTATTATTAGAATGTATATTACTTATGATTTCCATATATGATATACTCTTAAACTTAATCATGCAATTTACTTTTATATTCCAAATAAGTATATAAAATCCATTTTTAAGAATCAAGACATTGGTGACAGGTCTGCATTTACATGCAACAGAGCGACATAACTTGATTCAGGTAAAGTAATTTTTAAATCAAACCAGCGGTGACAGGTCTGTACAGCCGTACAACAAAGCGACATAGTTTGATTTTTATTTTTATTCATTTTTTTTCAAGAATTTCTTCTTTCTTCTACTTTATTCAAGAATACTAATTAGAAACCAGGTCTGTACTTACGTACAACAGAGGAAACAATTAGTAGACTCCCAAATGTTTTTATATAAATATAAAGATATATAAAATTATTGCATGATAAATCTAAGAATTAAGACTTTTATGTCATACATCATATTATGTACCATAAAATAATAAACAAATTATTTTATTAATTTCTTAAAATTCAGAAATCTTCATATAGATTGCCTATTAGTACACCATATCATATAACTATATATTACTCCTTTATTAAATAGCTTACATTATATATACAAAATAGTTAATCCACATTAAAGTCTAAACTTTTAAATACAAAACAAACTTTTAACAAAAGTATTCTAACTAATAAATACTTAGTTATACACTTTAAAAATTTATTTTGGTAAAAAGTAAGAACAATAGAAACTTAAATAATTAAAGAAATTCTTTTTCTTACGAACCCTATCCCCACACTTAAATTATACAATGCCCTCATTGTATAAAAATGATAATCAAAAGTGAGTAAGGAAAAGAAAAAATGGAACAGAAAAACTCCCCTGACTGAATTTTAAAAATTCATCATCGGCTAAGAAAAATTCTGCATGGTTGATTCCTTGATCTCTTGTAAAATAATATACAACATCCACACTTTCGTAGTTAATCACGATTGCATTTAGCATATGCAATAAGCCTTTAAACCCCTCGGTATCCCGAGTGGACGAGTTATAGTCTCGTGAGGGTTTCCAGGGAACATACCCACAAAGTTCAAAAGATAAACTATATGAAATAAAGTGCTGAACTTACTGCCAGACTTGTGCTATCAAAAATAAACAACCAAATTAGCATAGTAATAATAATAAGTAATAATGATAGTAATAATAAATACAGTCATCCAAAATATATATGTCAAATGTATCAAACATAAACTAATCATCATCTGAAAAAAATATGTAATTGTCAGCAAAGTTGTTTACTTTTTTTAATCCAAGAAGTTTTTATTACTTTATACACAATACATAGGTCATCGATTCAGCATTGGCAAAAAAAGGGGACAAAATCCCCAATAAGTAGTTCAAATTATTTTATCAATATGAGTGTTCTATCTCCTGCCCTGGATGTCTCGAAGGTCCAGCTCCATCATCAAATACCAATGGAGCATATGGATGGAACTGAATAGACCTCTCTCGTAACAGCTGCTGCAGTAACTCATGCTGATAATTAGATCTGTGATAACTCTCCCTCTCAAATCGATCAAATCTCTGCTCAAACCTGGTAAACCTCTGATCAATCATGTCAAATCTCCTACCATGAGCAATCTCCATCCTCTCCAATCTCTGTTGAATATCCTCTAACATATCACCCCTGCCACGACCTCTACCACGGACTCTACCTCTACCTGCTGGTAGATCAACCTCTGGCACTGGAATCTCAGGAACTAGCGGCAGTGGAACAGGTGGTCCTCTCAATCTAGCTCTATGTACCGACTGCTGTCCTGGTGCAACCTCAGGTGTTCATAATAATACCCCCTCCTGTACACCTACCTGTAGAATCCCTAACTCAATCAACTTATCCTCGCCTAGCAAGGACATCCCTGGTGTAACCGGTGTGCATGTCAAGAAATCAGCAGCTGACATACCATAATACCTAGCTATCCTAGTAACATACTGCCCTCCACATAAACTACTGGTAAGCCTATACCCAGTCGCTCCTGTCGTCATCCAATGCACTAATTTCCAGGGAACATTGATCAGTGTCCCCTGAATCATAGTGTGTAAATAAAAGAAATCAGGCTGATAGACCTTCTCAGGTCCCGTATGCCTACCACAGATAGAAAATGATAAAAACCTATGCAGTAGCCTGTGAAGTGGACTCCTCATATGAATGTCAGAAGGTGCTCTCTCCCCATAATCAACAATAGCTAAATCTCTCCAATATGTAGCTATCTCAACAGACGAATACTGGCCAACCATACCTGCAGTCAAATGACCCACAAAAAAAGGGTTGTGGAGCTCATCTAGTGTATAGAGCCCCACAGCAATACCAAACTCTATCAAACTCATCGTCCTAGGCTGACCTCCAAGGTGAAAAGAAATCGAAGGCTGGTCAAACTGCCTAGACGTGGAATCAAATCTAAGGGTAGTGTAAAACTCGATAACAAGCTCTCTATAGATAATCTCCTGAATCTGAAATAAGCGAAACCAATCCAGAGAAACAAAACCAACATCACCTGATGGTAAAAGATAACTCTGAGTCATCAGCCTCCTCCCAGTCTCTCCATCATGGCGAGGATCTATAAAACTCTCCATAACAGACCAGTCTAACACATCAGGAACCTCAACTGACTGTGCCACAAGCTCCAGTAATCTATCAACATACTCTGTCCTGCGCTCCTCAGTGACAGACTCATGCTCAAATCTCAGAAAAGTATGTAACTGAAAGTCCTTTCTAGCCAAGAGTGAAAGACCTCTCTGACGTCTAGTCGCCATATCTATAAACATAAATTTTAATAACTTTCTAATACATATTAAAAATTAGAAATTTGGGCAGCATTTCTGCTTAATATTTGATAGCCACCTGTTTATTTTCAGATGTTATATCCAATAAACTAAACATAATATATGTTTTTATTTCAAAATATAATATCGAATTGAATAATAAAAAAAATGGTTTGTAAATAAATTTTTAATTGTGGAGGTTTATAATTTCAACTAATCAGTTTCAAAGTTTTATTAATATTCAAAATATATTCATTTTAATAAACATAATCTTGTTCTTATTATACCCTTTTTATTTCTTAAATTGTATTTTTAATAAATTTTGTATTTTATCTAAAGTCGTTATAACGATATATTAATTTTATTTTGTCAAAATTTTTGAAATTGTCGTTTTTCTAACTTAAAATTTTAAATTTTTATAAATGTTTGTTATTTTAATAATATCGAGTGTAAGAAATTTATTAAATATAATAGTTTTGTCTTGAATATATTGACTCATAAATTATACTAAAATTTTCATTAATACTATATATATATACTCGAATTTTATTAAATTTTTAAAAATTTAATAAAATTTTATTAAAATTCTTTACTTAATAACCTAAAATCAAAAATGTAGTTGTTTAAAAAATTTTCGTTTTGTTCGAGTATTTAACTAAAATCGAGCCCTAATCAATCCTCAAACCATAAAAATCATAACCTATCTAACCTAAACTAGTTTCTAAACATTCCTACTCATTTAAACTAACCAAATATATGTAATAAATATAATAAAGTTATATAATACGGAATTAAAATGCGAAAAGTAATAAACACGAGTTCGAAATCATACCTTTGATACTGAAAAACGCAATGAAAAGATGATGATAATGCGTATATGAGTGTATCCGTATGTGTGTGTAAAGTGTGTGTGAAATGTGTGAAAAATGGCAGAAATGAAGGTTTCTGGTTTTTGAGCGAAAAAGGATCCAACCGCCGGTTGAGAATCCCAACCGCCGGTTGGTTCAAAAGCTGGGCTCAAGCCTACGTTCGGCCCATGATTTTTTATTGGGCTTTGTCTTAACTTCTTTTTGGCCTATAAATCTTACATAATACTTAATTTATCCGTATTTTTAATACAAAATATCTACAAATGTAATATACAATATTATTACATAATATTTATTAACTATATACTATCTGTACCTTTTTAAGAAAGTGAATGCATGGAAAAAGAGACTTACTATTTTAAGAATCTCGTTCCTCTAATTAATATAAATACCTGCATTGCTGTTAGTTGTTACAAGTTATGGATATAAAGAAACTTACTTTGGTATACATAGATATCAATCAGTGATTGCGTCAACTCATTCACTGTCTGAAAATTCAATTGTCGACTTTATCGAATTTCAAAATATTGTTTCAATCTATTCGTCACCAAAATATTAAATTTAATATACCTGCAAACTTTGTAAGCAATGTTAAGCATAAATTTAAAATTTATAGTATTAATTCTCTTTAAGTAATTTGAATCAAACTTTTATCACTATTGCAACTCGTGTAAAAATCAATTCTGAATACTTAAATTTCTAACATTTGTGTAGCTAATACAAATAGAGATGAGATAATCATATAAATCCGAAAGCAGTAAACTCTATATTAATCAAGCACGAAATTAACAATAACTTCAAATATCCAAATAAAATTCAAATCCTAAATAAAATAGAAAACAGAAAAAATTATAACTAGCTATTAAAAACGAAAAGGTTGCAAATGATCTTCAGAAGTGATTTGTTGATCTTCAAGCCTAATTCCCATAGATAGGTTTTCCAAAATTCTCAGGATAAATCCTTCGAAAATGCATATAAATCTTATTAGTTAACTCGGGTATTGGCGAAGCAAATTCAGAGAAACTCTCATGATGAATTCTTTCAGCGTTTTCAGTTTCTATGAGCATGGCAGCTATTCTTTTTACCTTTTTAGTTATTCTACCATCTTCGTCCGTACTCAAGTAGTTATCTTCAATTTTTGTTTCGCGCTCTACATGATTTTGCCTTAACGAATCTAATAACCCATAGAAACCTAAATGTATATCATAATAATCATATGTGTTGTGGGTTTTCACTGCTGTTCCTATATCTTTTAAGATTCTGTTATAGTATCCTTCTTGATGATCAGTTGTTAACCCAGAATACCTAAAAGTATCTACTAAATGATAATAAACCTCTGATAGCCCTAGATGAAAAAGGTTATTTCTTTGATTGTAGTGAACTCCATGGTAGGCTAGTTGCAACTCCTTTTTAGCATAAGTGACCAAGTTCGCCATTGGTTCATCAGAAAAATACTCAGGAATTGTACGTGTTACTTCAGCACATTCTCCATAGTAAAATTCATCAATAATATCCTGAATGTAGAATTCAACCGTACAATCTATGAAGAATCTTCCAGAATCAATATGCTCTCTAGCCTTTATTGAATTGAAGAAGTCTTGAAAGTTCTTTAGTAAGCAGATGTCAGCCATATTACTCAAGTTTCCAGTGGCATACTCTATTATTTCCTTAATCTCTCCTAACATTTCCCTTTGTTTCTCAGAATAAGGAAACAAAGATTTCTCAAATGTTTGATGCACATAAGTATACTTCAACAGCTGTTCCTCACAAAAAGTTGGATCTACCATTTCATGTTCACTCACAATATCATACATCAGCTCATTCACATAGTTGATAAAATCATCTGTATCTCTGGTTTCATTAGATATAACCCAAGCAGTGAATTGTTCTTCCATCTTCTTAATCAAATCTTTTTGATAATCAGTATATTCTAAAGTAGACTTATGTATGAGTTCCATAATAAATCTAAGCTCATCCTCATGGTCATCTAAGTATTCAAACATGTCTTCCTTGGTTGAAATCACGGGAGGATGTTCAAAATACTTATCTTCCGTTGTTAGCTTGATTTTCTTGTTTGGTTCAAAGGAATGGTCATCTATCTCTATATCTTTAAAATCCTTATTATCACTTCCAAAGTCCACTTGCATCGACTCCATTCTTAATAACAGTTAAATTTCTCTGTGCACATAAAATAGCACATAGTTTAAATTACTTATCTATTCCTATTTTACCTAAAGTGACTTATTATACATATTGAATAATTATATCAATCTCTTATACATTGCTAATCAAAAGATCTCGGTAGCTCCATTGATAGTACACAAAAGCGGAGAAACAGGTCAGCGCGAAGCTTATTAAAAACCTATTTCTTTCGAGAAGCACCTTACCTCTTATTTGATAAATCAATGAGGTAGGGTTGAACTCTCCTTATACCTTTGTTTTTGTCAGTATTCTCAATGGGTGAGCCGATATTTCGTATTGATTTTGCAACGCATTAGAAAAGAATATAATTGTTTTACAGGGAAAATAGTTAGTTTTAATTAAAATACACCGCTCCCCGGCAGCGGCGCCAAAAACTTGATGTGTGCTAAGTATAGGCAATTATAATCACAAGTTTTAATTAAGGAAATACTAAATAATACTATCACACAATTCAGGCAAGTGTTATCCTGATCATAGAATATAGCTTTATAAGTAAGTCCAGATTCGAACACAGGGAACGTGATTTAATCTATAATTAACTATTTATTTATTCTAATTACAATTTACATACAATTTAACAATAATATACAAGATAGGGGGGACGTTTTAGTTCCGATCGAACATATTTATAATTGATATCGATTCTTTAATAAATAAGTTTAAGGAACAACTTAAGAATACTCAATTGGATAGAAGATTATGACTATTTAAACTATTATTTATTAAACTTATTATATTAACTTATGTCTATTTGTGTATTGGCTATTATTATTGTGATTTACTAATGTAGAAAACCACAAAGGTTAAGATAATTTTCATATAGCAATACAGTCAAAGGTTATATAAAGTATTACTATTTATTAAGACCTATCAACATATTATTGATACAATTCCAGGGTCGGTTGAATTATAATGCTACTTAACATTTAATGAAACATAATCACTTAATTTAAAAACCCAAAAGATTAATAAAGTTTATCTATAAATCAGTTAATTATGATCATTAACATAATATAACACCGAATTCTTGCATAATAATATTCAATAATATAGTTCTAACATAAACATATAATTCATATAATAAACCTAATAAACATACATTTAAACATTCATAACGAAAATCTAACAAGCAATTAATTCAAATAAACAATATCCATAGTAACCCAAAAGGTTAATAAAGTTACAAGGATAAAGAAACCGAACCAATTGACGAACTAGCTTTTCCTAGGGTTGAAAACCTTCAAACCCTAGCTCCTTAGCCTCCAAATTCGTACCTAAAGCTGGCCTAAAACCCTAACTTTCGTATTTCTCTTCTTTGAATCGTATATCCTTTAGCTTAAACTAAGCCTCTATTTATAACTTTTCTGGCCGACCCTCCAACCGCTGGTTGGGACTTCCAACCGCCGGTTGGGACTTCCAACCGCCGGTTGGAGTTAATTGAATCCCACTCCAACTCTGCGCTTTTCCACCGACTTGAAACCTTAACACCAACCGCCGGTTGGTTAATCCAACCGCCAGTTGGTTAATCCAACCGCCGATTGGTTTGTTTTTCCAGAATTTTCCACAAACGGCTTGGGCTTCAATGTGGGCTTTCTTTCTTCTTAAACGGATTCAACTTATTTTCTTGGCCCATTTCTTTAATATAATCATCTTATTCTTCATTTCTTTAAGGTTTAAGTCTTCTTTTCTTCAATTGCTTTAGTTTCTTCAGTTTTGGTCTTATTTTGATTCCTTTTTCTCCAATCTTCAATTAAAATACATTTCTGCAAATATTAACAAAATAAGTATCTAAAATCATATAATTGCATAAAAATGTATACAAATACAGGGATAAATAGTATAAAATATAGTATCTATTTGATGCTTATCACCCGTTCTAGATACTATAAAATGTGAATAGTATGCTAACCCATGAAAATCGCACATCTTTCGTATGGTCTGTTAATGGAGCGTGTGTGGTTTACCGGCACATTAATATGAGATCATATTGAGAGGTGATGTGGAACTCGCGATTCTCGAGCGTACTCGGGCCGGGGACCACGCGGGTTTGGCATGGTTAAGTTCACCATCTTGTTCATGATCCTCGGCATACCAGTCATGAATGGTAGATGAGCATATCCGAGATTAACATGCCGTTGATAAGAATCAATGAATCTCAAAAGAACTAGGAGTTTCATAGAGAATGAAATTGACAAAGGAATTGTCTACCTAAAATAAATTCGCAATATGATTACGGCAAACCTTTTCATAAAACGAATCTAGAATATGGATCATATCCTTAATTTTGAAATTGGGTAATTAATTAAGGAATATTCAAACTAACTAAAACTATTTATCTTATAGATGTCTTCTACAAATGGCAATAATCCTCCCGTCCCTAATTCCGCACACAACTCGAACTTCTCACTTCTCTCAGTTCTTGGAAGGGAAAGACTGACTGGTCCAAACTATATGGACTGGATGTGTAACCTAAGGTTTACCTTAAGGTACGAGAACAAGGAGTATGTTCTCGACGAGCAGATTCCCATGATTGATGAAAACTCAATCCAAGAGGAGATTGAGGCACACAGGAAACATTATGATGATGCGAATAAAGTGTCTTGTATCATGGCATCCTCCATGAGCCCCGAGTTGCAAAAGACTTTTGAGAATACTTGGGCTTATGAAATGAACCAACAACTTAAAGAAATGTTCCAGGCAAAGGCGAGCAAAGAACGCCTTGATGTGGTTAAGTCACTCATGGCTTGCAAACCCAAACCTGGAGCATCTATCTGTGCTTTCGTCTTGGAGATGAAAGGGTACTTTGATAGGTTGGAATCATTGAATATGATGTTTGTGTTGGGAAAAACAATGATCAAACTTAATCTATAAATCTGATGAGTCAAAATGACTAAGTCTTTAGTTTGAGTCTGAAGAATAATGTGTGTCTGAGTCTGAAGAACTATTCATAGTCTGAAGAAGAAAAGAAAGCATCAGTCGCAGACAGAAGCAAATGTGTGAATCAGACTCAAGTGGTATCAGATTCAAGTCAGAAGCTGAAGACTAAAACAAGATAAAGACAACAGCTGGAGCTGTTGAGGATTCGAAGATAATTAGATTAAAATAGAAGAGTTGTAATTATCTTGTTTCCACGTATATCAGTCTAGGTTGTTAGACTTGATATCGTTGTTGAGAATAAGTAGGATCTAGAATAGGTCAACTTATTCTGTGTATAAATAGGTTCAATAGGTTATCGTTTAATGTAATGAAACCATTGCACTTCACGATATATACTTGTTGAATAAAAGCTTATATATTCGACAATATTCATTGTGTGTAGTTTCATACATTCATACTTAGATCAATATTATTGATATTAAACGTTGAATACTTAATTGCTAATTGATTAAACTGATCACAAGTTTCTGGGTAACATATTGGGACCTAACAACTGGTAACAGAGCAAAATAAGATTTAATAGTTAATATTTAATCTTAAGGATCCAAAGTAATAACCCAGAAAAACATCATCAATGGCTAGTACTTCAATTCATCAACCAGTTATGGCTGGTAAAGGTATTCCAATCTTTGGAGGGCATAACTTTGCTCATTGGAAACTTAAAGTTGAATGGTTTTTGTCTGGTGTTCATCAAGATATGCTTAAAGTTCTACATGAAGGACCAATCATTCCTACTACTCCTATTGCTGCTGTAAGAGAAGGAGATGTCATTGTTGTTCCTGCTAGAGTTGAAGAAAAAGCAAGACATCAATGGACTGATGAAGACAAAATCAAGTATAATCTTGATGCAAAGGCTAAAAGCATTATTGGTAATGCAGTTACTGAGGCAATTTTCTCTAAAATTGTTGGATGTAAAACAGCAAAAGAGATATGGGATACTCTTCTTGTATCTTATGAAGGAGTACAAGTGGTAAAAAGTCAGAAAAGGAAAAGTCTGATAAGAAAGTATGAAAACTTCTTTGTTGGTCCAAAAGAATCTTTATTAGAAATTCATACTAGATTTCAAATCCTTCTTCATGATCTTTCTGCAGTTGATGTTACTAAAAGTGATGCAGAAGTGGTACAAAAGTTTCTGGATATTCTTCCAGATTCTTTTTCTGAAGTAATCACTTCATTAATAGTAAGTGAAAAGATAGATGATTATAATCTATCAGGTTTGTTTGGTTTGCTCATGAATTTTGAAGAAAGCAAGGAAAGAAGGAAACTGGATACAAAGAGAATTGCTAAAGATCCAGATGCAGCTTTGGTAGTTACAGGTAAAAAGAATAAAGAAATTTATTCTAGGGCAAATTACTACTTGGAGAATGATAGTTCAGACTCTGAAGATGAGTCTGATGATGAGGAAAAGTCAATCAAAGCTGAGATAGCTTTTCTTGCTGAAAGGCTAGAGAAAAAGAAATTTGGAGGAGTTAAAAAGAAGAGCACTTTTGATCCAAAGAAAGCTACTTGTTATAGATGCAGTAAGGTTGGTCACATTGCTGCAGATTGCAAGGTTCAGACTGAGGAAACCAAGAAGATAGATCAAGTGGCAGATAGAGCAAAGAAGTACAGGCAAAAGTACTTGAATCTGAAGAAGGGTGGAAACAAGACTCAGTCTAAGAAGACTGAATCTAAAGCTTTGTATGTTGAAGACTGGTTGGATGAAGAGTTATCTTCAGATGATGAGGAGGTTGAAGATAAATGTTTGATGGCTATTGTTGAAAATGAGAAGACTGAAAGTCAGTTTGAGGCTGATTTAAAAGAGGCTGAAAGGTTAAGTTACACTTCAGACTGGAACAAAGCATCTGCTTATAAGGTACAAAATTTTAAATCATATTTTGATAATGAAAAGAACAAGATGTTTGGATATCTTCTTATAGATTAGGAAACTAGTCTTCAAGAAAAGAATGATTTAAAGACTAAAATTTCACAACTAGAAGAAGAAGTCAAACAAAAAGTTAATTTCATTAATCAGAATGTTGAGCATGAAAGTGCCTTAGATGCACAAGTTAAAGCTTATCAAAAATTAGCTATTAAAAATAAAAGATTAATTGAAAGAGCTGATTATTTTGAAAAGGTTTGTAAATCTTGGTGCATATCTTCTTTGAAAAATGCTGATTGTTTTTCAAAACAGATTCCAAAACAGGTTCAAGCTGTATTAGGTGAAGAATTTGATATTAAAGAGCATTTAAAGAGAGAATTTAATCCTGACATTCTTCCAAATACTTTTGGATATTTAATTGGTGATAAAACAGTTCTTACAAATGCTTTTGTTAGAGCTGAAAAACAAAAAGAGGCTGAATTAGTGTTTGAAACAGAATCTGATTCATCAAATTCTGAAAGTTCAGACTTTAACACATCAAATTCATATGAAAATAAGTGTTTGATGGTTGATCATGCTGATGAACCTAAAAAGGTTACACCAATAAAAAATATCATAAAAGAAAAAGTTCAGGCATCTACTTATAAAAATTCTTTAAAAGATTCAACTTTTCATAAATACAGAAAATCTGAGTTGAACAACAAACCATTTAAGAAGAAGAATGTTAAGTCTGATGTGGCTTACAAAAAGCAGCCAGTTAAGAAGAATAACAATGCTCAAAAGAAAGTTTTTGATAAACCTGATTCTAATTCTCTATTAATTAATAAATTGAGTAATCAATTAATTAAATTAACCAGTGAATTTAGAAATTTTGTTCAAAATTCTCAAAATCAAAAATCATTTCATAAACATTCATCAGATTATTCACCCAGATATAAATCAAAGAATGTAAAGTTTTGTGGAAATTGCAAAATCAAAGGGCATGAGACTGATGAGTGTTATTGGAATGAGAGTTATAATGAACACAGGTTTATTAAGAAATCAAATAGGATGACTAACTATCATCCTAGAGGACCCACTCAACAGTGGGTTCCTAAGAGGAACTGATAAGTTTTGTTTGTCTTGTGCAGTCTGAAAAGAGATGGTATTTGGATAGTGGCTGCTCAAGACATATGACAGGTTGCAGGGCAAATCTGTCAGAGTATGTAGAAGAAGAAGGACCATCTGTAAAGTATGGAGATAATTCTGTGGCTAAAACAAAGGGTTATGGAGTGATTAAAGCTGGAAATGTGAAGTTTTAAAAGGGTTGCTTATGTAGTGGGGCTGAAACACAATCTGCTAAGTGTAAGCCAGATCACTGATGATGATAATGAAGTAAGGTTTAGAAAGAAGGCTGGAATCATCTATGATCCAAATGGAAAACCACTACTGTTAGCAAAATGGGAAAAAGATGTATATCTTTTAGATCTGAGTTCTGCAGATGAGGAAATTGAAACTTACTTATATTCTCAATCTGCACCTGAGCTGAATTGGTTGTGGCATAAAAGATTGTCACATTTGAATTTCAAGAACATCAATCTGCTGTCCAAAAATAAGCTGGTCAGAGTACTTCCTCAGCTTACTTATAAAAAGGACAAAATTTGTTCTGCATGTGTTCTTGGTAAACAGACCAAAACAAATTTTCCATCCAAGATGTTAAGTTCAATAAATAAACCTCTTCATATGCTTTATATGGATCTTTTTGGTCCTATAAGCACTGCAAGTTTGGCTGGAAAGAAGTATACTCTTGTGATTGTTGATGAGTATACTAGGTTTACTTGGGTAGTATTTTTGAAAACCAAAAGTGAAGCCCCTGAAGAGATTATAAAGCTACTCAAAAGAGAACAGTTGCAAAAGAGTCTACCTGTTAAACAGTTAAGAAGTGATCATGGAACAGAATTCAAGAATTCAACACTCATTGAATTTTGTGATTCAACTGGTATTTCTCAGAATTTTGCATCTGTTAGAACTCCACAACAAAATGGAGTTGTTGAAAGAAGGAACAGGACACTCATTGAAGCTGCAAGAACCATGTTAGTTCAAAACAAAGTTAAAATCTATTTTTGGGCTGAAGCAGTTAACACTGCATGTTATACTCAAAATAGATCAGTCATTGTTAAAAGACATGGTAAGACTTCATATGAGTTGTATCATCAAAAGGTGCCAACAGTACATTACTTTTATATATTTGGAAGTGTATGTTACATTTTACATCAAAGAGGTCAATTGTCAAAGATGGTTCCTAAATCTGATGAAGGAATGTTTGTTGGATATTCAACTGTGTCCAAGGCATACAGAGTATTTAACAACAGAAGAAGGATTGTTGAAGAAACAATAAATGTCACATTTGATGATAAGTCTGATGTACCTCAAACAAGTGAGACTGATGATGTAAATCTTGATACTCTCATTCAGACTAGCTCAGAGTCTGAAGGTATACCTTCTGTCAATCAAACTCAGACTCAAGAGTCTGATAGTGATGAAGATGATATCTTCAAATCTATTCAATCATCACCTGTAGAGCTAGAAGATGATCCAGATATGCCATCTTTGGAAGAAGATGATGTAAATTTGTCAACTACATCAGAGTCTGATGAAACTCAAGCTGGTTACACAGCTCATAAGGATCATCCTTTAGAAAATGTGATTGGTAGTGTTGAGTCTGGAGTGCTGACCAGAAATCAGGCTACAGCAAACTTTTGCTTCTTCACAAATTTCTTGTCATTAATAGAGCCTAAAAAGGCTGATGAAGCTTTAAAGGATGATGATTGGGTTGAAGCTATGCAGGAAGAGTTGACTGAGTTTGAGAGAAACAAAGTCTGGACACTTGTTCCAGCTCCTAAGGGCAAGATAATTATTGGTACAAAATGGGTATTCAGAAATAAGATGGATAAGGATGGAGTTATAATTAGAAACAAAGCTAGATTGGTAGCTCAAGGTTACAGGCAAGAGGAAGGCATAGACTATGATGAGACCTTTGCACCAGTAGCAAGAATTGAAGCAATCAGATTATATTTTTCTTATGCTGTGTTCAAGGATTTCAAAGTCTATCAGATGGATGTGAAGAGTGCATTTCTGAATGGAGACCTACAGGAAGAAGTTTATGTTAAACAACCTCCAGGTTTTATTAATGCTAAATATCCAAATCATGTGTATAAATTGCAAAAAGCTTTGTATGGTCTGAAGCAAGCTCCTAGAGCCTGGTATGAAACCTTATCCTTGTATCTTCTTGAAAACAAATTTTCAAGAGGATCAATTGATAAAACTCTTTTTATTAAAAAGGATAAAGGTCATGTTTTACTAGTTCAGATCTATGTTGATGATATTATATTTGGGTCTACTAATGATAAGTTATGTAAATGGTTTTCTGAGTTAATGTCTAAAAAGTATCAAATGTCAATGATGGGTGAAATGACATACTTTCTTGGACTGCAAGTCCAACAAAAGTCTGATGGCACTTTTATAAATCAGAGTAAGTATGTTCATGAATTATTAAAGAAATACTCATTTGATAACTGTTCAGTCATGAAAACTCCCATGAGTACATCTGAAAAGTTGCATAAAGATGAAGCAGGTAAATCTGTTTGTCAATCAACTTACAGAGGTATGATTGGATCTTTGCTGTACTTAATAGCAAGTAGACCTGATATAATGTTCTCAACATGTCTATGTGCAAGATACCAAGCAGATCCTAAAGAATCACATTTTAAAGCTGTCAAAAGAATCTTTAGGTATCTAAAAGGTACACCCAACCTGGGTCTTTGGTATCCCAAAGACTCTGGTTTTGATCTAATTGGATATACAGATGCAGATTATGCAGGTTGTAAGTTGGACAGAAAGAGTACATCAGGTGGATGTCAATTGCGAGGTGGAAAGCTTGTGAGCTGGTCCAGTAAAAAGCAAAATTCTGTAGCTACATCCACAGCTGAGGCTAAATATGTGGCAGCAAGAAGTTGTTGTGCTCAATTGTTAAGGATGCAACATAAGTTAGCAGACTATGACATCAAGCTGACCAAGACTCCAATTATGTGTGATAATCAGAGTGCCATAGCAATCACAGAGAATCCAGTGTTTCATTCCAGAACCAAACACATAGAGATACGTCACCATTTTATAAGAGATTGTGTTGAAAAAGGAAAGGTGGTTCTAAAGTTTGTAAATACAAATGAGCAAATATCAGATATTTTTACAAAACCTTTGAAGGAGGATCGATTTTATTATCTGCTAGGGTTGATGGGAATGTTAAATCCCTAAAACTACTCATTTTTCTGTAAAATTTATGTATGGGTCTGAAGTTTTTTTTAAATTTTAAATTTTTATTTTTTTACTTCATTAGTTTACTTAATTGTTTAATTTTAATAAAAACAGAAAATCCAAAAAATATTTTTTTTTCTTTTCTATTTTTTTTTTTTGTCTGATTATGATAAGTCTGAAGCTTAACTGATAAGCCTTATGATTTGTCATAGTCTGATTGTCAGTTAAAACCTATTTAATTTCTATTATTTATGGTTTCAACGGCTACAGTAAATTGACGGAGAATTACCAAACGGTAATATTTGATAACAAATATCTTTTTGTGGGCCCCCGAGTTAACTAAAGCCCTACAAAAAGGGTAAAATATCTAATCCGTCATACATTCTACCCAATTCATATTCAGATTTATTCGCAAACCCTAAACAATCACCATACTTTGTTCTTACTAAAATCAAGAATTATGGCTCCGTATGTTCCATATATTCTGAATCCCACGGATAATATGATTCTAGCAAAGCCGATTGTATCTGGGAAACAGGTTAAAGTATCATTGAACAATAAGATTGCATACACTATCATTCCTACTCGACTGAAGAACAAAGGTTATGAGGATTTGATATTGTTCATGGAAAATCATCCGTTTTCTGAAGGGTTCTTTAGAACTACAGATCATATGTATCCAGGTATGCTAGCTGAGTTCTGGTATACATGTACATGCAATAGTAAGAATAGATCTATCACTGGTACATATAAAGATGGTGATTTAAGGATAACCATTACAGAGGATAATCTGCGTAAAGTACTTAGTTTTCCTGCCAGGAATAACTTTGTAGCACCTGCTAGTGTAGAAGAAGCAAGACAATCATTCTTGATTGTAGGTCAAACTAAGGTAACAGGTACTATTAAGATGAATTGGTTTACCCCTAGGTGGAGATTTGTGCTGTCAAATATTTTGAGAAGTTTGGGTTCTAAGTCTGGAAGCTTAGATCAGATGAATGAATGGGAGATACAAGTGTTTCATGCATTTGTAACTGGAAGGGATGTTGATTTTGTCAAGCTATATTTTGATGATTTGATAGCTATGATTCAGAAAGAAACCAGGGATAATAATGTACCATTTATTAGGTTTCTAAGTCTGATGTTTGAGGATGCAATGGGAGCTGCTGATTATGCTGAGATGAGACACATTTATAATGATGTTTCAGTTCCTGAATGTTCAGTAAAAATGTTTCATACTGAAATTCAAGAATCTGAAGTAGGATTAACTCCTGCTATGCAGCATTGGGTAGATTTGGGTAATCAAAGGAATGAGCATGCAGAGGCTGAAGATAGATTGAATCAGGCTGAGACTGAAGTAGCTTCTGAGTCTAATGAGGCTTCTAAATCTAAAAGGGTAGCTGAGTCTGCACCTGTTGAGACTTAGAAAAATGGTGTTGAAGGTGATGAGTTTGATGATAATTTGAAATTCAAGTCTGGTGAAACCTCAAGATCAAGGGTATTTCACTCAAGCTCATCATCAATAGACATGTCACCTCCCCATGGAGGCTCGGGTATGGTTTTTAACTTTGAAGATATGGATGATGTACAACCAACTCATCCTGACCAATCTTCACCCACATCTACTGAAGTATTAAACACTTCTGAGGCCAACCCTATGGATTCACCAATTCATATGGAGAAAACACCCATATCATCTCCCACATCATATGCAGATTTACAAATAAATGAATCTGCAGGAGTTATTCCTTCTGGTATAGCTCCAAATGCTAATACTACATTTATTTCATCTTTGCTAGAGACTGAAGTGGATGTTAGTATAATAAAACCCAAGCCTATACCTGCTAGATTAGGTAACTTGGAGTCCCACATTGCTGCTACTGTACAGACACATACAGTAAGCATTGAAGACGATGTCCCACTCCTGGACTCAAATACCCCCTTTTGTGCACAATCTGACTCTTCTTTACACCCCTCTGCACAGGCTGACAATGCATCTGTCAAATCACAGGCAGATGTACAGGCCTCAAACCCTTCTTCTTTCAGAGATCTCTCTCCTTTTCACCAGGAGAGATGTGAGAAAGAACCAACCAAGACTGCTAATGCATCTGACATATCACAGGCAGGTGTACAGGTCACACACCAATCATCTCCCAAAGATCTCTTTTCTTATCAACAGGAAAGATGTGAGGGAGAACCAACCCAACCCACTACTACTCCACCTCAGTCTGAGACACCTGTGAGTCTGCAGAGCATCTATGATGCAATGAAGCAGATGCACAACAAGTTTGATGACAAGCTTGCTGGTGTGCAGTCTGATATTAATACAATTAAGAATAATATTTGTACCAGAAATGAGCTGGTGGAGGTAAAGGGGCAGATGTCTACATTGCTATCAGCTATAAGGACTGAAAGATCTGAAAGGGCAAATTTTGAACTGAAACACAATGTTTCATTTCAAAAGTTTGAACAAAAGTTAGCAAGTGTAGAAGCTGAAATTCAAAGGGTTGATGATCTGGTAAAGTCTGTTGATGGTTTACAGACTGATATTGCAGATCTAAAGAGATGGGATAAGGCTGTCTTTGATGAAGTGGTTCATATGGATCCTCCTAATGATGTCAAAAAGGGGGAGAAAAGAAAAGGTTCACAGGCTGAGAGGGAGAAAAGCAAAAAGTCCAAGTATTATATTCCTGAGTCTGATAAAGACAAGTCAAAGGCTGAGGGGGAGTCTGAAATAAAAAGAACAAGAAAGAAGCTGATTGGTAAGAAAAAGCTTAGGTCAAAAGGTGCAAGCAGAGTTGAAGGTTGTAAAACTTTATCTGATCTAGAAGCTGGAGATGAAAGTGATAGTGATTCTGATGATCAACCAATTTCTTCAATCTTTTCAAAGATAGGGTCTAGTTCAAAGTCTGAAGCTGCTGCTACTAAAGAATCAATGTCTGAAAAACAGAAAGGGAAGAGGCCACAAGAACCTTCCAAGACAAAGACTCACACTGAGTCTGATTCTAAGAAAAAGCAAATTAAAAAGTTAACTGATATGGCAGTGGAGCATGAGATTGAACTACAAGCTGAAGAAGCTGGAATGACAAAAGAAGAATATTTAGCTAAGGTAAAGCATGATGCTGAGGTCAGAGAATCTGATAGAATGCTGGCAGAGAATGTGAATAGACAGAGAATTTTGGCTATCAGGCTGAAAGACAACTTTTCAATGTAGAGATTATCAAGCAGAATTGCAAGTGGTACTATTTTTGATGATAATGGAATCATAAGAATACATTATAAGCCTGTAAATGGAAAAAGATCATCTACTACATTGGAAAAGCTTTATTCTCTGGGATTTCAAGAATGGAAAGACATTGCTAGATTTATCAAGGTTATGGATGATAAAGTTGTGAAGAAAAAGGTTATGTCTGAGATAATCTTATTGGTTGAAGTTTCACATGATATGGGATACTTAGATGAATCTGATTATAAATCATTCTGTGTGGCTTTTAACATAAAAGTGAAGGATAGATTGATGGGCTTATATGATGAAGATCTGAATAACAGAACACACTCTGTTCCAGATGGTATTGTATTTAAAGAAAACACTTATGTGAAGACTGAACATCATGAAGGACTTCTGTACAAAGATAACAATGGGATTGAGTGTTTTCAGTCAGTAAATAGACTTCATGGAACTGATCATTATCATTTGTTTGCGCTTCTGGAGTTATGCAAAGATAAGCAAAATCTGGAGTTTAGAAGAAGAGTAGTCAGTTGTTTGTTTTATCATTTGAGTGAATTGTTGAAGATTCCAGAGCTGAGAAGCAAGTGTGAAAGAATCAGAAAAGAGCACAGAAAGTTTGAGAAAGATAAGCTGAATGAGGTTGAACTTGTTGAAAAAGGAAGAAAAGATGAAAGATGGAGAAATATGTATAAGTTTGATCCAAAAATGCTGTAATAGACTAGTATATGTATAAGACTTATTGATAAATATAAAAGTCTTTTTCAGTAGTTTATGTTATCTTGTTTATTGTATTTGTATGTGATTTTGACATCATCAGATAGGGGGAGATTGTTGGGAAAAACAATGATCAAACTTAATCTATAAATCTGATGAGTCAAAATGACTAAGTCTTTAGTTTGAGTCTGAAGAATAATGTGTGTCTGAGTCTGAAGAACTATTCATAGTCTGAAGAAGAAAAGAAAGCATCAGTCGCAGACAGAAGCAAATGTGTGAATCAGACTCAAGTGGTATCAGATTCAAGTCAGAAGCTGAAGACTAAAACAAGATAAAGACAACAGCTGGAGCTGTTGAGGATTCGAAGATAATTAGATTAAAATAGAAGAGTTGTAATTATCTTGTTTCCACGTATATCGGTCTAGGTTGTTAGACTTGATATCGTTGTTGAGAATAAGTAGGATCTAGAATAGGTCAACTTATTCTGTGTATAAATAGGTTCAATAGGTTATCGTTTAATCTAATGAAACCATTGCACTTCACGATATATACTTGTTGAATAAAAGCTTATATATTCGACAATATTCATTGTGTGTAGTTTCATACATTCATACTTAGATCAATATTATTGATATTAAACGTTGAATACTTAATTGCTAATTGATTAAACTGATCACAAGTTTCTGGGTAACATATTGGGACCTAACAGTTAGACACAGAGTTTTCCATTGCCATAATTTTATCTTGTCTGTCAGCTGTCTACAATCAGTTTGTAATATCATATCAGATGAATATGAATGAGAGAGAAGGCTCAATAATGGAACTCCATAATTTGCTGCAAATCGCTGAGCAAGGAATCAAAAAGGATGATGTGTCCTCTAGCTCAGCAGCTCATGTGTTGGCAATTGGTCAAACTGCAAAGAAAAGAAAGAGGTCAAATTGGAAAGCAAATACTACGAATGGAAAGTCCAATCGTGGGTCCAAAAGAAAGACCGAATCTGATATTGCACCAGTGAATGATCCGAAGGAAGCAGTGTGCTTTTACTGCAACACTAAGGGGCACTGGAAACGTAGCTGCCCGAAATACCTGAAAGACCTTGAGGATGGAAAGGTCGAAAAGAGTGTTCACTCAGGTATGTTCATGATTGAACTCCCTAATACTACAACTTCTAATTCGTGGGTTCTGGATACAGGGTGTGGTACTCACATTTGCACTGTATTGCAGGGTCTAAAGGAAATTAGGAAGTTGAAGCATGGGGAGCTTAATCTAGTCATGGGAAACAGAGGAATCACGCCTGTAACCGAGATTGGAAAGTATGAGCTCGTGCTGAATTCTGGAGTTAGGATAGATTTGAATAATTGTTGTTATTCATCAGAAATGACTAGAAACATTATTTCATTTTATGCTTTGTTTAAGGATGGTTATCGATTTTCATTTGATAATGAGAATGGTGATATTTTGGTTTATTTAAATGGTTGTTTTATTTTCAAAGCTTCTCCTTACAATGGCATATATGAAAATGTTGAATGTGTTAGCAATTTGATTTTAAATATTGATTCGTCTAATGAGCTTGATAAATCCAAATTGTGGCATTATCGTCTTGGGCACGTAAACAAGAAACGCATCGGCCAACTCCAAAAGGATGGAGTGTTGAAATCATTCGACCTCAAATCGGATGATGTATGCGAATCTTGCTTATTGGGCAAGATGTCTTGCTTATTGGGCAAGATGACTAAATCACCATTCACCGGGTCATGTGAAAGAGGTGAAGGACTCTTGGACTTGGTACACACGGATGTTTGTGGACCATTCCGATGCACCACAAAAGATGGAAATCGGTATTATGTTACATTTACTGACGACTACAGTAGATTTGGACACATCTATCTGATTAAGCATAAGTCGGATACTTTTGAGGTATTCAAAAGATACCAAAGAGAAGTAGAGAATCAATTTGGCAGAAAGATAAAGGTTCTCCGATCCGATAGGGGAGGAGAATACCTTAGTATCGAGTTTCTCGATCATCTTAGAGATTGTGGAATAGTTTCACAATTGACTCCTCCTAGAACACCACAACTTAATGGAGTTGCTGAGAGGAGAAATAGAACCTTGTTGGACATGGTTCGGTCTATGATGAGTTGGGCTACACTTCCGATAAGTTTTTGGGGTTATGCATTAGAAACAGTCGCTCGCATCTTAAATCTCTTACCCACAAAGAAGGTTTCAAAGACACCTTATGAGATGTGGAAGGGAAAACGTCCTTCTCTTGGTCACATCAAAATCTGGGGTTGTGAAGTTTTCGTTAGACGAGAAACTCAGGATAAACTAGACTCCAGATCTGAAAAGTGTCTTTTCGTCGGTTATCCACAAGAGTCGTTTGGATATCTGTTCTACAGACCCGCAGATAATGTGGTCTTCGTAGGTCGAAGAATAGTGTTCCTTGAGAGAGAAATGATATCTAAAGAGGACAGTGGGAGTAAGATTGATCTTGAAGAAATTCAAGAGTCGGCCGATGAAGAACCTACAATAAACACTGACGTTCAACAAGAGGTAGTGATGGAGGCCCAAGTATTGAAGATCGAGCCCACGTGTTTCTGGAGGCCCACTAGCGTGTAACTAAAAGGGCTGCACGAAAAAGGGCATAACTTGGGCTACAGGGCTCCGTTTCAGGCCCATGCTCGAAGCCCAAAAACGGCTCCGTTTGGGAGATACGGCCCATTATATATTTTTCCTGTTCATTTTGGACTTTTATTTTGGGCTTTGTGTTTGGCCCGTTATGCTTTTTAGGCCTGTTTAAATTTCTGCTTATTATTTAAGCTTTCTTCTTCATTGTAATGAACTCAGTTTTAGTTTTTCAAGAATTTCGATTTTGCTTCCAATTTTATGAATCAAGGTTCCAATTTTGTGAATCAAAGCATACCCATCCACGGTATTCTGGGTGAATCAACGTGCTTGGAAGAGTTTTTCCTGGTATTCATAAGAATCAACAGGTTTAAACTATTTATCATAATCGTGCGCTACATCAGGTAGAAACGCCTGTTGAACAGGAAGACATATCCTTACCCACTCGCAGATCTTGTAGAGTTAGCAAGCCTCCTCAGTTCTATTATGGTTACCATATAGAAGAAGAGGATAAAATTAGTGACAATACACTAAATGACTTAGATGAACCTGCTAACTACAAGGAAGCGATGGCAGGCCCTGAGGCTGCTAAGCGGAAGGAAGCTATGAAAAGCGAAATTCAGTCCATGTATGACAACCAAGTTTGGAATTTGGTTGATACTACACCCGGTCTTAAGACGGTGGGTTGTAAGTGGATCTTCAAGAAAAAGACCGACATGGATGGGAAAGTACACACTTATAAAGCTAGGTTGGTAGTGAAGGGCTATACTCAAACCCACGGGATTGATTATGAGGAAACCTTCTCACTAGTAGCTAAGATAAAGTCAATTAGGATTATGCTAGCCATAGCTGCGTTTCATGATAATGAAATTTGGCAGATGGATGTCAAAACCGCCTT
The DNA here is from genome assembly GCA_963422505.1 of Pseudognaphalium luteoalbum. Lineage (NCBI taxonomy): Eukaryota > Viridiplantae > Streptophyta > Magnoliopsida > Asterales > Asteraceae > Pseudognaphalium > Pseudognaphalium luteoalbum. Next base: position 3,003,118 of record OY730198.1, on the reverse strand, counting down.
CCTTAACGGGAAACTGACAGAGGATGTGTTCATGGCACAACCGGAGGGTTTTGAAAATGCAAGGTATCCTAATAGAGTGTGCAAGCTTCAAAAGGCTATTTATGGACTTAAACAAGCCTCTCGTAGCTAGAATCTCTGCTTCCATGAGAAAGTCACAGAGTTTAGATTTTCTAGAAGCGAATATGAGTCATGTATATATGTCAAGTTCAGTGGGAGTGTTGTATTCTTCCTAGTATTATATGTGGATGATATACTACTCATAGGAAACGATATCCCAACATTACAAAGTGTAAAGGATTGGTTGGGAAAATGTTTCGCTATGAAAGACTTGGGAGATACAGCATATATTCTTGGTATAAAGATTTATAGAGATAGGTCGAGACGTCTCATAGGACTTAGCCAGGACACATACTTAGATAAAATTTTGAAAAGATTCAAAATAGAGAACTCTAAGAAAGGGAATCTACCCTTACATCATGGCATTAAGATCAGTAAGGATCTTTGTCCGAAATCTAAAGAGGAATCGGATAAAATGAGTCGAATCCCATATGCTTCGGCTATAGGATCGATCATGTATGCCATGACGTGTACGAGGCCTGATGTCTCATTTGCCTTAAGCTTAGTGAGTCGACATCAGCAGAATCCTGGTGAAGGTCATTGGACAGCTGTAAAGAATATTCTTAAGTATTTGAGAAATACTAAAGACAGGTTCTTAGTTTATGGTGGAGAAGAGGAACTTAGAGTAACGGGTTATAGTGATGTAAGTTTCCAAACAGATAGAGATGATAGCCATTCACAGTCTGGTTGGGTATACTTACTGAATGGGGGAGCGGTGACATGGAAAAGTTCCAAGCAAGATACGGTGGCATACTCAACGTGCGAGTCTGAGTACATAGCGGCTTGCGAGGCTTCAAAGGAAGCCATCTGGATTAAGAATTTCATTGGAGATCTTGGAGTTGTTCCAACGGTTCAAGACCCCATTGAAATATTCTGTGATATCGAAAGTGCAGTTGCCTTGAGCAAAGAACTCAAGGATCACGGAAAGTCAAAGCACATTGAAAGAAAATACCATTTTGTTCGAAGGAAAGTCGAAGAAGGACACGTGATTGTGAAAAGTATAAGATCAGAGGATAATTCGGCTGATCCGTTCACAAAGCCACTTGGGAAGTCCAAACATGATGAGCATGCTAGGAGCATAGGCTTAAGGGATAATGTAAAGTTTTAGTTGTTAGTTTGATTTTTGAAACATTGTAAACAATGATAAATTGTTATAGACTTGGTGATTAAATAATGGAGATTTATTTATTGGAAGGAGTTTTACCATTTACTATTGTTTGTCATTGTGTTTATGTTTTGCATGTTTAGACACCACTTCCCGAGTAAAACAGTTTTACTTAAACCTCCTCAGTCGTTCACACCCTTGGAAGTAAGTGGTGAATTAAGACTGTCATGGAGTGTTAGTAGATTGTCTATGGAGATTAGACATGGCATAGAGAATGCTGCAACACTCATGGGTACTTAATGGAGATTTAAGTATAGGAGAGACCCGCACTCATGGAAGTTACTTCATGGATTGAAATCACGAGTAACTCTGAGATGATAATATCATCTATTCTTAAAATGGAGATACATTGAGTTTCTAGTTTTTTAAGTCTGTTATACTTTAGCCTATTCAAACACTGTGCGTAAATGCCATTCATAAAGGGTATGCTAGGTATGACATGATGAGTTGACTAGTACTATGTAGTCAAAATTTATTTGTTCCTTTTCGCCTAAATGGGAAAAGCGATATCTTGGGCCCTCTGATGATTAAAGATTGACTCTAAAGTGCTAGGCTTGGCCGAGACTAAGTAGATGGTTCAATAGTATCATAAAGTCAATGTAATCGGAAATTAGAAAACTAATCATGAATCTTGAGATTGATTAAAATCCATGTCTCGATTCATACGATATCAATAGAACAAAGGAATATTTGATCACTTATCTAAAGGGCTAACTCTAAGATAAGAATCAGAGTTCGGCAGTTGCGTTGGATGGCACTCTCTGCTTAGTTAATGGATAAGCTTAGACCAATAATAGTTGATGAATTGTCCAAGTGGGAGACTGTTGGAATAGTGTTCAATATCATAACTAATTGGTAAGTATATCATTAAAAGTATAGTCCTTTTTGGGTCGCCCTCAATTAACAGTAAGAGAAATAAATAAGAGAAATAATGTTAATTGGAATTAATATTATATTTAGTTTATTAATTGAAAATTAATTAGAAACTAAAAGAAAAGAAAAAATATGAAAATTCATCCATACGCCCTATGGAATTTCCATACGCCGTATAGATGCTAGGGTTGAAAGGTGGTGGAGCGCGTTGTCAGAAAAGTTCTGAAACATCATCCATACGGCGTATGGAAATTCCATACGGCGTATGGATGAAAAGTCAGATTTTCCCACATCGGCCAGAGGTAAAACCCTAGGGGTTCCTCCTCCCCTATAAATAGGGGCCTACCCTTTAGGTTTTTCTTGTACCTTTTTCTCTCTTTCTTATTCCTACTCCTTGTAAGAGTTTTACGACTAAGAGTCGTGACCATAGGAGACTTGGGAATTTCTCTTGGTTCGTGGGTGTGAAGCATTAAAGGTGTTCTAGTTTAGGCACTTGCCACCAAGCAAGAAGGTTTTGATTATTAGTCTACGCGTGAGAAATTGGTTTTCTCAAAGGTTAGTAATTTCTTATTTATCTTATTTATTTTATTGCTTTTATTTATTCAAGTTAAGATCCCTTAGGGTTTAGTTTCCTAATTGCCTTAGATTAATTATTTTGTTATATTCCGCTGCGCATATTAATCTAGTTAGGGAATAGAAAATGCAACACTTTATTGATGACATTCTGATCTATTCGAAATCTAAGGAGGAACACAAATTGCATCTGAAATGTTATTCTTGAACTTCTCTTGAAAGAACATCTTTATGCAAAGTTTTTGAAATGTGAGTTCTGGTTACGTGAGGTTCATTTTCTTGGTCATGTGGTAAACGAGGCGGGTATTCATGTGGATCCAAGTAAAATCGAGGCAGTAAAAGCTTGGAGGACTCCACAAATACCTTCTGAGACTCGTCAGTTCTTAGGTTTGGCTGGGTACTATCTACGTTTTATTGAGAATTTTTCTAAGATTGCTCAACCGCTTACATTGTTGAGAGAGAAGGAGAGGAAATTTGTGTGGGGTGAGAAACAGGAGGAAACATTTCAAACTCTGAAGAATGCTTTGTGTAATGCACCTATTTTGGCATTACCTGATGGCTCGGACGATTTTGTGGTTTATTGTGACGCGTCTAACCAAGGGTTAGGATGTGTTTAGATGCAGCTGGGGAAGGTGATAGCGTATGCTTCTCGGCAACTCAAGGTGCATGAGAAGAACTACACTACTCATGATCTGGAGTTGGGTGCAGTGGTCTTTGCACTCAAGTGTTGGAGACATTATTTGTATGGAACGAAAAGTGTGATTTACACGGATCACAAGAGTTTACAACCCATCTTTGATCAAAAGGAGTTGAATATGAGACAGAGGAGGTGGTTGGAGTTGTTTAGCGACTATGATTGTGAAATTCGTTACCACCCAAGGAAGGCGAATGTGGAAGCAGATGCTTTAAGTAGAAAGGAAAGGGTTAAGCCAAGGAGGGTGAGAGTGATGAGTTTAACCATTCATTCGGGTATTAAGGAGAAGTTGATTGAGGCTCAGTTGGAAGCGCTACTAGATTCCAATGTTCAAGAAGAGTCGTCGTGTGGGTTGCACAGACAGTTGGAACGTAACGAGGATGGATTGTGTTACTTCATAAAGAGGCTGTGGATTCTGTTACTTGGCGGGTTGAGGACGTTAGTGATGGATGAAGTTCATAAGTCTAAGTATTCAATTCATCCGGGGGCGGATAAAATGTACCATGATATGAAGGATTTGTATTGGTGGTCGGGTATGAAGAAAGATATTGCACTATATGTTAGCCAATGTATGACTTGTTTGAAGGTCAAGGCTGAACATCAAAGACCTTCAGGGTTACTGCAACAACCAGAGATTCCCGAGGGGAAATGGGAGAATATTGCTATGGATTTTATCACTAAGCTGCCTAGAACCAGTAGTGGGCATGATTCGATTTGGGTTATTGTGGATAGGATGACTAAGTCTGCTTATTTCTTAGCTATCCGCGGGGACTATAAAATGGAGAAACTGGCAAGGTTGTATATAAATGAGATTGTGGCAAGGCATGGAGTTCCGGTATCGATTATCTCAGATCGTGATGGTCGTTTTACTCAAATCCAACCTCGTTGGGAGAAATTCAGATAGATCCTAAACTACATTTTGTTGAGGAGCCTATAGAAATTATGGGTCGTGAAGTCAAAAAGCTAAAACGTAGCAAGATTCCGATTGTCAAAGTTCGCTGGAATGCTAGGAGAGGTCCAGAGTTTACTTCGGAGCGTGAGGATCAAATGAAGCAAAAATACTCGCATCTTTTCGATAGTCATGTTTGCAGTACTAGCTCTGGTTGAATTTCGGGACGAAATTCCTTCAACTAGGGGATACTGTGACATCCGTCACCAAAAGCTTTATTCATAGGTTTGTTCTCATAATCATTTCTCATTTTCATTTACATGAGTGGAATTATTTGAGAAATTAATCAAGAACTTCATATTTCAAACTATGTGGAAGTCTAATTCTCGTATAGTGTTCAACAATTCGAACCAATACTCGTACGCGATTAAACTAAAAGTTTGGATAATAATAATGAAATAATAATAATTAATAATATAATTAGAATAGTAATAATAATATAATATAATATAATATTAATAGTATAGGAATAATAAAATAATAATAATCATGATTCAAGGTAAACTTGTATTATAATAATATTAATGAAATGTGAATCGTGGAACTTGCATTTTTGTAATATGGGTTGACGAAATTTTTTAAGACAAAAACTAATCCAAGCATTCTTGATGGATCTCATTAGCCGACTCAACCCATAAATCATAGACTTAACCTTCAAGTCACTATATACATATAAATCTACATATAATTAATATAACCCTAAAAACCTTAATCCCTTTAACCTAAAAAAAAAGTGAGGTTGAGAGAAACAAAGTAAAAGGAACGGCACAAGTTTGTTCGGACCTTTCTGCATTAAGGTAACCTTGACACTCATACTCAATTAAAAATGTTTATACATAGATATTCGAGATATATATGATGTCCTGGTTGATTTAGTTCATGCACTTTCAATGAATTTAAAAATCAGTAATTTGTGCGTAATATCTTCCATAGCTTTATCGATTTAACATTGTTTTAATTCATCAAACTGATTTCGTTATGAATCGAAGTTAAAATAATAAACTATCGGATGACTATATCTAAATGATGTACTAAATAATTCTAATGACTCAAACTGAAAGGCATGACACGTTGCGGTCTAGTTATAGTTTTATATATTTCAATTTTGTTAATTTGTATTCTATTATTAGTCATGGTAATAATTTATTGTTGATTTATAAATTTAGATGTAAGAGTATTCATCAAATTCAAAGGAATTATACGTTTGGGGTATGAATATATTGGGTTTAAGGTATTTTCAAATTCAAAAGTTATATACCGTTAATCGTAATTTCTGTCCAGATTTTCGTAGTAGTAATAAACGACTGTTTTGACCTAGCTACTTATGTTTTCAGGCTTCGGCAAAAACTGGAAAGTTGTAGATCTTGAAATTTTACATAAACTTGCGAGGTTCCGGCATCAAAAGCTAAACATATTATTTTATAAAAATTATTTAGTAAACTGCTGTAGTAAAATCCGAATTTTCTGAAAACTTTGGATAGTTTAAATTGAATTGATTAGTGATTTTCAAATCGCTTTGGGACTTATAAAATTCTATTACAACATGAACTTTTCTGTATAAACTTATATTTTTATAATCTTAAATTGAGTTTAGTTATTGTTTTAGTTGAACGTGTTCGTTAATTTAGTGTGGTTTATCTAAAATGGTTTATAAAGAGTTTATAAGTAGGATAATTATGGATATCTCAATAAACATGTTGGTAAGTATTTACTAAAGAATCCGCTTGAACGAATATTATTAGCTACATGTAGACGTGAGCATGAGTAATCACAAGTCTTACTTCATTTAATTTAAGTATATATGTATTATATCACATTAATGTAAAATTGAGACAGACATAAAATTATAGGGACCATCGACTCGACTCGTGTATATAATCTTTAAGATATATAACTCATGAAAGCTTTATTTAAATACTATAGGTAGCTCATAATTCATTGTTGCTTGTATGCGATATTTGTCTTGCTTTAAGCTGCTAATCAAGGTGAGTTTTCGTGACCCCGTTTTCATTTACATGTTTTCAAATTAAGGGAAAAGTATGCTCGTATTTTATCAATGATTTTGATGCTGTGAAACATATTCATTTCTATTTTTGAACATATGCTTGAAATGTGTAACACTATATGATTTATGTGCTTTCGGTTGTTGGATTCATTTTCATTAGAAGGCTTTGCTTTGTCTAGAGTAAGTACCTAATGTATATGTTTGGTATATATTAAAGCCACATTTGTTCACAAGGCCTTGTTTTTTTCGAGAGTAAGTACCTAATGTATCACGTTATGTGTACATTAAAGCCATCATGAGTAGCTAGTGCATTCACAGGATTTGGTTGGGTCGTACTCCTTCGTGGGGTGATGACAGTTTTGTGGAGGTGTTTGGTTATGTTATTTTAGTTGTGTACATTTTCATATGCGCATTGTCCTAACTTATTATCATCACAGCAAAAGTTTATTTTATGGTGTCTAGCTAGTTTCAAACCTATGAAACTCACCAACATATTTGTTGACGATTTTGAGCATAACTTTTCAGGTAGCCCTAGTGGAATGAAGGTTGAGGACAAGAAAGCTTAGAGGACCGTTATGTTGCATTTAAGCTAAACACTGTGATTATTTGAAAAGGTGAAACTTTTGCATTTTTATAATTTGGTGAAAGGTGTGTTTTGCATTAACATTTAAATTGTGGATTGTTGTTTATTATTTGATTTCACTATTGATATGTAAGCGTAGCGTGAACCACTATTCATGTTACAAGTATCATAACACATTGGAGATTTATTTTCATATAGACTTCTTTATGATAATGTGTTGTGATCCTATCGTTGTTATATCCCGTTGTTTCCACTTTAGATGGGGTGTGACAAAAATGCTCTTAACAAGTATTTGATTAATTTGTGTGTATCAGGTATTAATCCTTTAGAATATGTAACAACTTGTATGGATGTCATGTCTTGTGCTACGTTACACAGATAACACTGTCAGCAAAAAATACTATTCAATAAATACAATAGAAATATATGAATGTTCAACACTTATAATGTAACAAAATGAATGTTAGATACACACTAATATAAATCGAGTTTACCTAAAACTAATTGCATTTTCATGGCACAAATTCCTTAATTAATTAAAAAAAATCTTCACCAACCAACTTGCAAATTGCAATTGTTTTTGGATGCCACGTAGATATGACCATTTTTCAACATATATTTCATAGTCAAAATGTATTATTAGTCAAGTTGTAGTTAAAACATCTGGATCTCCAGCTCACCGCATACGTAATTGAATGTAATTAGCATTTTATAATGCATAGCATGTCTCCCCAGCATGTCAATTTTAAAAGACGATTAGCATGTGATGGTGCATGTGCAGAGCTTCGGAACGCGCGCATTGCTTCCTGCAAGCAGCTGGCTACAAAACAATATTAAAAGATCGAGATTTATTGACTTAATAAAAAAAGTAAGGTCTACTGTAGTTTGTTAGAAAATTGATTAATAGCTGTTTATAGTTACTACGTATTTTATATATGCAATAACGTGCTGTCATCAATCAACGAAAAGCAAACCATGTAAGAAAGTTCATGGTTAATATGTAATTGCTCTTTTAGCTGAGATTTTGAAATTGTGACCAATTTGAACCGTTTTGTGAGCTTGGCTGACTCAAACAAAACCAGAATGCAAATATAATTTCTGTAACAGTAACATCACCATGCGGCCATGCTTGGTAAATTTGAAATTAAAACTTAACGTATAAATTAATTGTTAATATTATTTAACAGTGAAGTTTTTGGATAAGGGGTAAAAGTGAGAGAAGAGAGAGAAACAAATGAAGAGTTGACAAATGTCTTCCTCATTTCTCCATTTTTTTTTTTACATTTCCTCCCCTTACTCATTTCTCCACATTTTTTTATCATTTTCTCTTAATATGATATATCAAGTGTTCATTGACTTTCAAAATATACTATAAAACATAGTTATTGAATTAAATAGTTGAAATACCCTGAAAATTTAGAACATTTTTTTACTCCATTATATTAGTATATGTAGGTACTATGTATATAAGTATACCACATGACTCGACTGATTGGACAATACTTAAATAAAATCTGACTCCAGAGGATCGCGTCGCAACCCACCAGGATCGCGTCGTGATCACTCAGTCTCGCTTCACATTTATTTCGAATCGCGTCGCGATTTATATTACGTGATCCGGTTAATATTACGCGATCGCGTACTCATACAAACATAATTTTTGGTGACCCTCTCTTACCGAAATACCCTAATATACGCGATCCCGTATCATTTGGACAATTGCATCTCGATACTGCATGATCGCGTCGCGATCCACAAAAATTGCGTAATGATTCTTATTGGTCGCGTCGCAACCCAGGTTACAACCCAGACCTGCAAATCAGATTTAAAAGGCTAACTTTCGACGCGCATAACTTTTGACTCGATGATACCTAGATTCTTAAATTTTACGAGCACCTTTCATATATGATTATAAACACTTTCCAGTTTACACTTTTTCAAATTACGCAATTTATCAAAGACTGGACCGTTAACCAAAATATGGTCATTTTTAACCATTTCTTTAGCAAGTCAAATTTCAAATCACACTAGTTCCGACTTTCAAATTCTACCAACACTTTCGACAATGCAATCTGACTCTATTCCAATAATAACACTTATTATATCATAAACTTAACCCATTTTGGCACTTTACTCAATTGGTGACCCATTTGGACACCAAACAACCTGTTTAAAATTTATAACCAATTTAACCGCTTTACCTTTACTAATTCTTACCCATTTGACCAATTAAAGTCAAAGTCAAACTTTAACATTTTCATTTCACAGTAACTTACATTTTACATATCCTTAACTTTTAACATACAAGATAACCATAGCTTACAACTTCACCAAACTTTGACCTCACCACATGTCTTAACTTTAACACTTACAAAATCATACTTATAACCCTTGAGTGAGGTTTAACATTTCCAAAACACATCTTCAAGTTTTTTTTAAAAAAAGGTGTGACTTGATATATAGCATGATTTAAAGAGGATTGAAACTTATTTCCGATTAGCAACAAGCCACCATTAGCCTTCACATAGGCCTCTTTCCCAGTTCGTCTCGCTTACCACTTGATTCACCTATAACATATTAAACTTATCACGATAAGCAAATTGCTTAGTAAGTAATGGACATTTAACTTAACACAATAACTTCCACATTTTAAGGATCCTTAACACTTCCACATATTAATTATAAGTAATTAACAACTTCCACGAATGATGTCATAATCATTACTTGGCTAGCATCAAGCTAATAATATGAACACCACTTACTTCCACATATTCCATATACTTACCTTTGCTTTGATTATGATAGACACTTGCAACAACTTTGCCACTTTAACCACCAAAATACATAGGCACATAACACATATAAATCACTTAACAATAAAACTTACTCTTAATTCATCTTATAAGTGTTAACTTAATAACACTACTTTCTCACTTAACATGTTTCATACATTCTTACTTATCAATTTCATATATAAATGAGTGTTTGATTCTTTTTACTTAAAATCACCAATTATTCATCAACATATCAATTTCACATACTTTTGAATCACCGAAACTCATAAGTATATGAACTAAAAATCTTTTTTACATAGTTCACAAACCGTCTCTTTATAATTTTCACATACCATGGGTGTTTACTTACTACAATTTCATTACTTCTATATACAAAATCTTCGTAACTTACAAATTCACAAACACCCATATGTACATGATCATTTATATAACAATTTTAACAAAACAAACTTAGAATTAACTTAACAAGTATAATACTTCATTACATCAAATTGATGACTTTTAATCATGAATAATAACTTACGGTTTATGGAACATAAACCCTAACATCAAATTGGATATCTAGAGAAGTAGGTTATACCTTAGAAAGTGTAAATCAAAGATTATAAACTTCAACTCTTACAAACCCTAGCTTAATTCGAAATCTTGTTTCCTCCTTGTGCTTTCTTCCTATTGTTCTCTCTGTCTTTTCTCTGTGTTTTTCTTACGTCGTCCTCAATCAGAATGAAGTGGAAGAAGCAGGAAGAAGTATTTTAACAAATAAATTTCATTCTTCACCCTTAAGTAATTCCTTTTGGCAAAACTCACCCCTCTAAACAATTAAAATAATATACCAAGTCCCATGAACAAATACTAACATTTAATTGCATTTAAACTAGTCACATATTTAATATATATTATATCTTTATAACTTAGACATAAAACGTGTATTATATAATTTAAAACTTACGTATTTAGGGGCGTTACTATAATGATGCATCATAGTTATAAAAAAATTGGTTCATCATAGTTATAATACATGGTGCATCGAGTGTTTAAAATATTATGCATCGACTTTCAAAATATACTAAAAAACATCGTTATTGAAATAAAAAGTGGTGCATCATAGTTGTAAAATATGGTACATCATAGTTATAAATATGACCCTCCAACTTTTAGATATACGATAAACATTATTTGTGTATAAATCTTGGTACACTTATAAAGTATGGTGCATCATAATTTTAATTTTAAGACGCATTGAAGTTATACTTTTATTATATCAAAATTTATTTTATTCAATATATGAATATAGTATATCACATAAATGTCTTAATATTATATATAAAATTGTATTCACATATAATAATGTGAGGTAAAACAAGTCGTGAAAACAAATGATAAATAAGTCGTGAAACAAAAACAAATGATAAACAAGTCGTGAAAAAAGTTAACTGAAAAGGTTGAAAACGCAAAAAAAAAAAAAAAAAAAAAAATTGATAATAAGAACTTTATAAAATGAAAAGAAAAAAATTAAAAAAAAAAGGTGGAGAAATGATAATGGTAGAAAAATGAAGAGGTGGAGAAATGAAGGAAGTAGAGAAATGGAGGAGGACACCTCCCCATTTGCTTCTCTCATTTCCCTCCCTAAACTCCTTCCTTACAAGAACGAATATCATTATTTAATTTAAATTGAGAAAAGTTCAAGAAATTACAAGAATTTTTGAACACATGGAAAAATCAATGAGAATGCTCTACATCATGTAGAAATAGAATGCTACACGTGTACAAAACACACATATACCACTAATATCAATTATCTCATAAACGGCACATCAAAAAATAATTTAAATTGCACCATAATATGGATTCAACGTTTTCTCCTTTTCAATTTTCCATCCCTCAAGGCATAATTTTGACGATTTTCCCCCCTTTTTTGGTGGCTTTTATAATTTATTAACACATGTGTTAGTGCTCGGTTATACATTTTAATTGTGGTTAGGGTTTAGGGTTAGGGTTTAGTAGAATTCAGGGTTTATGATTTATAAGGGTTTAAGGTTTAGTGGGGTTTAAAGATTAGAGTTTAGTAAGATTTAGGGTTTAGAGTTTTGTAAAGAGTTTAGTGTTTAGGGTTTGGGGTTTGCAGTTTTGCGGCAAAACCCTAAACCTTAAACCTAAACCCCAAACCCAAAACCCTAAACACGACACGCAAACACATGTATTAGTAAAATGTGAAACTCACCAAAAAGAAGAACAAAAATCATCGAAAATTATTCCTTAAGGGAAGACAAATCGAAGAGGAGAAAACGCTGAATTTTATGGTCCAATTTTTCATAACTTTTTGATTTGTTGTTTATGCGATAATTGATATTGAAGGTAAATGAGATTTGTACATGTAAAGCATTTTCTTTGTACACATGAATAATATCCCTAGTACTCTCATTCATTAAAAAATTGTTGTATTCTAATTATTTCATCTTTATATAATATAATCTAAAGAATGGTATGTGATAAAAGAGATATTGGTTGATTACTAACTGTACTATATATATATATATATATATATATATATATCTTCCTTTCACATCCATTTGAAAAGATCGATCCATTGTTTTTGCACTTTTGTTCAATTCGTTCAATAAGTTAAGAAGAAAGATGGCATCTACAATCACGAAGTTTCAAATCCCACTTCAGGAAGTAGTCATGGCCACCAACAATTTTAATGATAGAATGATCATCGGGAAAGGTGGTTTTGGAACGGTTTATAAGGGACGGCTCTTGCGGTCCGGGGAGTTGGTGAATATTGCGGCGCTAAGATTAGATCGTAAGAGTGGGCTAGGAAATGTTGAGTTCTCAACTGAAATCTCCGTTCTTTCAAGTCTCAAGCATGATAATCTAGTCGCTATGATTGGGTTTTGTGATGAGGGAGATGTGAAGATCATTGTATACCACCGTTGTCCCAAGGGAAGTCTCGTTCGTTATCGAAGCAACCCGACCCTCACATGGACTCAAAGATTGAAGATATGTGTCGGTGTAGCCCGTGCATTAAGTTACATTCATAACGAGGATGGACGCAGTTACTCTGTCATACATCGTAACGTCAACAGCTCCACGATATTGTTGGATAAAAATTTTGTGGCCAAGCTATCCGGTTTTGAATATTCCGTCAAACAATCCGTATATCGAATGAACCAGGTTCTACTTTCAGAAGCTATTGGCACGGATGGGTATATGGACCCAGCAATAGAAAAGACTGGAGGTGTGACGCACAAGTCCGACGTTTATTCATTTGGTGTAGTTTTATGGGAAATATTATGCGGGAGGGAAGCACTCCAAGATAATAACTATTTAGCTTTGCTGGCCAAAGTTCATTACGAAAATAAAACACTGCAAGATATAATTCATCCTGATTTATGGAATCAAATTGACCCGCAATCGCTCATCAATTTTTCAAAAACCGCATACTCTTGCATAAAGGAGGAACGATCACAACGCTCAAGTATGGGCCAAATTGTCCTTGAACTTGAGAAAGCATTGGAACTTCAGTTGAGACATGAAAATGACGTAAGAACATCCTATATTTGTTGCCCTTTCATCATTATTTAATTCTATGAAAACTCTTTTTATGTTGGCTGACTAATTAATTCACTGTTAATTGATGCTACAGGAAGCGTCAAGAGATGCGGTTGAAATGACATCATTCAACTACAAGGTAATTGAACTTATTATTAGGCCATTCCCGACCCAAAATCCAACTGACTGAAACTGACAGAGCCACGTTAGTGCTACGTCAGTTTTTTTAGAAAACTGACTGAGACTGATCGAAACTGACTGACCACTTCTATCCCTGCTCCGTCACTTTAATTTTTGGGTCCCGCATTTACCAATTGGCCTTTCATTTTATACACACAAAAGTAAAATAAATAAATAAAAAAGGCAACCGACGACATACCTTTCACTTCGGTTTGGCGACGAGAAGAAAACTGACGGACAAGTGACGAGGTGGTGCATCCCCGTCACTTTGTCACTCTTCGTCGGATAGCAACCGAAGACAACCGAAGTTGTGGGTTGGGAGCAGCCTTATTATTATTATTATTATTATTATTATTATTATTATTATTATTATTATTATTATTATTATTTGCATATACTCTTCATATCAATTATTTATTTTTAAATTAACTTTTTATATCAATTATTTATTTTTAAATTAACTTTTCTATACTTTATTCAAATACTCTTTCTTACATGGATTTTTTGCCGAAAAATGCATCAAAAGTTTAGTTTTTTGCATTTTCAAGTATCAATTAATTTTTTTCCCGAAAAATGAACCACTAATTCAAAATTGATCATTTTCAGGTATAACCGTTTGAAACGGTAGTCGGTCAACATTTCAGATCGGGTTTTTTGCCGAAAAATGCATCAATAGTTTTGTTTTTTGCATTTTCGGGTATCAACTACTTTTTCTCAGAACTACTAATTCAAAATTGATCATTTTCGGGTATTAGTACCGGATACCCAAACAACCGATTATCCTACATGGCAATCCATGTATAAACTTTACAAAGGAAAATATGGGGCAAAATCAAAAGAATCTTATATAAAAAAGATAGACATAGATATGCTTATTAACCCGAGATACCAAGGAAGTGTTCATGACCTCATAATGGTCATACAATATAACATTATCAACATATTATCATCATTAGTGAGGTTCGAACCTGAAACCCCTTGTAAGGATAACATGACGCTAATAACTAGACTATCTTGTGATGGTTAGAGTAGGAAGAATCCTTTTGTGGTATTTCAACAATAGAAACGGTAGAAAGATAACCTCTGTTTCGTCATGCCATGCTGATATCTAGCCGACCACACATATATAAAAAAAATGATGTCTTTTTATTATTAAAATACATAAAGTTATCCAGAAGATGAAGAGGATGGGATATACCCGAAAATGATCGATTTTAAATTAGTGCTTCATTTTTAAAGAAAAAAATTAGTTGATACCCGAAAATGTAAAAAATGGAACTATTGGTTCATTTTCCGGGAAAAAAATATATCCACATGGATTGCCACGTAGGCAAAACCGGTTAGCTGTCCATTTTTTTTTTGGTATCCGGTAATAATACCCGAAAATGATTAATTTTGAATTAGTGATTCATTTTTCGGGGAAAAAATTAGTTGATACCCGAAAATGCAAAAAACGAAACTATTGATGCATTATTCGGCAAAAAAACCCTTCTTACATTATGTACCTTTTTTGTATTTTTTTAATTCAAAAATGGTATGGTAAGTATTATTTGGTGGTATTGAATTTTCTTATTTTTTATAGCAAATTCCAGTATATGAGAGTAAATCTGATTACAATTTTCTTATTTTAATTGAGTTATATAGGTAAGATGGGATGGGATGGGATGGGATGGGACGGGATGGTTCAAGTGGTTTTACAATAAATTTAGGGGAATTATAAAGTCACCCCTTGAATTACAGGGGATACCTACTGATCCACTTCGGTTTTCGTTCAGTTTATCTAAGATCGGTCTCACTTTTATTAAATAATCAGTTTCAGTTTTAGATTAAATAGTGAATAGGAATTAGAAAAAGTTAGGGTATACTTAGGTAGCCTTTAAGATGGATATGGAGTTGATATGAAACTTTTCAAACACAAGAGGGTAACAACGGAGTGTCAATAACCAATCACGTTAGCAAGGTTCAAGCCTCTAGGGCTTAAAAAGAACAGAGTACAATAGATCCACTTGAACAAACGGTTTTCAGGTCACCATTAATTCTATTTGTGATCCAAGTATTTCCTAAAGTATCTTCTCTCGGTGTCATTAATTATATTTGCGATCCAAAGTTTGTATATAATTTCCAGGGCTACTATTTTAAATCATCAATTGATTTATTTATTCGGTTTTGGACAAGTTGGGCTAATAGGGTGTATTATTTCGTTATGTATTAAACTTTACAATTTTTACTATTATACGAGTTGAACTTTTAAAACTTCTATTGTATGTATTAAACTTGTAAATATGGTTTATTGTATGTAAAATTTCCTTTTTGGTAAGACCCAAATAAGTCAGTTTTTTTTTTTAACTTTACCCAAAAAGGAACTAATACATAAAATAAATCATATTTACAAGTTTACTATATACAATAGAACAAATGAAAGCATGTCGCATACAATAGTAAAAAGTGTAAAGTTTAATACATAACGAAACAATAAACCCGGCTAAATAAGATCAAACAAACTAAACACCAATTGGGTTGTTTTAGAGTGGAAACTCATACGGATATATATTTTGAGCTTTGGATGAGTTCAGCTAGAAAAGATCTTGACATAAAGAAACTAAACAAACATAAACAGAGATGGTTTGTGTTCTTTTGCTTATGGTTTTTAGGGAATCAACTGAACAAACTTGTGAATCTATAGAAATTAGTACGATACCCACACTATGGCCTATATAGAGGTAATTTATATGTAGTCCGTAATCATTCTTATTACTAATAAAAGTACTAATTTTTGCTTTTGTATAGTAGTCGGTTTTGTTTGGGTCTTCGTGTATACTTTTTTAGTTGGAGTATTACTTTTGCCTCTTGATTGAAGTTTTGTTATGGTGGAAAAGTGTATACAATTGTCGTATTCTAAATGTGAGTTACAAGGGCTATACATGCTGAAAATTTCACATGTATACATACTTTCAATGGAATAAAAATTTTTTCATATATTCGTTGTAAAAAACTAATACTCCCTCCAGCCCATTGTAAGTGTCCTTCCTATTTATAGTTGTCTAACCACAAATATCCTTTTCATATTTCAACTAATCAAAATAGATTTTAGTGAGTAGATATGATATATGATTGGAAAAAATTATAGTTAATAGAGAATCCTAAAACTTTGTGCTCAGTCGAATGGGACACTTTGAATGTGACAGAGAGTAATAATTGATTGGTGGTGGTTAGTGAACTTATTTTA
The DNA here is from genome assembly GCA_963422505.1 of Pseudognaphalium luteoalbum. Lineage (NCBI taxonomy): Eukaryota > Viridiplantae > Streptophyta > Magnoliopsida > Asterales > Asteraceae > Pseudognaphalium > Pseudognaphalium luteoalbum. Next base: position 2,986,406 of record OY730198.1, on the reverse strand, counting down.
ATTTAATTTGGTATGTTATCTAGTGCATTGATTAATTGGCTAATTAAGTACTATGTAATTGATGCTTTATATGTAGTTAATGATTAATGATATTACCAAACAACAACCAACGAACAACTAAAAACCACATGAAACTTTATAGACCCAAACCATACAGCATTACACTAGTCGTCAATTAAAAAAACATATATATATATATATATATATATATATATATATATATATATATATATATACTCGAGACAATTTGGAAAAGGAAACTTTAGCCCTTGAACTCTTGAGGATGGAACTGCCAGCAAAAGACTTTCTTTTTCCTAATTTACCACCACTAACTTTCTACAAAACTAAACAAGAGTAAATTCTATAGGTGATCCCTGTGGTTTACACCGATTTACGAAAATGGTCCCTATACTTCTTTTTTCATTTTTTCAGTCCAATAAGTTTAATTTTACTCGAAAATGGTCCCTTCTTCACCTAAAATGACTAAAGTACCCTTCCTTTTGTCAATTTCGGATTGTCACGATTTAAACGGTCAAAGGGTACTTTAGTCATTTTAGGTAGGTGAGGGACCATTTTCGAGCAAAATGCAAACTTATTGGACTGAAAAGGTGAAAAAAGAAGTTTAGGGACTGTTTTCGTAAATCTGTGTAAACCACAGGGACCATATATGGAATTTACTCACTAAACAAAAACAATAAGATAATAAACTTGCAAGAATCCTAATTAGATTGTTATAGTTAACATCAACAAAATACCAACCACACGATTGTTTACATTTCGTTTTGATTCTTCCGGAACTTAGCAAGTATAAGTCGTGATATCCCTTGTCAATCTGTTGCAGGCAAAGAACCTGGAACACCTGAAGATTCAATTCAGTGATATAAAGTTGGCCACCAATAGTTTTTCGAAGGAACACTATATTGGGTCGACTGAATTCTGTAGTTTCTACAGAGCCGAACTTGAACACTTTGATAATGAAGGAGAACTACCCAAGAGACGCAACAACGTAGTTGTAAAACGTATCTTATCTAAAGGAGACGGACAAGGAGAACAATTTTTCTATACAGAAATTGAAGTGCTTACCAGTTGTAAGCATCACAACATAGTCACGCTGCTAGGAGTTTGTGATGAAGGTCTTGAAATGATCCTTGTCATTGAGAATGTTTCTAATGGATACCTTAATGAGTATATAAGTAGTACCAATGACATGGCTCTTTTTAGCTGGGCAAACCGATTGAAAATCTGCCTTGATATCGCACACGGGTTAAATTATCTTCACAGTGATAAGGATGACAAAAAGAGGATAATATACCGTGATATGAAGAGTAGCAACATTGTGTTGGACAAGGAAAGGAGGGCGAAGATTGTTGACTTTGGGCTCTGCGTATTCCTACCGGCTAATCAAGAAAAGGATTCTCTTCATCTGAATGATATTGTTGGCTCTGAATCTTACCTTGATCCAGAATATGTGAAGACCGGTACGTTAAAAAAAGGATCAGATGTTTATAGTTTTGGAGTAGTTTTATTAGAAATCGTATGCGGAAGGTTGGCCAATGATCAAATCTACATGGAAAACGAAGATAAAGGTCTGGCAGCCGTGGCACGAAAATGCTACCGCGAAGGGAAAGTAAAGGAAATGATAGATCCTATCTTAGAGGAAGAAAATTCAGAAAACAATCTTATTTTAAATAAGGGACCCAACAAAAATTCTTTGAACAAGTATTTAAAAATTGCATATGAGTGTGTGGCTGAAACTCAAGACCAACGTCCAACAATGGAAGTCATCATCAAGGAACTCGAGGAAGCATTATCCTTTCAAGTAAGTCAAAATTTTTAAATTATAATTATCTTATTATTCTCCCTATTGGTAAATATGCTCATTTCTTTTAGTGCTCAAAAAAATTAGTGCGCTCATTCACTATAAACAAAATGTAAACTATTTCATAATGACGGTTAGGGCAATTGTCAGAAAAGGTAATGTAATATCTAAAACATATGGATGAATCCAATGAAAGACAAAATGACATAATAATAGAATAGAATGAAAATTTACTATAGTATAGATCTAATTGAACTTGAAAATTATATATATATACATATATATATATATATATATCCAAAATAATTTTTTTAATGCATGATATACAATACCTCTAAATGGTGTTTTAAAGGAATATGTAATTTTCAATTTTTCATGAATATATATGAACTTGCACCCTAAAAATTCTATTATGTTAGTAAAAGAAAACAAAAATCGGTAATAATTATCTTTGGTAACAAATTTGAATATCAAGCTAAATACTTCTATTGTGCCGCTTGACCTTTCATTATCTACTAGAATTATACTCGCGCGATGCAGCGGTGAAAATGGTGATGGTGGATAGAGGTGCAAATGAATGAATTAAAATAAAAACATATTGTACACCGTCCGTCCCATTTAAAATGTTCACATTACAATTTTGAGATGTCCCATTATAAGTATCCACTTTGATATTTAATCAATAAAAAATAACTTTAGTGGATAAATTTAATATTTGATTGATGAAAAGTTTATTTAGCGGAGAATAATTGTAAATGGTAGTCTTAAAATTTTGAGAGCGTTAAATGTATTTATATAATATTATAGATATTGAGTTTCTCTAGATTGTTGCATGCCTTTTTTCAAAATTTTCCCTTTTTAGTACACATAACACAAACCTAAATATTATATATACGGTAATATCTTTTTCATTCGTTTAAGCAAACGTACAGTACACATAACACAAACCTAAATATTATATATACGGTAATATCTTTTTCATTCGTTTAAGCAAACGTACAGTTTCATATTTAATGGATATGGTATATGTATCATCATTTTTATATATGAAAATGAATCGTATGCTTTACTGTTTTAAGTTTATTTGTGGGAGGTCATTAAGATAAACATCTTAAAAAAAATGTTTAATTTGGATGAAAGTTGTAACATGATGGTGCATAATCTTTGAGAACTTGATAATGACTTTATGAGTATTGAGTATTCAAACATTTTTATCTTCAAATTTAGTATAATTATGTATATATAAATTTGTTCGAGTTCTTCGTGATTCATAGGAAAACCACAAGGACAACCTCAGAATTTCTCTTGAAGACATAACTTTGGCCACGGAAAGCTTCAATCATACTTTATGCATTGGCGAAGGAGGGTTTGGGAATGTTTACATAGGAAAACTTCCAAATGGTGACGGATGTACCATTGTAGCCAAGCGGTTGGATAAAAGTCATGGTCAAGGGGAACAACAATTTTTCAACGAACTTGAAATTCTTTGTGAATATAAACATGATAATATCATTCGTCTTGTAGGCTATTGCAATGAAAAGGACGAAAGAATTATTGTTTACGAACTTGCATCGAATGGAAGTCTTGAAAGGTATTTGAAGCATGCGACTCTTACATGGATAAGAAGACTTAAGATATGCATTGACGTTGCAAGTGGGTTGGCTTTCCTTCACGGAGGTGTTGATACACAAGAAACTTTGATACACAGGGACATCAAAACTTCTAACATTCTATTAAATAGTGATTGGGAGGCAAAAGTAGGTGATTTCGGACTTTCTTTAAGAAGTACAATAGATAAGGAAATGGACTATACCATTGATTATGCTTGTGGCACATCTGGCTATGTGGACCCGGTATACTTAAAATCGGGTCTCCTAACCATAGAATCCGATATATATTCATTTGGTACCGTTTTGTTTGAGATCTTGTGCGGGAAAGCAATGCACACCATCCCCGAACTCAAGAGTCAGTCTCTACTCAGTTTTGTTAAATACAAATTTAAAGAAGGAAAACAATATGAGTTTGTGTTCGAGGCTATAAAGAAAGAAATAGTGTTGAAATCATTGAGTACGTTTTTAAACATCATCTACCGGTGCTTAGACGATGACAGAGAAAAACGACCAACAGCAGAAGAAGTTTTAGCACAACTTAAAGAGGCATTGGCATTCCAAGTAAGTTATCATACCCTTACAAAAGCTAGCTCATTTGTCTTCATCAAAACTATATTGTCTTCATAAGTACCATCTTTTTGAATCTTGCTAATTAGACAACTCGCTAAAAACTTATTAAGTTAAATATGAAACTTCAAAATTATAGTGAGAAATCCAAATTTGGCCTTTGTATTGTTATAAGAAAATAAGGAAGGTGATAAATACATCATTTTATTAATGATACGTACACTACGAAGTTGTAGTTTGTACTTTAAGGCTATGATAGTTTAGTGTATGTATCAAATGATAATGGACTCGAAGCTTTGTTTTTTATTATTATTATTTAATTTAACTTATACGTAGGTGGATGATGAAATATGGGAGCCTAAACTTCCCAGAGACTACCAAGAAATATTCCAGATGTCAAAAACCCCAGAAATCTACTCTACCGAAAAGAAAAAAGATCTTTATAAGTTGCTCTCTAAAGGAATCCTTCTTCAAAAAGGCATAGTGGTAACTAAATAACTCCTCATATCTCATTTAAAAAATAAACATGTTCTGTTTATTATCCATCCCCTGCATGTTTTGTTCCTTGAAAAGAATTAAATCCAAAGACCAATTTGTTTTACAATCTATTTGTCTATCTCATCTCTCTTATTGATTCTTGTGAAGAATTTCTAGTTCAGTAAGAATGTATGCTCTTACAGAAATCAGTGTTCATTGGTTTCTTCAGTGATTTTCATTTTCCTTTCATCTAAATGAAATCTTACTATGTGGTGAGAACGATTGAGAGTTGATCGTCCTTATACATCATTTACTTTGTTTCTGTACAGTGGTTTACACTCAGAAATGATGGAAAAAGGAATGAAATGATATCAGCAAAGAAGTTTTTATTTATCTATCCAGAGTTACATAAGTGGAAATCTCTTCGGATGTCAAGGTTATCACTCCCTGTATATTAACTATTAACTAATCATATTATAATGAAACACTTTCATTACTGTTACAAAATCTGCATATTATTATACGCAAGTATTTAGTTGCGTGAGTATCTAGATATCGTTTCGATTGATAAAGATTTGATCATTTTGCTTGAATTTCTAGAATAAACACAATTTTAGTGTTAACAGTACAACACGTGATGATTTATATAGACTAATGTGTTGCAACATGTGCAGGTTTCATAAAGTGGCAAAGATGTCAGATATTTCAAATCTGAACATCAAAATAAAGATAAAAACTCAATTTCTATCTCCAGGAGTCACTTATGGGGTTCATTTGGTATTCAGATTTGAAGATTTAGGAAAACGGATTAGTAAACAAATGTACGTGAACCTACGGTACAAAAGAGGGAGTGAAACCTTACATGCATATTTTGCAACGTGGAGAGACGATTACTGGATGATGATTGAGTTGGATCGTTTCTTGAATCAAAAGGAAAATATTGATTTTGAGGTTCTTATAGAGAGCTTTTCACGATGCTATTGTAAAAGCGATGCCATCTATGTTGAAGGAATTGAATTTCGAGCGATTGACAGCGTGAGTTTGAAACTATTGCTCTGTTCTTGGTAGAACATTTGAATTACAGATAGATCGATGCCTAGTTCACCTTCCATGTTATAAATTACGTTTTAATTACATGGTTATTCAATATGTATACAGGAAAAACTTGATGAAATTGAGAAGTTAAAGGAAGCCGAAAGAGTCTTAAATACAAACTCGAACATAGATCATATGCAACAATTGCCAACAAAGAATGAAGAAGTATTTACGAGATCCGAAACAGACATCGTGGGTGAAAAGGTCCTTGCCCTGATTTATATTAATTATATAATAATAGTTTCACTTATGAAACAAGGGATCGGAGGAGCTAGAAATTCTGTACAAGTGGGTTCAAAACTAAAACTAGTAATTTTGTTAATACACGAGATCGACGGGTTCATAACTATAACTACATATACTATATAAGCTTATATTAAAACGATGGCGTAGTAAAATTGCATTAAATTCAGTGAAGTATATAAAATCAGTGGGTTTAAGTGAACTCACTCAGTATAAGGTAGCTCCATCCCTGTTCTAGTAAACTAATAACTATATTATTTCATGCAGTCACTCTCAGAAAGCGAGGTGAGCGGGAAGATGTGTCATATGCTTCCAGCAAGGGAGGTTCTGTTCGACCCATCTAATGTGAAGCTTTTTATTCCCAAACCATCAGAACAGTCCAGGTTTGCTTTTTTAACAAACTTGATGATACGGCTTGGATTCTTATTAGGAAAGTTTATTAATAGCAAGAAGTATGTAATCAAATAATAATATATACATTTATTTAACATATATGTAGATATCGAGAGGTGATCGAGCTTCTACCGAAACAAGTATTGCGTATCAAGTGCAAGATTGAAAGTCAAGAGTTGTCACCACATACAGATTACATGTGTTACATGGTATTCAAGCTTTCAGAAAAATGCCGTGGATTGCATTCTCCGGTGAAAGTGCAGGGGCTACACAAAAATACCAAAGAAACTGAAATTCTGTATTTTAGATCTCCAGACCCATGGAACTTACATGATAACAACCAGGTTCCAAAACAAAGGGAAGATGGATGGATGGAGGTTGCTGCGTGGAAATTCAACTCAAACCATGACCTTAAAAATGGGTGTATTCCATTACATTTGAAACTGGTAAGTTATCAAGGAACGATGTTGGGCCTTGTTGTAGAAGGCCTTGAGTTTCGGCCGATGTTATAAAATTGATGTTATATCATAAAAACAAGGTCATCTTGTGATTATAAAGGGAGTTGTAAATAGTACGAGTAATTTGTAATTTGGTACGTACTGTTCGGTTTTGTTATTGTTCTCTAAATGTTTTATTTATTTATTAATGTTTTGGTGGGGTACTAGGTTTATAAATAAGTTAAAATTACCATTAATATATTTAAAAAATATTATTTATTTTAATTATGCTCTGTTTTTGTTCCCCGTGATAGTAGGTTGTGTTGGGCTAAATTCTTCTATTCTTCAAATGTCAAATTATTCTAAGTGTTTAAGTCTGTTCAAGATTAGTGCTGATGGGCTATGAAGACTTAGTTCTGCTAGTGGAAGTTAGCTCTGTTCATTTATTGAAAACAAAGTTTTCCAGAGTTAGTTCTGCTAGCCTTTCAACAGTTAGTGTTGCCAAGCTTTTACAAGGTTAGTGCTGCCAAGTGCCAATGTTTGCAAGAATTAGTTCTGCTAGTTCAAAAAGATAGTTCTGCTTGTCTACATATTAATGCTGCTAAGTGGGTCTGACTTTCTACCAACTCTGCAACACAAGTACACCTACTGCAGACATGCTTTTGAGGAATAGTGCACGCAGCAGACAAGAAAGGTCAAATGCATTTAATGCAGGCGTGGCTCCTAGAAGTGTTGTGTTAGAAAAGTAGATTGTATATAGATTTTATACAAGTTATTTAGTCTATAAGTATGTACTTGAGTCAAGTGTAAGAAAACAAGTGTGTATCAATCTGTCCAATAGTTAGTCAAGTTGTAACCAAGCTTCAAGGTTGTCATTGTAACCCTGATACAATTGTGTATCCGTATTATTTATAATATTGAGGCTTTTGATTATTGAATCACTTGTGTTCTTGTTTTGTTATACACCTTCACATCAATTACATTACAAGTTACATAAATCTTCCACTTGATAAGTGTTATTCCGCAAACTTCTTATTAAGAAATTCTTAGCTTGTGTCAATACATTTGCATAGACAAGTGTTATTGTGGGACCCCACAATTGGTATCCGAGTAAGTGTAAGCTTTGAATTCTGGAAGATCTTAGGTAAGAGCTGTGATCACTTTAGTTGTAATCTTTCTTAAAGCTTGTTAATATACAATGGCATCAGAATTCGTAGAAGGTGTTCAAGTGTCTAGGATTCCTATCATTAGACCAGATGAATACAACATGTGGAGAAACAGAATTAAGCAACACATGTTGCTTACAGATTATCAACTATGGGACATTGTGGAAAATGGTCCAAAGTACAAAGTTGATGCAAATGGTGTAAGGTTACCAAGAGTTGCACCAACAACAGAACAAGAAAGAAGGGAAAGAGCTACTGAACTTAAAGCTCTAAGCACTCTGTTACTTTCTATTCCCAATGAATACCAAAGTGAATTTGAGCAGGTTGATGATGCAAAGGTGCTTATAGAAGAACTAGATAAGAGATTTGCAGGAAATGAAAGCACCAAGAAGAACAAAAGGTCAATGCTCAAACAACAGTTTGAAAACTTTAGTTCTGTCAAATCTGAAACTTTGACTCAAGTCTTCAACAGATACATAAAGCTTGTAGGTGAGTTAAAGAATCACAAGGTTGTCATAGACAAGGATGATCTTAATAGGAAGTTTTTAAGATCACTAGGTGAAGAATGGACTATATATACTGTAGGTCTTAGACAAAGGAGTGATTTGGATGATAAAAAGCTAAATGATCTGTACAATGATCTTATAGCTTTTGAGCCTGAGGTGGAAAGTAGGAAACAGAGCAGTGGTGAAGCACAAAGCTCACAGAATGCTGCATTTATGTCCATGGGAAGAGCCAAAACAGATCCAAAAGGATATGGGTCTGTATCCACTATGAAAAGTGCATGATCAAATTCACCATCTGTAGTACAAGAAAGATCTACAGATCAAGTGGTAGAAACATTCTTTGCTAGTCATGTGAACTCTTCACTGACTAATGAAGAATTAGAACAGGTGAATCCAGATGATCTGGAGGAAATGGACATCAAATGGGAGATGGCTATGATCACCATGAGGGTGAAAAGATTCTTGCAGAGAACAGGAAGGAATAACTTTGCAGGAAAGAGAGATGATAATGTGGGGTTTGATAAGAGCAAGGTAGAATGCTACAACTACCACAAATTGGGTCATTTTGCCAGAGAATGCAGAGCTCCTAGGCAGGAAATGAGTGGTCAAAGATCTGGGGGTTATAATGCTGCTTACAATGGATCACAGAAAAGAACCATTGCTGTTCAAGAGTCTACACCAAATGCTCTTGTATCACAAGATGGTATGGGATATGACTGGAGTGATCAAGCATAAATGGAACCACAGAATCATGCATTGATGGCTATTGGAGAGGAAAGCACATCAGATGAAGTCCCATATGAGGTACAGGAAAAATTATGTTCCAATGTATGTAAGAAAACTGTTAAACACTACAGGGATCATAATGTTAATATTTGCAAAGAACTTAGGGACTGGGACATTAGAAGTCAACACACAACCTTAGCAATAGAAGATCTAGAGAAACAAATTAAAGCATACCAGAAAAATGAAGAACAATATGATTATGATCTTAAGTATGCTCAATTTGAAAAGGATATGTTGCAAAATAGGGTTGATGAATTGATTAAGAAACTAGCTGAAGTCACTGCTGAGAAAGAAAGTATCAAACTTACAGTGGCTGAGTTAGAAAATGCTTCTGAGAGTGTCCAAAATCTGATAAAGAGTCAAATCCATGATAAGATTAAAACTGGCCCAGGTTATAATCTTAACAATGTACCTCCACCTTACAATCACACCTACATGCCTTCTAAAACTGATTTAGACATGAATAAACTTAAGGAGAAAATGGTAGAAGAGGTCAAACTAGCAGATCCTGTTGCTGCATTAAATGCAAATGCAGATGATCTGGAAAAGGTTGAGATATCTGAATGGATTTCAGATGATGAGGTTGAATCTAAGGAAGATGTGAGAGTTCATTCAAATCCTACTTCTGTTACTGGGCTAGTATCTAAGTTAAAAACTAAGAAACTAGCAGAGGGTAAGAAACTATTTCAAGAAAAGGCTAGGATGAACTTGAATGAAAAGAAGAATGCTAGTACATCTGTTAACACACCAAAAAATGATAAAATTGTTGTTGTTAAATGTACTAAGTGTAATTGTTCTGCTAACTCATCACCAGTTTTAAAAATAAAGAAAGATTCAAGAGGAAATCAAAGAAATTGGAATCAAATGGTTTCTCAAAAACTTGGATCTAATTTCAAAAGGGTTGATGAGAAAGCTTGTTTTATTTGTGGAAGATTCAATCATCTTCAAAAGGATTGTTATTTTAACCTAAAGCTTCAACGGGTTAAACAATCATCATGGACTAATACTGACAGAATTAACCATCAAAATTTCAAAACCAAAGTTAATTCTGCTAGTATAGTCAGAAAGTCAATGACAAAAGTTAACTCTGCTGCACCAAAAGGAATTGCAAAAGGGTTGACTAACAATAAGGCCAACAGAACTAAAATGACAAAGACAAATTTTAACTCTGCCAAGCAAAACTACAAGGTTAATTCTGCTAAGCAAAAATTAACCAAAGTTAGTTCTGCCAGGCAAAAATTGAGTGGTTCAGAAGTTAATTCTGCCAGGCCACTTAATGCTGTCAAGTCAAAAATTAGTTGGGTTTGGAAACCAACTGCTCTATCACCAGCATCAATTACCTTCAAAAGAGTTGATGCTGTTGACAAGAAAGGGATACCCACAACCAAATTGGTTTGGGTTCCCAAGAGAAACTAATCTTTTGTCATATTGTATGTGCAGAGCAAGAAGAAAAGCTTATGGCATATTGATAGTGGATGCTCTAGGCACATGACAGGAGATAGAAGTAGATTGGAAGACTTCAAAGTTATTGATGGAGGTCTTGTTGCTTTTGGAGGTAATCCTAAAGGAGGAAGGATTACAGGCATGGGCAATGTCAACAGTGACAAAATGAGCTTCAATGATGTATACTTTGTTGAACAACTGAGGTACAATCTGTTAAGTGTTAGCCAAATTACAGAGAAAAAGAACCCAGTGTTCTTTAATGACACAGAATGCTGTATTCTTTCTGAGAAGTTTGTTCTTGACCCCAAAATGATTTTAATGAAAATTCCCAGAAAGAATAACATGTATAGCTGTGAATTGGCTAAATTTGTACCCAAACCTGAGTTGAGTTGTCTCATTTCAAAAGCAACTGTCAATGAATCTGACCTTTGGCATAGAAGGATGTGTCACATGAATTTTAAAACAATAAACAAACTTGTTAAAGGAAAACTTGTCAGAGGTTTACTAGAGAAAACATATTCATGTGATGACCACTATGTTGCATGTCAAAAAGGCAAGCAACACAAATCCTCTTATAAGGCCAAGTCACTGAACTCTATTGACTCACCTTTACATTTACTGCATATGGATCTATTTGGACCAACAAATGTGAGCAGTATAGGTAAGAAGTCATATTGCCTAGTGATTACTGATGATTATAGCAGATTTAGTTGGGTATTCTTTCTTAGAACCAAAGATGAAACTGGAGAAATTCTAAGATCATTCATCATTAAGATTGAAAACCAAACCAACAGAAAGCTTAAAATCATTAGAAGTGACAATGGAACAGAGTTTAGAAATCAAGAGATGGACAAATTCTGTGAATCTAAAGGTATAGATAGACAATATAGTGTTCTTAGAACTCTCCAACAGAATGGAGTAGCAGAAAGGAAAAATAGGACACTTATTGAGACTGCTAGAACCATGTTAGCAGATGCTAAACTACCAATGACCTTCTGGGTAGAAGCAATTAGCACTGCTTGTTATGTCCAGAATACGGTATTAGTTGTTAAGCCTCACAACAAGACACCTTATGAGTTATTCTTAAATAACAAACCTTTGGTTAGTTTTCTTAAACCATTTGGATGTCCTGTTACTATCTTAAATACCAATGATCAATTAGGCAAGTTTCAAAGGAAATTTGATGAGGGATTCTTTGTTGGTTACTCTTTTCAAAGAAAAACATACAGAGTTTTCAACAGTAGAACAAGAATAGTGGAAGAGACTTTAGATGTGACCTTCAATGAACACACACCAAATTCCTTAGGAAAAGGTCCAGCACATTTATTTGATATTGATGCATTAACCAAATCTTTTAGATATATGCATGAGTCATTAATTGCAGGTACAACTACAAATGTGAATGCAGGTACAACTACAGGTCAACAAACAACCAAACCACCACAGTTTGTTTTGTTTCCAACATGGCTACCTGACCCACCTGCAGTACTTGAATCTTCCACCCCTGATCAACAACAGAGTTCAGTACCCATTTCATCAAATTTGGATGATAATGGTGCATATGATGATGGAAATGCATCATCAAATCCAGAATGCTCTCAACAAGAAGAAGCATCAAATGAAGATGCACAAGAGGAGCAACAACCAACAAGGTTGGAAGTGTCAGAATTAAATGGTCAGATGATTCAAGAAGACACAGATCTGGATCAGAATCTTACCAATTTGGAATCTGGGATAGAAATGGCAGCTGGTCCACAGTATCAAGCTCATAAAAGCTACATGCCATTGGACAATGTCATTGGAGCAATTGATGCTCCTATGCAAACAAGAAGGTCATCTAAAACTCTTGATGAAAATGCAAATTTTTCTTTGTTTGCTTGTTTTCTGTCACAGATAGAGCCCAAGAAAGCAGTTGAAGCTTTGAAAGATCCAAGCTGGGTTAAAGCTATGCAAGAGGAGCTACTTCAATTCAAAATTCAAAATGTGTGGACTTTAATGGATCTACCCAAAGAAAAACGGGCTATTGGTACCAGATGGGTATACAGGAACAAAAAGGATGAGAGGGGCATAGTAATTAAGAACAAAGCTAGATTGGTTGCACAGGGATACTCACAAGAAGAGGGTATTGATTATGATGAGGTATTTGCACCTGTGGCAAGAATTGAGGCTATTAGATTGTTCTTAGCTTATGCTTCCTTCAAGAATTTCAAAGTATACCAGATGGATGTAAAGAGTGCATTCTTAAATGGGAAGATAGATGAGGAAGTATATGTGTGCCAACCACCAGGGTTTGAGGATCCCAAGCATCCTGACAAAGTGCTCAGATTGGACAAAGCACTTTATGGACTGCATCAAGCTCCTAGAGCTTGGTATGATACTTTATCTGTGTATCTGTTGGATAATGGATTCAAAAGAGGTGCCATAGACAAGACTTTGTTCATCAAAAGAATTGAAAATGATATCCTACTAGTGCAAATCTATGTAGATGATATTATTTTTGGTTCAACAAATGACAGTCTGTGCAAAGAATTTGAATCTCTTATGCACCAGAAATTCCAGATGAGTTCAATGGGAGAATTGACTTTCTTTTTAGGTCTTCAAGTGAAGCAGAAAGTAGATGGTATCTTCATAAGTCAGGATAAATATGTTAAGGACATTTTGGATAAGTTTAAGCTCAGTGATGCAAAGATTGCAAGCACTCCTATGGAAACACACAAGCCATTACTTGCAGATCTTGAGGGGGAGAGTGTTGATGAACATCTCTATAGATCCATGATAGGTTCATTGATGTATCTCACATCTAGTAGACCAGATATCATGTTTGCAGTATGTGTGTGTGCAAGGTTTCAAATAAATCCTAAGTTGTCTCATCTTCATGCTGTGAAGAGAATTTTTAAATACCTAAAAGGTCAACCAATATTAGGCCTATGGTATCCAAAGAATTCTTCCTTCAATTTGGTAGCATATTCTGACAGTGATTATGGGGGTAACAATTTGGACAGAAAGTCAACTTCTGGAGGCTGTCAAGTCTTGGGAGATAGATTAGTATCTTGGCAATGCAAAAAGCAAACCACCGTGTCTACTTCTACAGCAGAAGCAGAGTATGTTGTTGCATCAAGCTGCTGTGCTCAGATTCTATAGATTCAGAATCAAATGCTAGACTATGGTTTGACTTTTCTAAATACTCCCATGTATATTGATAATACTGCTGCTATAAGTATCATTAATAACCCTGTGAAACACTCTAAAACAAAACATATTGAAATTAGATATCATTTCATAAGGGATTGTAATGAGAAGAGATTAATTCAAATTTTTAAAATCCATACAGACAACCAACTTGCAGATCTGTTCACAAAAGCATTTGATGTTGGCAGATTTACATTTTTGGTTACTGGTATTGGTATGATGAACAGCTCATTATGATCATTATTTAATTTTAAAATGTTTTACACATGGGGTTTTACTTGATACTTTAGCCTGTTACAGAAGATATTATAAGATTCTCAATATTCAATACTATCATGACTTACTTCTGCTAGTATAAATAGTGATTATCTTATTTAGTTCTGCTTGTACAATTTAATTCTGCTAGTTATATTGTGTTTTTAAGCTAACAGTGCAGGATTAAATGCTCAAAGGTTGTAAGTTCTGCTAACTCAATTTTTCAACAATGTTAATTCTGCTAGCATAACTTAGTTCTGCCAGCACTATTAATAAAAGGGTGACGTTGACTTGTCTAGGTGTGCAAAAAAGTTAAAGTTACTTCTGCTAGAGTTAATTCTGTTAGAATTAATTCTGCTAGAATTAATTCTGCTAAGGATTAATTCTGCCAGAATTAATTCTGCTAAGAATTACTTCTGCTAGAGTTAAGTCTGCCAAAGTTAATTCTGCTAGTAACTTTTTCCAACTTTAATTCTGCTAGTGTTATTTTAGGGCTTGAACGCACTGTTCACTTTAAAAGGGTATTTAAATCTGCCAAACACTACACTTTTTCAATTCACTTGCACTTTTTATCGAAAATTGAAATTTCCTTTCCAAAAACCTCCCAAAACCTCTCCAACCTAACTTTCAAAAATGGCATCTTCATCTTCTTCATCACCAACACTCGACACAGGAGATCAACACAACGTCTGCGGCTTCCTTCTAAAACCACAAGGCTCAGACGATTATCATGAAATCATTGATTTCCTGAAGTGCACCTCTATAAGGTTTGCACTTACTGTTAATCCCACCATTTTTCTTTCACATATCAATGACTTCTAGACATCTGTCGTGGTGTCCGAAGTAGATGGGGTTAAAAACATAACGGCAACAGTTAATGAGAAGCCTATCATCATAACAGAAGCTTCCATACGTGCTCATCTTCTCTTAGATGATGCAGATGGTATGGAATGCTATGCTACTTCTCAGATACATGATCAACTGGTGTTGTATGGGTATGAGGGGGAGAGGACAGAAAAATTAACATATTACAAATAACTCTTCTCTCCACAATGGAAATTTTTAATCCATACCCTACAACACTGCATTTCACTGAAGAAAACTTCATGGGAGCAGTTTAGCAGTAACATAGCTTCTGCTTTCATTTGTCTTGCAAATAATGAAAAATTTAATTTTTCAAAATTAATCTTCAATGGAATGGTAAATAATCTTGAGAAACCCAAAGATAAATTTTTAATGTATCCAAGATTTTTACAACACATTCTTGACCAAGAAATCCAAGATCTACCTAGAGAAGGTGGTAGATTGATCCTCTCAAATCTCTCTAAGAAAATATTTTCAAACATGAGAAGGAATGGAATGGTCAAAGGCAAAGCCTTTTCTGGGAAGGTGACCAATTTAACTGAACACATGTTGAACAGGCCTTCCACTATGCCACAGGAAGCAGAAACACCCACTGCTTCTCAACCAAGTGACATAGTTTCAAAAGTAAAGAAAACAAGGGACCCAAAGCCTACCAAAGCTAAAGCCAAAAAGGCTAAGAAACAGGCAGTTGAGGCTCCTCTTCCTCAATTGTCTCAGTCCAAAAATGTTAATGAGGTGGTCAATCAGGAGCAGAGAGACCATATGGAAAGGGCTACCACTACTGTTGCTACCTCACAAGGAGAACAGGACAGTGGTACTGGAATTAGGACCCAATCCATGGCAACACAGGATATAGAGATGCCATTGGATTCCTCTATTGTTGAGGATCCAGTGGATATCAATATATCTAGTGGTCCCAGGTGCCAAGAAACCACATTGGGGGTTGATGATGCTCAGACTAGGTCTGAGACATTAACTAAATCTTCCAATGATCCATTAAAAGAGGGTAACACTTCTGGCAATGGTGAGGATAGCATTACTATTAAGGAATTGATGGATACTTGTACCAGATTATCAAAGGAAGTGGAGGGACAGAAGGCAGAGATTGCCAGGTTAAGGGAGATGGTAGAGCTGTTGATGAAGGAAAGGGATGAATCCAAAAGCATAGCTAAGAGTAACTCAACTGGACTAAAAAGGATGCTTGTTGATGAAAGCACTAGTGAGGAAGAAAATGTAGACCAGTTTGAATTTACTGGTGCAGGGGAAGCAGAAAAGCATATAGATGATGTGGTGGAGATTGATGACAGCATACATGATGATGTAAGTGTTGAGCAGCTAGGGAATGTTGTTGGTAGTTTGATTCTAGAGGTACTGGATGAAGATGTATCTGAGGCTGCAAAGAAAAGTGCCAAAGATATGTTAGATAGTGCTGCTGGAGTTAGTACTGCTAGTATTGAGGTTAGTGCTGCTAGGGTAGTAGATGCAGGAGTTAGTGCTGCCAGTACAAAAGTTAGTGCTGCCAGTGCTATAGATAGTTCTGCTGGGCTTAAGGAACCAGAAATGGTTAAATCTACTATTCCTGAGGAAAATGTTAGTGCTGCTGCTATGACAGAGGTGGAAAAAGTTGCTGCAGATGCACTTTTAAAGGTGGCTAAGAGCACAGCACAAGGGAAAAGCTCAACTGGCATATCTATAAAAGAAATTCCCTCATCACAGGTGAAACCTACAACTGATATGGGCAAAGGAAAGGATAAAGAAAAATTGGTTGAGCCTGTGAAGCCTATGAAAAGAAAGGCTATGGAGGATATAAGTGAAAGGGTTGCTAAAAACTTGCAAGCCCAGTTTGATGGAGAAGGAAGGAATACTTTTGTAGAGGTGGATATGGGCAATGATGTAAAGATCATGATGACCCCTGAGGAGCAG
The DNA here is from genome assembly GCA_963422505.1 of Pseudognaphalium luteoalbum. Classification (NCBI taxonomy): domain Eukaryota; kingdom Viridiplantae; phylum Streptophyta; class Magnoliopsida; order Asterales; family Asteraceae; genus Pseudognaphalium; species Pseudognaphalium luteoalbum. The sequence continues at coordinate 2,969,633 of OY730198.1, read as the reverse complement.
ATATATTTTGATCATTTACTAGCAGATGGAACTCACAATGCTCAAATGGAGGAGTTCACTGCTGATCAAAGATTGATGTGGTATTTGGACATGCTTGAACAGAGGAGGAAGCATGAGGCACATAAGAGGAATGAGGAGAAAAGGAAAAGAGCACCCACTCAAAGGCAATTAAAAGATCAATATGCCAGGGTTGTTAAGAATACAACTAGAAGAACTCTAAAGGAGTTGATGAGTATGGATTTCTATGAACTGGAAAAGATATATCTTAGAATCCAAAGGGATATTGAAATGAGCACACAAAAAGCCCTGGAAGAGAAATCAAAGAGTGCAGTTGCTCAAAAGGTAAAAATACCAACTGCAGCAGAAAAGGAACTGCAAGAAAGAAAAGCAGAGATGGCAAGGGCAAAGGCAGAACTGGAAAGGAAAGAAAAAGAGGATCTGGATTCTCTCAAAAGAAAAATTCCAAAAGAAATCCCTCACTTCAAAAGGAGAAAAAGGATGGCTATTAGACATAATAAGAATGATGATGAAACAGAAGTACCTGCTGTAGTATCTTCTACATTTGAGCCTACTGAAGAGGAAGAGGTTGATTGGACACAGATCAGATCCATGGTTGAGGTTGAGGCTCCAAAGGTACCCATTGCTGTTCATTTCCCTATTATTGATTGGGTATGGAAAACAAATAAGGAGATGAAGAAACAGTTGAAAATCATAAGGGCAGGGGATGCAGAAGAAAAATTCACGTCCTTCTTCAGGTGCATAAAAGCCTTATCTAGAGATGACTTAGATGATATGTGGATTGTTGCAATGAGAAAGTATCAAAATGTTCAAAAGCACAGTGATGAGCACATAGTCTACAATAGTCTCTCTATTCTATATGAGATGGATCCTGAAAATGAATTCTACAAGGACACCACAAGGGCAAAGGGATGGTACTGCTATTCTCACAATGGAGTACATATGGTGCAGTTAGAAAGTGGGGTGTTTGCATACTTCTTCATAGGAACTGAGTATCCTTGGACTCTTGGTCAACTAAGCTCAATGCTCTCTCTCACAATGAAATGTGATGACCTGGACACTGCTGCTTCATTAGTTCATGAAGTGCAGCAATATTACAAAAAGGCACAACAGAGACATGTTGCTCAAAGTGAGGAGAGAACACAGAAAAGAATTGTTGAGCTCAAAAGAAAGTTTGCAGACATCATGAAGTGAGAAACTTGGATCTATTCAGGGAAAGATCAAGTTTAGGGGGAGATTGTTGAGCTAAATTCTTCTATTCTTCAAATGTCAAATTATTCTAAGTGTTTAAGTCTGTTCAAGATTAGTGCTGCTGGGCTATGAAGACTTAGTTCTGCTAGTGGAAGTTAGCTCTGTTCATTTATTGAAAGCAAAGTTTTCCAGAGTTAGTTCTGCTAGCCTTTCAACAGTTAGTGCTGCCAAGCTTTTACAAGGTTAGTGCTGCCAAATGCCAATGTTTGCAAGAATTAGTTCTGCTAGTTCAAAAAGATAGTTCTGCTCGTCTACATATTAATGCTGCTAAGTGGGTCTGACTTTCTACCAACTCTGCAACACAAGTACACCTACTGCAGACATGCTTTTGAGGAATAGTGCACGCAGCAGACAAGAAAGGTCAAATGCATTTAATGCAGGCGTGGCTCCTAGAAGTGTTGTGTTAGAAAAGTAGATTGTATATAGATTTTATACAAGTTATTTAGTCTATAAGTATGTACTTGAGTCAAGTGTAAGAAAACAAGTGTGTATCAATCTGTCCAATAGTTAGTCAAGTTGTAACCAAGCTTCAAGGTTGTCATTGTAACCCTGATACAATTGTGTATCCGTATTATTTATAATATTGAGGCTTTTGATTATTGAATCACTTGTGTTCTTGTTTTGTTATACACCTTCACATCAATTACATTACAAGTTACATAAATCTTCCACTTGATAAGTGTTATTCCGCAAACTTCTTATTAAGAAATTCTTAACTTGTGTCAATACATTTGCATAGACAAGTGTTATTGTGGGACCCCACAGGTTGTTTATCGGTCCTGCATGTAGCTTGCATTATAACCGCACATCCATCCATATTATTTTACTAGTGTTAAGACTCGTACTATGCGACACAAAATTAAACAAATAGTCAAATCTACATGTAGTTGTATGCATGAAAAGTTTTACCCTAAAAATTAACAAACTCATAATTTCAAAGCATCACTAACATACATGTATGAAATAATTTGAGGGCCAATTGTGTTGTAATTAACTGTTTTTAGTTCAGAAGATTATAGATGTTCTCATTTTAGCATAGCCAATTGTATAATTGGCATAAAATAATGACTTTTTGTTAATAGTATACTAAATTGACACAGAGATTTAGAAGGGATATTGATTGTCGATTACAATTAAACAAACCAAGATGGATCCTGTTGATTCACAGAATATTAGAATATTAGGAAAATTCTCTTCCAAACACACGTTGATTCAAGAGAATGTCACGGTTATTCAACTCAATTGTTAACACAAAATTGAGAGAAAATTCGATTTTATCAAAAAGCAAAACCGAATTGTGTGTTACATCAGGAAACCCTAAAAAGGAAGCGGAAAAACATAACGGACCGGAAAAATATAATGGTCAAACAGAAAGTTCAAAACAAAAGCCCAAAATAAATAAAAAAACATAAAGTAGTCATAACTTAATTTAGGAGCTGTTTTTAAGCCTCGAAGTTGGGTAAACCGCCAACGGCATTTACCATGATGTGGGTCTCGTTACAAGCTTCTAATTAACAGCTATTGGGCCCGAAACGAAGTCCCGTAGCCCAAGTTACGGCTATTTTAGTACAGCCCTCTTAATCACACGATCTTGGACCTCCATCAACATTAAGGCCCACAAATATGTTAGTAATTTCCAGACTGTAAAATTTATTAGATGTTAAGAAATTCGACTAAACGATTTATCAAATAACTAGAAAATTAGATCAAGTTGACCGTCGCTAGCGGCTTGATCGATTTTCGAAGTAAATAATACTGTAGTCTCAATAGAAAAAAATTTCAAGTACTAGCTGTGTATTTGATCGAACCATCATGGTCAATATTTGCAAAGCATACCACCTTTTCGTCGTAATGCGGGTGAATTTATATAATATTGTGGTTGATTAAACAAAACAAGCTAGGTACTGTAGTTTTCGTCGGGTTCCTTGTATCTAATAATTTTCATGTATTTTAAATTTCCTGTGCTCCTCGACCCATATGATTAATTATTATTGCACCTTAATTAATTAATTGGTGTCTTCGATAATATCCAGCTCATTGCATACGCAATTACATGTTAATTAAAAATTTATTCCATTTCATAGGGCCACATGTACCATATATTATATTCCTTAGCAGATATAATTAATGTGTGTAAAAACACATTTTTCTATAAATTATATATAAAAAATAGAAGATAATTTAATAAAATTGACGTCTAGTGTATAGTGATTGGTTGAAATATTAAATTATATTACTATATATGTTGAATGTTGATTGTATGTATTTTATATATTTTCACGTATTTCTAAAAGTTAGTGATTGTTTTTTACCTTTTTATCTGATTTTTGCCCCATTGCTTCACCAATTATTATTGTGAAATGAAATTCTTTCAAATAATATTTTAATGCTTTATGAAAGGCGTATTATTCATTGTTTAATTTTATTTAGAATAAATTATTAGAAAAATAATCCCTGCAAAACTGCACGGATTAAATGGTGCAGTTAGTTTAAAAGGAAGAGTCATATATATATATATATATAAAAAGTTAAGGGTTGAAAATTAAAACTTTTATGCTTACCCATTGGTCAACACCACAAATGATTAGCCTTTAATTATTATCGGTTCATTTGTATAAAACATATAAATATATATAAATATAAATGGATAAGTAGTTTAAAATCGTACAATGATGTTTTAGTGTGTTGAATCTTGTAATGTTTAATACAGTGTGAATAATTTGTGTAATAATGATATTCTAAAATGCTACTGATGTGGCAATGCATTAAATCCTTCAGGGTTTAATGCATTGGAGATGACCTTATCAGTGGCGTAGCCACATTAGGAGTTAGATGGGCTATGGCCCACCCTAGGTTTTATTTTAATAGTGTTATACCGTATAAATTTTTAGAATAATTTGGTCCATTGTGTTTTACCTTAACAAGTTTGACCCACCCTATTTGAGTGAGTTTGTATATTGAAACGGTATCGTCACTCAAGTTGCCTTTTAACATATTCTTTTATATAGCTACTAGCATTTCTTATAACTCCAAAGTTATTTTATAATTTTTACATTTCACTACCTTGTTAAAATCTACTTGGTTCTTTTAAGGGTAGTTGGAGGGTACCCTGACCCCGGATCTCTTTGAGATCCGCAGCGTCCAACCCGCAAGAGACGTCTGCCCGGCAAAGCACCTGGTCACAGTTAGCCCACAAAATTATACCGGCAATCCTTTATCGGACTCGAACCGGGTGTGCCCTGTGGATTTGCAGTGGCGGTACCTAACATGCTAAATGTTTACTCAGGGTAGGATCGAACCCCTGACCTCTAGGAAGCTCCTGGGGAAGATCCTACCACTAGGCCATCTAGGCAAGTGGTTACTTGTTTCTTTTAAGGAATAAGTAAATTTGCAATTTGAATTGATTTAGATTGTTATATGACTTGCATTCATAGATTTCTTCTTTTAAAAACAAAAATGGTATTTTTTACGTTTTAATCGGTACAATTTCATAGTTATCACCTACAATGAAGAATAGGTTCACTTTTAGATAACTTTTTTTTCCCTCTTTTAGTTTGATATTCGACCCACCCAAGATCAAAATCCTAACTACGCCACTGGACCTTATGGTATAAAGATGCAGCATTGCAGTCATTATCTTGATCCCTGTTACCACCTAATCAAATACAGAGTAAAAGAAGAAATTAAAACAAAAAATTCACACAAGGTGCTATAAATACACCATTGTACGTATAGTAAGTGGCGGCCAGATTAACAAAAACAAATATACTCCGTTACAAACTAACACAAAAACTAAATATGCCACAGCCCGACACTCCCTTGACGTTTACCGTCCGAAGACAAGCACCGGAGCTCATTGTTCCAGATAAACCCACGCCACGAGAACTGAAGCCTCTATCGGACATCGATGATCAGCCAAACCTGCGACAACAGATCTCGTCGATTCAAATTTATCGTGGAGATCCAAAAATGAATACTAAGAATCCGGCCAGTGTGATAAGGCAGGCTTTGGCCAAGTTGCTGGTGTTTTATTATCCTTTTGCTGGACGACTCAAGGAAGAAGGTCCAGATAGAAAGTTGATGGTTGATTGCGCAGGCCAAGGTATATTGTTTATCGAGGCCGAAGCAGATGTTAGGCTTGAGCAATTTGGTTACCCCTTACTTCCACCGTTTCCTTGCTTAGATGAGCTCCTTTACGATGTTCCTGGATCTTCCAAAATTCTTGACTCACCATTGCTACTCATCCAGGTGAAAACTCAATTTACTTAAAATTAACATATATACTCCCTCCGTCTCAAAATAAGTGTCCACTTCCAAAATATCTTAGCTTTACCATCTTACCTTCAAAATACATGTTCTCAAAACTGATACATAAGGGTCTGTGCAAAAAGTAAGGGTAATAGTGTCTTCACTACCACACAATGTAATATCTTAAATTCCGTAAAAACTGAAACATAACACTAGCTTATTTTGGGACCGAGGGAGTATAACTGTATAAACTTTGAGTTCTTTTAAGCCAGATTTTGTTTTTGTTGGCATAGTACACATGATAAGTTTCAATGAGAGTCAAACTGTTACATACAGTTAAAAATATTTATTACGTGATTGTTAACAGAAAATTCGAAAAGGTTATACATCATAATCAATTTTCTTGTTGTTATTACATAGTTGTACTGCTTGTATTGTTTTCCATTGTCATATATAAGGTAAAATGGTCATTTGTTAAATGTTAGTAGTAGTATGTATTACGGCCACTTTGATTAAATTTGAGCATATTATTTTACTAGGTGACACGACTCCTATGTGGGGGCTTCCTCTTTGCTACACGGCTCAATCACACCATGAGTGACGCAAAAGGGATCTCACAATTCAAGATCGCATTAGGTGAATTAGCACGCGGTGCATCCACACCATCAGTGTTGCCCATTTGGCGAAGAGATCTACTATTTGCAAGAGATCAACCACGCGTCACATGTACACATCCAGAGTTTGATGAAATGGGTAACACCCCGGATGAAATCATTACACAAGATGCCATGGCATACAAGTCGTTTTTCTTTGGATCTACAGAGATGTTAGCCATTCGTCAGATTCTTCCAGCACACCTAAAAAATCGCCCCACATTTGAGGTGCTAACTGCCTACCTCTGGCGTTGTCGTACCATCGCGCTCCGACCAAATCCTAAAGACAATATGCGGGTGGGATTCACCGTTGACGCACGTGCTAAGTTTAAATCTTTTATCCCCATAGGATACTATGGAAATAAGTTTGCGCTTGCAACTGCCATTTCCACAGCTGAAGATTTATCCAACAAACCATTAAGCCACGCGTTGGACCTTGTGATGACGGCCAAATTTAGTGTCACCGAAGAGTACATGAGATCACTAGCTGACCTAATGAAAATCAAAGATCGTCCTGTACTGAAACTTGATGCGACTCGATTCTATGTTGTCTCAGACTTGACTTGCGCCGAATTTGATGTAGTTGATTTCGGTTGGGGGAAGCCAGCATATGGAGGGCCATTCATAGGCGCCTATAGTTATGCTAGTATCTATACACCATATATAAACAATAAAGGTGAGTCCGGTACTGTTGTACCTATATGTTTGCCAAGTGAGATCATGAAAAACTTTGTAGAAGAGCTGCGTAGCATCTTGGTTCAAGACGACAACAACAATCATGTGTTACAAGATACGAAGTTGCCGGCTCTTTCTAGATTATAGTCTACATATATATATATATATATATATATATATATATATATATATATATATTGGAATGATCTAGAAGGAAATGCATTTTTGGGGGGAAAGGGGAAGTGTTAATATGTATCAGGAAACATATTACCTTCATCCATACAAATCTCGAAAAAAGCAAACTGAAATTTAATAAATGTTAATCAGAATCGATGCTATGAATGTTAAGCTTCCTTGATAAATTCTTTCTTCAAGTTATAACATCGATTTATGAATATTAGATCCAAATCCGTTAATATGCATCGCGGTGCATATTAGTTAATATGCATTGTGATGCATATTAACAATAAAAATATTTTTCAAATAATGTGAAGTTTTAATATGCATCGCGATGCATATTAGTTAATATGCATCACACTGCATATTAACAATTTATTAAATAAATATTCATCAATTAATGTTATGAATTAAAAATGAAATTCATTCGTTAAAATATTCTTTATAGCATCGATTTTGATTACTATTTACCGATAAAAATAATTTTTTATTGACGTTTTGATTGATAATTGTAATATGCTTCTTGATGCATACTAACGCTTCCCCATTCCCTCAAAAAGACACTTCCCTCTTGATCACTACCATATATATATTTTATAAAACATGTTTCTGCTTTTTGGCTTCCCCTTAGGGATCTTTAATAAATCATCCAAAAGAAGATTATAGACTTACATATTTTTTATTCAAGAAGAGAATACACAATATGACACTGATCATGATCAAAATAAAATCGCCCCACAAGATAACACGGCACCACAAGATGACATGGCATACAAGTCATTTTTCTTTGGATCTACCGAGATGCCACCAATTCGTCGGAAATGATCAATTATAACTTTAGTCGTAACATTGTTAAGTGCTTCTTTCTTTATAGAACAAATCAAAACATTATTCAAATAATTATTTCCCTAACTATTCCGTAAATGTGTTTTCATAAGATTCATTTTAGAAAAATATCTATCAACAGTCGCATTTGCAACCGGCAAAACCAGAGCTAATTTCAGCAAGTGATAGACCACTCAGAAAGAAAGATGCATTTTCATTTCCACCATCACACGAACAAGGTCAGCTATCAAGTTAGCAAACATATTACTACTCTTCATAATCTGATAATAAACCTCACCTTGAAACATGAAAGATAACCTATCATCGACACTAGAATCATTTGGATACATCTCGCTAAGCTTTACAAACTTTGATGCGTCAAAGTTAATGAAGGAACCACATGGACTTAAAGCCATCATATTTTCAAGCAATTCAATATTTACCTCATTAAAAATGATCACCAAACTCCTGAATTTGCATATCCTAAACCGTGTTAAAAATATCAATCTCAAAATGATATTGATTAGTGATTTTGATCCTTCGATTTCTTGGAGCAACATACAAATCTATCATTTTCACCATAGGAAGGTCATGTTTTTTATAGAAAGAACATACTTTCTTCAAAAATAATGTAAATCCTGTTTTTCAAAAGTCTTATAATGCTCATTTAGTTCATCTAAAGAAAAAGCCGCTTGCAATATATCTTGATCATTTCATTGAAGATGTCGTGACAATACATTTGTGAGCCCTTTTCCAATTAAGTACAGGAACATAAGATCATTAAACCATATATAGTGCATATATATTGGGCTATTCTTTTTGTAATAAAAATAGACATATAGTTTAGTACTTTAGTTAGTAATTATTCATGGAAAAAATTGCACTTAAATAATTTCACTAGTAGCACAAAAAATTTTCACTAGTTGCATTTCTACTAAAATATATAATTTTTTAAATATTTACACTACTCGGATTTTTTTGAACAGTAGCACGTGCTACCCCCGCCGACCTACTAGTTCCGCCCCTGGTTCTCGTACCATTGCGCTCCAACCAGATCATGATCATACCATTGTTGTAAGTCTCTAGTTCTAGGATCGATAACTTTGTTATATGTAGTATTAAGGTGCGGAATCCCTTAATACGTCGTTATCTTACTATAACGAATAAGTTTGCGTTTTGTTTTTACTAATACTTAGCTTTAAACGATAAAACGTCAAAGCCTAGCATTTAGAACGTTTTCTCTGGATTATTCAATTCGCAGGTGTATTAATTGAATGACAAAAGTTCTTTTTAAGTCGAACCGAATCAAACATATATACTTTGATCAGCTCGCAGGTCATGGGCCTGCGAGTCCAACTCAACTTGCAGCCCAAGCCCAGCATGGCTTCGGTTCGCTATACATTGTATTGCGAGTTCAGATCTCATCTCGCATCGCAATGTCTTGCGACTTGAGATCTCGACTCGCTATACATATTTATTTCGTTTCTGATATTCATCTAATACTTTAATATAATAATATATTTAATGAATATTAATAACAAAACAAACATTTATTTACAAACCTAAACCAATGTACAAACATGACAACAATTATACCAATCCTATTTCAAGCTAGATTTGTTGTCACAAACTATGTCTCAACAGACTCCCCCTTGACAATAGCTCTAGCGTCTTTATCTTCACGCTTGTCTTTAGTCTTCATTTTTAAATTTTACTTCATGCATATATTTTCATTCTAATAGAAGTCTTAACCATCATTTGATAATCACCACATGCTTCTGTCATCAAGATTCTCTTCTCATTTAACTTCAACAAATCTTTCTTTGACATGTTCATTAGGTGTCGATGGTCATAAACTCTAAAAATTTCACGTTCACCACCCTCAACTTCATCATCAACTTCAACCATGACAGTCTCCAGTTTCTGAATCCACATGTCAACTTTTTATATTTCCCAAAATATCATGTAGCATTGTATTTAGTGAAATCTGCTGAACACACTTGACAGCTGGATACACTTTCTTTCTCCTTCTCCTTCTAGTCCTTTGACTTTTCTCCTGTAACTTTATCGTTTTTCCATTCTTTGGCTTAATCTTTTCAAACTTCCCCGAACGAACCTCAATCTTGATTATATGTTCTACATATCGACCAACAAAATCATTATCTGGATTCTTCAAAGATAATCTAGCCAAGTCTCGAATCTCATACTTAGGTAGAGAACTAAACACTGCAAGCTTTCGCTCAAAATATTGAACTCCGTCAAACCTTTTAATTGCGAAAAGCTTCAGGTCAGAGTAAAAATACCAACTGATAATCCCTCTACGCGCTTCGCGTTTTCCTGTGATATCAACCTCCGAAACTCCAACCCTTTTCTTCTTCATTTTCTCTATAGATCTGAACATCGGATTGTCCTTATGTTTATCAGGAATCTCTTCTTCATAATCGGTTGAATCATCGATATCTTCATATACATCAACAACTTTTGGACCTTCTTCATCTTCAAACACATTCTCTGTTCTAGATGGGCTCACATGGTGTTCATCTATATTTGCATCTAGATCTACACCCATGTCTAGCTCAATCTCTGAAACAGCAATCCAATCTTCAGGTGGTTGAAACTCTCATTCTTTCAAATCATAATTAATATCTTAATCTATCTCATCAAAAAAATCATCTTCTGAATCTGATAGATCAAGCATTTCAATCCCTAGAAAACACAAACACAAATAACTATTAACAATCTAAATTCCTTCATTGATTTCCCTGAATCAATCTAAGAATATATTTATTAATCCTTTTGTGTAATTAGTCTATAACATAAACACAATTAATAACTTATAAATCTTTTATTGATTACCTTGAATCAATCTAAGATTTCTTAAGTCTTTTATAAAACACTTAACAAATATTAATTAAACTTAAACTCTAATATTTTGTGAATAAACACCAAACATTTAAGTTTACAATTAATTAACTTATATAATTCTAAGACTTAATTGAACTGTTATCTTTTCAAAAACTTAACTTTCAATTATATCTTTAAATTATATATCTTTGTCTAGTTAAAGATTTTACATATCAAACTTGTCAGTTATAACCAACTCTGAAGTCTTAAATATGTAAGTTATCATAGAAATTTGACCGCCAAAACTAATTGGGACTCGCCGCTCGACTACTCAATGTGTCGGAAGACTTTCGATCACAATTCTATATATCATATATAACTTAAATAATTTCTAATATATTTAACTTGTAAATATAATCTCAAGCCGAATATATCACCAAAAATATTAAGTTACGATTATTCAGTTACAATTATAATTTACAATCATAATTCAACTAAATCCTAAATACAAATAACTACACAAGTCTAAACTATCTTACCAGCTTCACTTGTACCCGCAGTACTTGTACTAGCACCATCACCACTTTTATCAACACCAGACTCCCCCTGAACATTAGCTTGCTCACTAGTCTCTGAAGGACCAGTCGGCTCACTATCTTTTGTTGCACTGGGATCATCATCTTTGTCTTGATTTCTTTTCCTCCTCAGCTCATCTTCTTTGCAAGACTCTAAATATACCATTATCTCCCCCTGAGCTGACTGTCCTAAATTCACTCTTAACACTAAGCGTTCTAAGGAATCAAGCTTCAGTCGCTGGGTAGTAAAATCTTGTAGCAATGTGGTATGAGTCTCCAGCAGTGTCTTGTAAGATGTACTCTGTTGAGTAATCTGTTGTGCAAACAGAAGATTCTGAGCTACCAACTCTAGAATTTGTGAAGTAAGCTTCTCTAACTTCTTAACCCTAGACTCTAAGAATGTAATCCTTTCAGCATCAGTTGTAGGGGTAACAGAGATAGTTGATGGTCCAAGTGGTGTGAGTGAGGCAATATGAGAATCAGGAGTAAGTGGTTGTGTAGGTTGAGATAAGGCTGTTGTGAGTAAGCTAGCAGCAAATCTGCTTGCTTTAGTAGTCGGAAACTTAACCGAACGTACTAAATTCATAATCTCAACCTGTCCAGTTATATGAAATTAAATAAGTAATTGTTACAGATTACTCTGCCTCAATCTCTAATCAATTATATAGCACATCTAGAACTAAACTTATATCCCTTACCTTCATAGGTACATATATCTGTTCGGGAAATTCAAGTACTAGCTGTGTATTTGATCGAACCATCATGATCAATATTTGCAAAGCATACCGCCTTTTCGTCGTAATGCGGGTGAATTTATATAATATTGTGGTTGATTAAACAAAACATCGTCCAAGCTAGGTACTGTAGTTTTCGTCGGGTTCCTTGTATCTAATAATTTTCATGTATTTTAAATTTCTTGTGCTCCTCGACCCATATGATTAATTATTATTGCACCTTAATTAATTAAATGGTGTCTTCGATAATATCCAGCTCATTGCATACGCAATTAGATGTTAATTAATAATTTATTCCATCATAGGGCCACATGTAGCATACATTATATTTCGGGAGTTGATAAATACAACAAAAAAAACTGATTGTTACACCAAACTGTACAACAACTGTTGCATACAGTACAAGTACATTAAAGCATAATTTTAATGTTTCAATCATTTTCTTTGTTGTATTTATCAGCTCCCTTATATTCCTTGCAGATATAATTAATGTGTGTAAAACCACATTTTTCTATAAAATATATATAAAAAATAGAAGATAATTTAATAAAATTGACGTCTAGTGTATAGTGATTGGTTGAAATATTAAATAAATGGTTTGGTTTGCATATATGCTAAATAAAATATCGGCCAGCTATTTATTTTGAAAATACAACTTAATTTATTGAATAAGTTTTTATTTTTAGGATTTCTTACAAAGAGAAAAAAGCAAGAAGGATGTCATGTTCCAAAAATCTGAGGTTACTCATTATATCTTACCTTCACATTGGTAAAATTGCAGTCTCTTTCATTTGATAAACAGAAATATGGCTTCTATAATCAGGGAGTTTGCTCACTTACATATCCCACTTGAAGACGTACGAAAGGCCACCAATGACTTCGCTCCTAAACATATCATCGGGAAAGGTGGCTTTGGGTTCGTTTACAAAGGACAACTCATGCGTTGCGGGCAGTTGATTAGAATTTCTGCACGGAGGTTAGACCGTAGGTATGGGCAAGGAGACGTTGAGTTCTGGACCGAGGTATCGGTTCTTTCTAATCTCCAGCATGAAAATATAGTCTCTATGATTGGGTTTTGTGACGAAAACGGTGAGAAGATCATCATAAACCACCATTATCCCAAAGGTAGTCTCTTGATGTATCTAAGCAATCCGACCCTCACATGGACACAAAGATTGAGGATATGTGTTGGTGTTGCGCGTGCATTAAGTTACATCAATAATGAAGATGGACGAAGTTATGCAGTGTTACATCGTAACATCAATAGCTCCACGATATTATTAGATGATAAATTTGAGGCCAAGTTATCCGGTTTTGAATATTCAATCAAATATTCATTATACCGAAAGGACCAGGTTCTCCTTTCCGAAGCAATTGGCACAACAGGGTACATGGACCCATCAATTCAAAAGACAGGAGGGGTGACGCACAAGTCAGATATCTACTCATTTGGCGTTGTTTTGTGGGAGATATTATGTGGGAGGAAAGCATTTATTCCAAATGAGGATGAGGATAAGCGGTTTTTAGCATCAGTGGCCAGATTTCATTATGAAAACAGAACGCTAAATGATATAATTCAGTCTGATCTACGGAATCAGATGGCCCTGGAATCACTCACCAGCTTCTCAAAGGTAGCGTATTCTTGCTTAAAGGATGAGCGTGTACAGCGTCCAAATATTAACAGTATTGTCCATGAACTTGAGAAGGCATTGGAACTTCATCTGCCATATGAGGATATGGTAACCTACTACAGTGTCCATTATACTATTAGTTTAATTGCTTCTTATTGTTTGTATTGATGGTAAAGGAACTTTCAAAAAATGGGGGTTATTCATACAACGGTCACAAAACAGGTGAAATAGATCACTAGTTGGATCAGGTTTGGTTGTTTTCGTTCACATTCCAACAAGACCCGAGCTATAATTTCTTCTTTTTACGTTCATCTTCTCCGCTTTTGATTTTCCTCAAGAACGCCAAAAACACAAATAAACTTTAGAGCCACTAACAACATTAACGTTATAATAATCAATAAGGTACTTTTTGTTAGGATAATGTTGAAGATACTTTTTGTTAATATACAATAAAAGCCACTCTACTTTTCAGCGTATCGAGTATATCTCTATCCTTTCAAAAGTATTCAACAAAATCTCTTTCGACTTTCATTCTCAGTGACAGTCTTCTACTAGAAACTCTCAAAGTAACTCTCTTTCCCCTTGTCTTGTAGAGAAAGAAATTTGAACGCTTGAAGATTCAACTCGGTGACTTAAGGATTCGACTCAATGATATACGGTTGGCCACAGAAAACTTCTCGGAGTCATACCAATTTGAGGTTACGAGGTTTTATAACTTATATAGAGCAGAACCCAAGCATTTTGATAAACTAAATCCTTCCACCATTGGAAGGAAGAGAAACAGCTCTGTGATTATAAAACGCATACGCCCAAGAGAAGACGATAGAGGAGATGTGTTCTTTACGGAGATTGTCATGCTTACCACTTGTAAGCATGACAGCATAGCCAGTCTACTTGGATTTTGCGATGAAGATTCTGAGATGATCCTTGTCATTGAGCAAGTTTCAAATGGATACCTTCATGATTATCTGAAAAACATCAAAGACAAGCCTATACTTACTTGGGCAAAACGACTGAAAATATGCCTTGATGTTGCACGTGGTTTGAAGTATATTCACACTAAGATGGAGGATCAAAATACGATAATACACCGCGATATAACTAGCGCATCCATTGCAGTGGACGAGAATTGGGGGGCAAAGATTGTGGACTTTGGGCTCTCAGTATTCCTGCCTCCGAATCAAGATGACGACGCTCTCCATCATAAATATGTTAATGGCACTAATAATTACATTGATCCAGAATATATAAAGACGGGTAAGTTGAAAAGAGAATCGGATGTATATAGTTTCGGAGTAGTTTTGTTTGAAGTTCTATGTGGGAGAGTAGCCTCTGACAAAATTTACATGAAGGAGAGTAAACAAGGGTTGGCTCATGTGGTACGAAGAAACATCAATGAAGGACTGATAGAAGAAATGGTAGATTCTGTTATAAAGCAAGAAAGTGGACTCAACAAATATTCGTTGGATACATTTATAGAAATCGCATCTGAATGTGTAGCGGAAACTCAAGACCAACGTCCAACAATGAATGTCGTTGTGAATGAGCTCGAGAAGGCCTTGCTCTTACAAGTAAGTCAACATATTAATAATTATCTATCCTCACTTCAATTTTATTTGTTGGCGTGGTCCATATTACTCCATATACCGAAAAAATGTTAATAACAAATAACATTTAATTTGTTTCCCATAAAAGCCAAATAAATTCAAATTGATAACCGATACCCGAGTGATTGAACTCCCCTAACTTTTACTACCTAATATAAATCATAAAACTTAGAAGGTCAAACAGGTGGGTTGTAATGGCCAATTAACATAGGGGTTGTGGATTGTGTAGCCATTATTACTTTTTTTTTTTTATTGTTTTATATTCACAAGTTTGTTTAACATAAGGTTATGTTATTGTGAGTATATATAAACTTTATATGTTCAGCATATCTAGAGTACACTTTCGTTTTAAAGATAGATTTATACGGACTATATGATTAAAATTACATCGGTTGCATATAACCACATTTACATGGATGCGATTCAGGAGGAAAGCGAGGATATACAAGGCAACCAACAGGAAGTTGCTACCTCACCATCTCCGGTAGATCTCATTAAGGACAACATGGTAGTTTTATCTTTTCGCTACTTCTCTCGTTTCTAATCGATCTATAGATACCAGATTGCCTGTTAACTATTGTACCCAACAATAGAGAAAAGAAGATAGACTAACTTACAATTTAGATTGCTCACAATAGACTAAAAAGAAAATAAATATAAGTAAATCAGATTTTAGTTTTTTCACTACCTAGCTAAAAGCAACCAACTGCACTAACTAAGTAATCCTAAACTCGAACTTGTATTTTTAGTGTTCTATATCAAGTAAATTTTACAGTCACGAATCTCATTTATTACTCTTAATACTAATAGAAAAAAATGCTAAATGTAATCCTAGTTAAGTATACTATTGTTCATTTACCACAATACTAGCATATTGTACTTGGTAGAGCGATCCGAACCGTACCAAAATTTTATGGTTTCACGAACTTCGACCCCTTACCGAAATGAAACCCGTTGTGTGTGGCTATGGTTTTTTTAGGATTTGCCGTTGATTTCTCTTCAAGATTGCTTTTGTCTGATATGGTGTGACGAAGGTTGAAGCTAGAGGTTCAACAAATGGTCTAAAGTTGAGATGTAGTAATAATTAAAAGGCTAAAAGGACAAATTTATTCACGTACTCAACTCATATAAATAGAGTTATTAAGTAATCTGACTTTTTGATTACAAATTTATTCACGTACTAAACATATTTTTTTATTACTGTAGAATAGGACATGAAATGTAAATGTACAATTAAAGTTTTATACATGGTTAGTATTCTACAGTCTACACCATCAAGTTAAAACATATATATATACTAATGTGTTTAACTTTTCAATGCAGAAACACATAAAAACAATTATTCGTAAAGAGAAAATGACACAACGTTTTGGACCCAAAAGGCATTACAGTTCAGGTGTGGATGATGCAAATGAAATTACACCTCAACTCAAACAGGTAAAAAATATTGAAGTAACTAACTTGAAATTCATTCTTGTTGGAATATACAGTAATACTTGAGAATGCAACGTTCTCTTTTTTGAATACAAATTAAAGTTTTCGAGGAAACAATACAACAAATATATCATTTATTCACAATTTTTTTCCATATTCTAATAAACGCGTAAACTTATGTTAATTCGTACTTATAATTGTGTAAAAAATTGTTACATCAAAATGTGAAGAAATATAAATACTTATCACAATCGTCACATATATAAGTGTAAGGAAAAAACGTTTACACTTAAAAGTGTGAATAAATCTAAATAATCCACATTTATTGGTGTGAAATTCGATTTCTAAATCTCAATTTATCCACACTTCCCCTAGTTTGCACGGAAAAATCATGTGTTGCAAATTAATTCCACAGTTTTAAGTCTTGACAAGTTGTAATTCTTCATACTTATAGGTGTGAGTTTTTTTTTTACATATATAGGTGTGGAAAATCTCATCTTTTACAAAAAGTTTTACACACTTTTTAGAAGCGTGTAGAAAAATATGTGGTAAACTATAATTTTGTGTTGTGAAAATAAGATAACCAGTGTGTTTGACAACTCCATCTTAAGGGATAATTGAGGATTTTTGGCTAATGAGATTCTAATTTTTAATAACTTCATCCCTTATAATATAAAATTACAATCATTGTTTGGTATAAAACATAGAATATGGCTTATTTTTAATGAAATCAAGTAGAATTTTTATGAGTAGCTTATCTAAAGAATCTTCATCCTATATTATTAAATTACTACATAGCCCTTATTATATTTATTAGAAAGTTTGAAGTTATATTTTTTATGTTATAAATAATAGTCCAATCTACTTTGTCAAATATTTATTAAAAAATAAATTTTTTACCGCTTCGATCACAAATAAAACTCCAACTCAGCTCGCACCTCTAATTCTCGTATTTAGCTCCATCTAATTTATATACGGACTACAATTCCAACTAATGTTCGGACTGTTATTCTAATTTATTATATAACGACATTAATTGAATTTCAAATTTTAGTTCAATTATCTTTTGACACTGTTTTATGTTAAATTTAAATAATTTAGCAATGTATGATGGTGTCTTTAAAATTTATATGTTTGGGCATAAATTAAATACTTAATCCATATTATTTTATTAGATATGAAAACTAATGATAGAAAAATACGACGCCACTCTAAATAAATTGGTACTAACCACTAGAATTTATTGTTAATATTATATATCTATTACATTTATTGTTATAGAATATTAATTAGAATGTATTGTTACTTGTTTCTTTTACTTTAATTTTGTAATACACCCTTTTACTAGAATCTACGACGCTCGATAAAGGACGGAATTTTGAGTGATCTCAAGAAGATGGATGCACTTATGTTGGCAGACAAAAGTCCTGTAAGACCCTCTCGTTACTTCATTCCGTATTTTGTTGATTGTTATCACGATTTACTCTATAATACCCGCGTCTCAAAATAGATGTCTGCATTATTATTTATATATGTCCTAAGATACTTGTTTAGTTGAAAAAAAATAACAAAAAAAATTAATTAATTATCAGTTTTACTATCATTTATTACTGTAAACCGTTTAATTTTAAGTAAATTCGATCAAACTTACATTTAATATATAAAAGAAAAACTTACATGATTTACCCATCATATCATTAAAATGATTGGTGGACATAATTTTGTAGGCCTAAATGTTAGCCTAAAAATATGATTGATAAATGTGAAAAATTGATTTGATTAGATTAGAACCAACAATCATTTGTAGGCTAACATTTAGGCCTACAAAATTAGGTCCACCAATCATTTTAATGATAGAGTAATGCTAAATAGATATAATTACATAGGCATAAAAGTTGACTTACTTATTTGATTGGTTATTTTTTTTCTCTTTCCTAATCTCATCAAATCAATTTTGATGAGATTATGAAAGAGAAAAAAAAACAACCAATTATATAAGTATGTCAACTTTTAGGCCTATCTAATTAGGTATATTTAACATTACTCTTAGAGATAGAAAAATTGGTGGGGACATTTTTTTTGAGGGAAGCATTGAATAACATTCTTATTTCTGTAATATACATAAGACACAAAATAGAGATGGTATGTATAACAATTCATGTATCACTGGCTACATGAAAAAGGTCAGTGATAAATACAACAAGTTTTTTGATAAATACAACAATTTTATGTATATATATTGTACTGTACAAAACTCCTAAGCATATAATTTGTTGTATATTTCAAAAAGTTTTTTGTATTTATCGATACCCCATGAAGG
Organism: Pseudognaphalium luteoalbum; assembly: GCA_963422505.1. Classification (NCBI taxonomy): domain Eukaryota; kingdom Viridiplantae; phylum Streptophyta; class Magnoliopsida; order Asterales; family Asteraceae; genus Pseudognaphalium; species Pseudognaphalium luteoalbum. The sequence goes on along the minus strand of OY730198.1, from coordinate 2,950,641 downwards.
TGAAGTATGCATGGTATGTAGGGTCGTTTCTAAGCTAAGTGTTTACTATTAGTATACTAATCCCTTCATCTCATCCAAAGTGTCTACCTTACATTTTTGGTTATCCCAAATAAGTGGTCACTTTCATGTTATAACCAATTGAAAAAGACTTAAGTTGGTAGATATATAATTTGATTGGTTAAAAGTGTAATTAGTGAAGAATTTTAAAATCATGTGCAAAGTTAAAATAGACACTTTGACTGAGACGGAAAGAGTATTAGTATAGACAAATGACAACGTGACTCTTTTTACCTATCACTAATCAATAATGAATTTTCACATTATTACTTTAAGGATGAGCGAGGAGTGCACCCAAGTGTGGATCCAACAATCGAATTGAAATTAACGCAGAAGAATCTTGTAAGATATGATCCTCCTTTCGACTTTCGTATTTGTATTCTTCATCATTGTGTCGTAATACATTTTTTGTTATCTTCACTTATTGATAGGAAAACATCATATCATAAAAAAATCATATATGTAGCTAGGATCGATAGGATAATAAGAAAGAGAACTTCGATAGGATTAGCAGCTATAAATTGTTAACATTTATATGCATCCATTACATTAATTGATTGGCAATTATTCTCAACCCAACTTATTTATTAAAATTTTATCATTATCATCAAATTAACTATATAACGGGGATTACAAACAGTCTAAGACGTAACTGGTAGCAGCTAAGAATTTCGATGATTCGATCAGCCTTTTATAACGTTAAATTACCAAGACTACCCTAATTTACCACAGTTTTCTGTAAATTTCAATTTCTATAAGCTGTAACACCTTTCCCCCCGAACACAATAATAATGCAGGAAAACAAATTGGAGCACTTGAAGATTTCACTTAGCGAAATAGTGTTGGCCACGAATAACTTTTCTGAGGCATACCTCACTCAGACTACCAACTACTATAACACATATAAAGCCGAACTTGACTTCTCTAATAGAATAAAACGATCATCAATAGAAGGGAACACTGTAATCATAAGACGCGTCATACCTAGGGAAGACAAACAAGGAGAAGAAGTGTTCTTTACAGAACTTGAAATCCTTTCTAAGTGTAAGCATCGCAACATAGCCACTCTAGTTGGATTTTGTGATGAAGATTCTGAGCTGATCCTTGTCATTGAGCATGCTTCTAATGGGTACCTTTACGATTATTTGGAGAACATCAAAGACAAGCCTATTCTTACTTGGGACAAACGTTTGAAAGTTTGCCTTGACGTTGCATATGGATTGAAATATCTTCACTATAGGATGGAAGATCAGAAGACAATTATAAACCGTGGAATAGGGAGCCACAACATTGTGTTGGACGATAAATGGGTGGCGAAGATCCGCTTCTTTGGGTTCTCGGTGTTCCTGCCTCCAAATGAAGATCACGAAGATCTCCATCCCAATACGATTGTGAGGATGAATAAATACACTGATCCAGAATATCGTAAGACAGGTAAATTGAAAAGAGAATCGGATGTGTATAGTTTTGGTTTAGTTTTGTTTGAACTTCTGTTTGGGAAGGTAGCTTATGACCCAACTTACGTTCAAGAGGGTAAGAAAGGGCTAGCTTCTGTGGCAGCGGCAAGGCTTCCATGAAGGAACGCTAATGAAAATGATAGATCCAATACTAATGGAAGGAAGTGGTGACTACAGTTTTACCCTGAATAGAGGACCCAACAAGAATTCTTTGGTCAAATTCATAAAAATTGCGTATGAGTGTTTGGCAGAAATTCAAGACAAACGTCCTACAATGAAAGTGGTTGTTAAGGAGCTTCAGAAAGCCTTATACTTTCAAGTAAGTTGACACTTCAAAAACATAACCTTATATTTTCTCTTAATATTTTATTTATCACTAACAGTGATCAGTGTGGTTATATATTTTAGTTTTTAATGACATATCATAGAATTTTTGATGATATTAGTTTAACATACATAAAACCTAGCTTCAGTTGACCATGAGTATGAATTACGGATATGGTTATGTTAATAAAAGTCAGAGTGTCAGTATCTAAGCATATAAAAAAGACCTATATCAGGTAAGTCTTCTTGTACTTTTAGAAAATAAGTGGTACATATTTCATGCATAAGTCATATGTATAAGGCATATAATATTCAAATAGTTTTTGAGGTTTATATATAAACATATGGAGGTTTTCTTGTTGATTTAGTGTCAGTTTTCAAACTTAGATACTGATTCTTGTTATTCACTGTATCTTGGCTGACAGGAAAACAACAAGGACGACCCCAGAATTCCACTTGAAGACATAACAAAGGCCACAAGAAACTTCCATGAATTGAATTGCATTGGGAGAGGAGGATTCGGGAATGTGTATAGAGGAATAGTTCCCCAAGGTGATGGATTAAATACCATTGTTGCAAAGCGATTGGATACAACGCGGGGTCAAGGGGAACAACAATTTCGGAATGAGCTCCAAATTCTTTTCGAATATAAGCACGAGAATGTCATCCGTCTTGTTGGCTATTGTGATGAAAAAGATGCAAAAGTCATTGTTTATGAGTATGCATCTTTAGGTAGTCTTGATAAATACTTGAATGATGTTCGTCTTACATGGATGAAACGGCTTAACATATGTGTTGATGTTGCAATTGCGTTGGAGTTCCTTCATGGAGGAGTTGCAACACAAGCAGCGGTGATACATAGGGACATTAAAACTACTAATATTCTATTAAATGATGTGTGGAAAGCAAAACTCGCCGATTTTGGGCTTTCGTTGATATGCGCAATAAATAAAGAAACACACTATGTGATCGATCATGCTTGTGGTACAAAGGGCTATGTGGACCCACTTTATCGAAGTTCTGGTTTCTTAACAATGGAATCCGACATATATTCATTTGGTGTGGTTTTATTTGAGATCTTATGTGGAAGATCAACATTTAGGATCCACAAAGATGAAGGTCAGTTTCTGCCAAGTTTCATTAAACAGAAATTTGAAGAAGGAAAACACGATGAGGTGGTTCTTGATGCTATCAAAGCACAGATCAATCCGAAAGCACTGACTACATTCCAAAGGATTGCCTACAGGTACTTACATGATAATAGAGAAAATCGACCAACGGCAAAAGAAGTTTTGAAACAACTTAAGAAGGCATTAAAATTCCAAGTAAGTTATCATACTTTTATAATGGAGGGTTCCTTTGAATGCAAGTATATTTACCAAATTTGTCATATATATATTCATTAGGAACTAGTTAATGAAATAGTAAAGTATTATCATATTTGACTCGGTGTAAATCAGTTTTTAAATTGATGTACGTTAACATTTGTCTTCACAAGTATTAATATTATGCATTTTGATGCATACTAATTTGTAAAATCTATCAAAAAATGAAAAAAATAAAGTTGTCGAAAATATGCCTTGAGTGATCTTAAATCGAAGAGGATAAAACGCTGAATTTTATGATGCAATTTTCATAATTTTTCGACTTTTCGTTTGTGAGATAATTTGTTTTAAGGGTAAATGAGTTTTCTTTGTACACGTGGCATATTCTCATTGGTACTTCCATGTTGTCACTAAATTCCCATGAAGTGCATACCACAATAATAAGATGCACCTTAATTTGATTAGATGAACTGAATGGTTAGATCAACACTTCCTCCCTTCCCTCAAAAAATGCACTTCCCTCTGGATCATTCCACTATATATATATATATATAGAGAGAGAGAGAGAGAGAGAGAGGGAGAGGTGAATTCTTTTAAGGATGGAAAAAAAACAGAGAATGGGAGAACCAATAGAATTATTCCAATTCTCTACAAAACTCACTTTAATTTTTACCCCCATGGTTAATTATCTCACAAACTGTAAATTCATAAATTATAAAAATTACATATTCGGAACCAACGTCTTTTTCTCTTTGATTAGAGATGTCATAAGCTATACTTTCGATGAATTTTTTTTTCTTCGTTTTTTTACCGGATTTTACAATATAATCACATGTGATTTTTTGATAAAAAAAGTTAAAATTTGTTCACGATTATTTATTCATGGTATATGTTATTTAACACGTGATTACAACTTAATATTCATCCACATTAATAGTTATAAAGAAAAAATTAAAAATTGCATTGGTTTTCATTAAAAATCACATGTGATTGCTAGTTGTACATTTAATCACATGTAATTTGTTATATAATCACATATGATTTTGTATATAATCACATATGATTTTCATTTAAAAATTGATATTTGATTAGCAATTTACCGATATATGATAATTAATGTATGATTTCAACTTGATTTTTACTTGATTGTACAATTCTTAGTCAATGATTTAAAAATCCGTATTTGATTACTCTTTAATCACAAGTGATTGATACTTTGATGTTCAATCGCATGTGATTACACTTTAGTTTTTCACGTCTTAATCTCTTTACATCATCAATGATTTGAATTTAAAGTTTAATCGGAAATATAAGCGGGTGTGATTATTTTTTAGTGGTAAATCACATGTGATTTCATATTAAAAGTTTCTAAAAACCCAAAAAAATGGAAGAAAAAAAATTTCGTCGAAAGTATATCTTGATGAATCTAGAATCGAAGAGAAAAAGACGTTGATTCCGAATATATAATTTTTATAATTTGTAAACATACGGTTTGTGAGATATTTAGATTTGAAAAAAAAGGTGAAAATGGGTATTTGAAATGGATCAATCCTTTTGGTTCCTCCATTCTTCATTTTTTTACCATTCTTTTTTAACTTTCCTCTCTCTCTCTCTATATATATATATATATATATATATATATATATATGGTATGTTTGGCTAAACTAACTGTAGCTGTAAGCTGTAGCTTTTATAAAGAGCTATAATTGCTGAAGCTTATACATGTATACGTTTGACAAAGTAGCTATAGTTGTAACTTGATAATGTAAAATTAAATAAAAGAGTATTGAAAAAAAAAACTTTAATGATAAATGCAACTACCAAAATAAAACTATAGAGTAAGGTTCAAATGAGTCCATGATTTTTGAGTGAGACTAAGGGAACCAATAATATCATACCACATGTACAAAGAGAATGTTCCATACTACAAAACCCATTTACCCCAAACATCAATTATCTCACAAACGACAAATCAAAAAATCATGAAACTTGCACCATATTTTTCAGCGTTTTATCCTCTTCGATTTGCCGTCCCTCAAGGCATACTTTCGATAAAAAAAAATTTGGTTTTTTGGTGGGTTTTATAAATTAGTAACACATGTGTTAGAGATTGATTGTACATTTTATTTACGGTCATGGTTAGGGTTTAGGGTTAGGATTTAGCTGGGTTCATGGTTTAGGGTTTAGATCTTATATTTTAGTAGGGTTTATGGTTTATTAGGGTTTAGGGTTTAGTATGATTTAGGGTTTAGAGTTTTATAAAGCGTTTAGGGTTTGGGGTTTGGGGTTTGGGGTTTATAAACCCTAAACCCTAAACGCAACACTCTAACACATGTGTTAGTAACATATGAAACCCACCAAAAAAATGAAAAAAAAATTCGTCGGAAGTATGCCTTGAGGCACGGCAAATCGAAGAGATTAAAACGCTGAAAATTATGGTGCAAGTTTCATGATTTTTCGATTTGTCGTTTGTGAGATAATTGATGTTTGGGGTAAATGGGTTTTGTAGTATGGAACATTCTCTTTGTACATGTGACATGATATCATTGGTTCCCTTAGTTTCACACAAAATTTTAGTCTCATTTGAATCTCACCCTAAAACTATAACATGAACAAAAATATTGATAAAAAGGTTACTTTTCACAATATGTTATATGACTATTTTATGACACTCGGATTCTATATGCTTAATAATGGTCATATTGATATGACATGTAAATTTTTTGTAAGAGTATACAAGATTCTAAACGAACTTATTAATTTAAGCTAATGTTGCAATAAATAAAGAATCATGTTAACTGTTGTATGTTACTGCTGAAATTTAAGGGTCTGTTATTTGGAGGAAAAAAAACACATTTAATATATTATAATAAAATAATAATAATGAATTGAATGGTTTGGATTCATGTGCATGTTTACATCGAAAATATATAAAATAATGAAACGTGATATGAAGGGTAAAGAGTAATTTGGCTTGTTAAAAGCTCCACAAAATTTAAAACGCTAATTTTGATAGCTTTTAGATTTGGAGCTTTTCAAAGAAACTAAAAGCTTCACTACAAAAAAAATGTTAATTCTTCACGCTTTTTTCTTTACACTTTTAAAAAGTGTTAACTTAATTGCTAAGTTATTCACACTTATAAGTGTGTACAAAATGTTCACGCTTTTAAGCATGAATAAATTGAACTAATAACAATATCTATCACAATGTTCACACTTATAAGTGTGAAAAAATTGAACAAAGTCCACACCTAAAAGCGTGAAGATCATTTCGTAACACTCAATTTGTTCACGCTTCTTAAGCGTGAAGAATTTGGGTGTTAAGAAATGATCTTTACACTTTAAAGTGTTGCAAATTTTGAATTTTTTCACGCTTGTAAGCGTCAACATTTTTTACACACTTATAAGTGTGAATAACTTAGCAAATAAGTTAACACTATATAAAAGCGTGAAGAAAAAAACGTAAAGAATTAACACTTTTATTGTTATGCTTAAAGCTTCCCTATCCAAACAAAGCTATATTACACGATAAGATTCATCATTTTTTTTTGTCTATATTCATATATAAAACATCTACATGGTTGAATTTACAACTCTTAAAAAATTGAAGTGACTAAATTGCACTTATTAATTCTAATTTTTGAAACACTATTAACATTAATAACATATCCTCCTTACAACTTGACATTCCATAATTAAATTATCTTATATAAGTCAAGTCAAATAAAATTAAATCTCAAATAATAAAGGAATGTAAAAATAATGAAAAAGTTAAAATAACTTATATAACATGAAGTTTAATACAAATTAATGTAGGTATACATGGAATAAAAAGACTTGAATAGTACATTACTAATATAATAAATATCTATACATCAACTTTAACGTGTTTAAGTGTAGTGGTCGCTGCTTTGCGCGGGATTCATGCTAGTCTTTAATGAGACAGATCATATGATATACTTTTGACAAAAAAAATTCATTTTATAGTTGTCACACCCCCAAATTCGGTCAACGATGTTTAGCGGAAGCATTGGTATAAGCTGGGGGTGTCGACGTATACAAAGTGCATGCATACATATCAGAGCATATGATTACAACAGAACATATATATATATATATATATATATATATATATATTAAGATGCCAAGAGTAATAGTTACAAAGTTTACGATTCATCAAATCGTACAAGTGTAAAAGTTGTTAAGTTTACAAAAGTAGATTTCGTAAATATGACTAAAACAGATTAGTTATATAAAAGAAATCCCGTTGTAAAAAGTTGGCATCCTATTTGCTTCGTGGGTCGCCTATGTTCCATATGTGCAGACGGATCTTACGTGCAGCTAATTCCCTAAAGAACATAGTAAAAGTCAACAACGAGGTAGATTTCGTAAATATGACTAAAACAGATTAGTTATATAAAAGAAATCCCGTTGTAAAAAGTTGGCATCCTATTTGCTTCGTGGGTCGCCTATGTTCCATATGTGCAGACGGATCTTACGTGCAGCTAATTCCCTAAAGAACATAGTAAAAGTCAACAACGAGGTTGAGTGAATTCACAGGTTTTATGTTTGCGTATAAAGTTTGATCAACCAAATGTGTTTGTAATGTTTTGTTTGTAACCAAATTGTTTGTAACGCTTTGTCATAACAATTCAAGTAATGTTCATCAAATATGAAGTTTTGTTGGGATGTCGCCCAAAAGTATAGTTCAAAATGTTTGTCCAAGAAGTAGGACCTGTCAATAACTGCCCAAGAAGTAGGGACTTTTCAGGTTGTGTCCAAGAAGTAGGTTTGGCATCCAAGACGTAGGACCCACTGCTCAAGAAGTAGAGCCTTCACCTAAGACGTAAGATGGAACCTTGCCCAAGAAGTATGGTCTTTTTGTATGTTTGCCCCAAGACGTATGGACTTTCTGTATGTTTGCCCAAGACGTAGGGACTTTCTGTATGTCTGCCCAAGACGTAGGGACTTTCTGTATGTTTATGAAAATGTTGTTTCATAAAAGCCTATTTGTATGAAAGCTCATGATACTTTATAACTAGTTTGCACGTATAAAATCATTCATAAAATGTATAAGTTTAGCTTCCAAAACACCCTGGTCATCAATTAAAACATGAAACCATCATTAATAATTGATAGTTAGAAGAAATCAACAAGTTAGCAATCACTAAAACAAAGTAAGTTGTGGCAACAGTGAAAGTCGTACTATGTTTTCCACCCCTATTCAAAAGTAGTAAAGCAGTAAAAATAGGGGCTGTGAACTCACCTGTTGAGCTAAGTAAAGTGCGAGTACTAGCAAAGCCTAAAGCCCAAGTCTAGTTCGAAACCTCCTAACGTCCTAAACGTATGAGATTTAATAAGTATGTGGATGTCTAAGTCGACCATCCATGCTAGTGTTCGTACAACCAACTTATGTCCAAAGCGTTTGTTAAACATGTATGTTTGTATTTCGTAGTTTTGAAAATGTATACGACTCGGTGGTGATGGTTTGAAATCATAAATTCGAAAGTATAATTTTGTTTGTTTCACTATATTTTTATAAAGTATGAGATTGTGTACGGGGGTCCGGGGGCAGCGCCCCTGGTAGCCGGGTCTAAGGGGTGGCAACCCCTAGCGGGGTCCAAGGGGCAGAGCCCCTAGCTGGGGTCGAGCTGGAAATTAAATTCGGGAAAATTGACCAACGTTAGCTGCGAACTGAGATTGCGGTGCGAACTGAGTTTGCGATGCGAACTGAGTTCGGTTCGCATGGCAAGGTGGGCTGCGAACCGAGTTGGGATCGCAGGGTAAATTCGGTTCGTATGTTTGACTTCGAAAGTCAAAGTTCGGTTCGCAGTCAACAGGTCAACTTCGCAAGTTCAGTTCGCAAGGTCAGTTCACATCTCGGTTCGGCTCGCAAGCCAGTTCAATTCGCAGGTTAGTTCGTGAGTCTGGGTTCGTAGCACGATCTGCGGACTGAGACGCAGCTCAGTTCGCAGATTTAGCTGTTCGAGCAAATCGAGTTTTAAAACGCATTTTGAGTCGGTTCTTGGACATAATTTCGTTATGTAAACACTAAAACATGATGTATTAAGTATTATAAACATGAAATATCAAAGAAAAGTAGCGAAATCTGTAACATCCTCTCGTCGGGTCTGGTAATTTCTAATTTTAAATTGATTATTTAATGGTTTTAGAAATTATATGATATTATTATTTAATTGTGAAACTTAGATAAATAAGTTCCAGAACTTATTGTGAATAGTAAATTGTTACTTGTTTTAATTTACTATAGTTGACAGTACCATAAAAGAAGTTTCTCGCAATTGAATTCTAGATTCCAGATAATAGATTTAAGACGGATATAAATTACCCAAAATAATTAACTTGATAGAGTCAGCTTAAATGAGGAGGCCGATTTTCTTGTTGCTACTTTCCCCAAAATCCCTATTTCATTTGAAACCCTAACTCTTTAAGTTTAATCAAGATTGAAGCTAAATTCTTGAATTCTCTATCCAAAGGATATCATCATCTTCTTCAACTAAAGGGTAAGTGTTTTGGTTATTGATAAACTTGTGTTGTGAGATTAGGTTAAATATGAACTTAAGTGAATTGATTGATTTATTGAGTTATGTATGATGATTATATGAATTGTTACAGATTGAATATGAATATAGATTAATTGTTCTTGAGTTAAGAATTGAAGCCCCAATTGAGTTAAATGAATTTTGAGTTTTAACATGGAAATTGGGATTGAATGGAGTTAATTGAAATGGTATAATCTTAACATGTGGCTATATGATGTTACTTGTAGTATTGTTGTCAATTTTGGTGATATAATACCATAAAAACTGAAGTTGATTATGTTTGAATAGTTGAATTTATGTTAGAAAACGAGCTGAGATTCTGCAGGAAGAAGCTGGGTTTGCTGGGTTTCATGGCATAGCCGATCGGTTATACTTATAAAAGCCGAACTGCTTCTTTTAGCCGAACTTCTTAATCATAACAAATTGAGCACAGAACTTGACTTCAGAATAAAAACACTGAAAATAACCGAGGAAGCCGATCGGCTAAAGAAGAGCCTATCGGTTATGGGATCCTAGCTGATCGGCTAGGGATGTTGAAGCTGAACGGCTATGACCAAACACAGAATCCAATCAATTTTATTCTTTATAAGTGGTCACATTCATAAACTAGTATTGATACATGATAATACTGTGAGTAATAATAAATGATTAGGAACTTGAAATTGTAATGTCAATTGTGTTAAGTTTTCAGTGTTATGAATGGATATAAATTGTATCATGTTGTTTATATAAGTATTAACAATTGAATACAAGTAACTAACTTGTATGTTTTGTGGTACTACAGATACCCCAAAGACTCAGTGAATAGAAGCTGAGAGTGGAGACTACAGAGGTATCGGTGAGTGGATTTAGAACTCACCCTTCGATTTAGTTGTAACTGTTTGGTTGCAACAAGTATACGTAGATTGATTATACGATGGTTAATCTGTGTTATTGATTATGAATCTACGTGATATGTGAATCTATGTGTATCAGATTATTGAGGTCAACGTGTAGTTGGACTTTTTGGTTATTATGTGAATTACACAGGCTTTGATTCATTTGTTGTGTTTGAGACTTGTGTATGAGTTTAATAACCAATAGTTATCGGTCTATTCTGTATTGGCCATACAGATTGACGTTAAGTGTTCTTTGGGAATTCCCGGGTATTATGATATCCCAAGAGCCACTGATCCTCATTGAAAAAGAATGTGTTTACTAGTATTTGTTGTAAACAGATTGTTATGCTAAGTTGAATTTGTGTGTGATAAATTCATTCACTTAGCTTTGTGTTAATCCCTCATTTTAACTTCCTGCAGATTATGTTTACTAGGTGGGTGGTCAGGAAGTGGATGCTTCGGCAGGGAAAGTTTGACGACTTGTGACTCTGATCTGGTTTTGTATAAACCTTGTTTTTGTGATATATATATAATACCCCGTCTTATGTAATTTTAAACCGTGTGAATTTGGTGTGTTTTGAATATGTAAATTGTTTATGTATAATATTTAATATATAGTAATGAAATGTATTTTGTAATTTACGCTTCCGAGTAAAATAATATAATATTGTTGTATAGAAAGAGGGGTGTTATAAAATCTAAGAGTTTTCGGAAATGTCGGGATCTTACAAAGTTATCGCGAGAGGAATCCGAAAAGATAGAAATGTTGCTCGTGATCTCGTGTACGTTTTATTCCAAAGGAGCTTGATGATTCTTGGTGTTTTCATACTAGTTTTTGGTGGATTTTGTTGTGAGTTTTAGATGGTGGTGGTGTAGAGGATAGAGAGAGAGAGAGAGTTGGTGTGTGTGTTTTTGGGTAAAGAAAAATGAAAGAAAAAATGGGGGTTGGGGTGGGGTGGAGCCGGTTTTTGTCATCAAAGGGAGGGGAGTTTTGTCTCAAATTTTGTAGTATTTAGCCTGTGTTCGTTTACCCGATCGTTAAATGTTAAAATGTTTTTGATTGGTAAATCTTTAAATACGTATTCGAATATATTTTTAATTGAGATATTTTATAGAAGTAATTTAGTTGAATTATAAAATTATAACTTGTTTTATTTTAGTTTTACGGATGTGCTTCGAGTTGTTTCAGTTTACGTAATAATTGTTTCACGTTACAAAATACTATGTAAATATTATCAACATAATATTTAATAAACGTTAATGTTATTCAATAATTTCATTTTATTAAACAGTTTTGTTCATCAACAGTCGTATATTTTTGTCGCGTTTGTTCCAATTGTTTTGTACGTATTTATACAAGTCTCAAAATATGTAATACTACGCTATTAACTAGTTGAGCTTTGCTAGACTTATCTCTAAAATGTGTTGTGAATTCACTCTAAGTTAGGGAATTAGCCTAAAATGCATGCAATTAACGTTTATAATTATGTCGAAATTGCGAGGTGTTACAATAGTGAAGATTGTACAAAATATTATCACATGTGGCTGATGTGATATTTCACCATTATGATATGTGATATTCGTTAGTATCACATATGTATAAAATGTAATATATAGTTGTTATCATGCATGATATCTAGATATATCACATTTGATACTCGATTTCAAAACTCAAAATAATGAAGAAAAAAAGTTCGAGATATGTAATCAAAGAGAAAAAAGAAACACCAACTATCATGATACAAATTTTATAATATTTTGACTGACATTTTCTTGAGATATGTAATTTTATTTAATGCGAGGGAAGTTGGGGTTGTGTTAAAATAACTTTTGTACCCTAGAAATGAGAAATTCTCATTGGTTAGTTCCTTCTCAACAAATATCATGTACTCATTTAAAGTCAACTTATAATATCAAACTACATCATATTGCTATCAAATTACTTACTAAAGATACATCAATAGTTATGAAAAGTTATAACTCTTGAATGTGGCTAAGAAGTATTAATCAATGCTATATAAGCAGATTTCAACAGGTAATTGAGCTTCTACCACAGCAAGTAATTAGTATTAATTGCATGATGGATGGTCAAATGTTGTCCCCTGTCCCCGGATACGTATTCAAGCTTTCAGAAAAAAAAAGGAAGATGGATGGATACGTATTCAAGCTTTCAGAAAAAAAGTTATAACTCATGAGCTAAGAATAGGTGTTGTCAAGAAATGATGTTTGTGCCTATTGTGGAAACCCTTGAGTTTCGGCCGATGTGAGTATTGATGGCATATATTTCAAAATTCCGCCCGTCTTTTGTTCTTAATAAAGTTTGATTGTTAGTAACTCTCGGATTTATTCTGTATGCATGAGAAATCTTAATGCAAATATACAGTCAAGGTTTATGTTCTTTAGTGCATCTATAAACATGGGATCTGCATTGATGTTATTCATAGGGCATGATATGCAAATTCTAGTTCCATTACTTTTTATATATATTAAATGGTCATTTATTTAAATTTAGGCCTGTATATCACTGATTGGGTATTTATAATTCTGGCAACGATCATGTATGTTAGGGACCTATACAGGAAGGTCTGATTATCAAAAGTAACGACTGCAGTGTTACTAATGTATGCCCTGTCCTGCCGTCTTTGTTAATTTTACCAAATAGTGAGTTAAGTATTCAAAATCTCAAATACACATCCAGGTACGCATTTAAAGACATAGCAATAGGATTACAATAGTGAATTCCAAGAATATGGGTATTTATTATTAATCTTATTTACTTGACCACTCAGCCTCCAAATGTTTAAGATAACAAAACAAAACTCACTTTCAATTTACAAAACTAGTATTTAACCCGGGCGTTGCCCAACTAAATGGCTGCTATAAAACAAACGTTACTATCGTAAAGTTGGCAAGGAAGAAAGAATGGTATAATGACAAGTAAGGAGAAGACGGGATGACAAGAAAGAAAGGGAAGGAAGACATCCAGGAAGGGAAAAAATGGCAGGATAATGGCAGGATGGAAAGAATGAAGGTGATAGTGAAAAAAGAAGGAAGGGCAGCAGGATGACAAAAAGTAAGGAAGAAAGGCGAAGTGAAAAATTAACACAATTAATTTATAAACTATTTACACACAACGAAAAATTAACACAATTAATTTATAAACTATTTACACACAATGAAAAGGATGAAGAAAGGAATAGAAAGAGGTACCGAGGAAGCGAGTCAAGTAAAATTATATATTTTTTACTAATATGAGGCCTTAAATGTGTAACTCTATATTAATAATATATGTTTTTTAATCACTCTTTTAATATATACATAATAAATTATACAAAAAAGTTCGTTTCATAGATATTTATGAACAATATCACACTTCAGGCATTAGAAAGACAGAAAATATAAATGGTTATTTATTAAACGTAGGAGTAAGGTTCAAATGAGTCCATGATTTTTTAGTGAGACATGTACAAAGAGAATGTTCCATACTACAAAACCCATTTACCCCAAACATCAATTATCTCACAAACGACAAATCGAAAAATCATGAAACTTGCACCATATTTTTCAGCGTTTTATCCTCTTCGATTTGCCGTCTCTCAAGGCATACTTTCGATAAAAAAAAAAAAATTTGGTTTTTTGGTGCGTTTTATAAATTAGTAACACATGTGTTAGTGATTGATTGTACATTTTATTTACGGTCATGGTTAGGGTTTAGGGTTAGGATTTAGCTGAGTTCATGGTTTAGGGTTTAGATCTTATGTTTTAGTAGGGTTTAGGGTTTATTAGGGTTTAGGGTTTAGTATGATTTAGGGTTTAGAGTTTTATAAAGCGTTTAGGGTTTGGGGTTTAGGGTTTAGGGTTTAGGGTTGGGGTTTTGGGGGTTTGGGGTTTTGGGGAGAAACCCCAAAACCCAAACCCTAAACCCTAAACCCTAGCCCCTAAACCCCAAACCCTAAACCCTAAACGCAACACTCTAAAACATGTGCTATTAACATATGAAACCCACCAAAAAATGAAAAAAAAAAAAAAATTTGTCGGAAGTATGCCTTAAGGGACGGCAAATCGAAGAGGACAAAACGCTGAAAATTATGGTGCAAGTTTCATGATTTTTCGATTTGTCGTTTGTGAGATAATTGATGTTTGGGGTAAATGAGTTTTGTAGTATGGAACATTCTCTTTATACATGTGGCATGATATCATTGGTTCCCTTAGTCTCACATAAAATTTTAGTCTCATTTGAACCTCACCCTTAAACATAGAGTTGAAGATTTAAAACTAAGGTATAATATACCGTTAACATAAATTTACAACATATATATATATATATATATATATATATATATATATATATATATATATATATATATAAAAGTGTAGATCAGATTATCATATTTGGCTATAAATTGTATACATTAGAGTTTAAAAGGATCCTTTTTATAATCCTTGCCAAGGTTAAAAATGTTAGTTAATATTTAAGAATCTTCCAAGGAACTCCTATCTCTATCTTCACATGCATAACCATACATATTTTTATGCTAATTTCGAGTTTAATATGTCTCATTTACATAAAACACAATTACTTTCAATGTCAAACCTAGTACATAGCTTCCATACTTCCAAGGACAAGGAAATCTATTTATAAATATAGATTTGTCCTTTACAAGATTTTCTAATAAATATATGAAAACAAATCTATCCAAGCATGGTCTATGACATCAAAAGCATGTCTGCAACATCAAAAGCATGTCTGCAGTAGGTGTACTTGTGTTGCAGAGTTGGTAGAAAGTGAAATCCACTTAGCAGAACTAAGATTTGCACTAGCAGTATTAATCTTGTAAAAATCTATTGGCAGACCTAACTGTGATGTTCTTTCAGCAGAACTAACTCTGAATGAACTAGCAGAACTAACTAACAGAAGATGAACCAGCACAACTAACTCTTGAATGGGCAGAACTAACAGTACTAATTTTGTCCATCCTTCCATTTCTAGTTCCATCCTCCCATTTTTTAGTTCCATCCTCCCATGTTTATTATACAAGATTTCCAACTCGTGTTTCTTTAATCAGTTTACATTTTGTCTCATCAAATCTATAGTGTGACAGAAAATTCATGTCACATATTCCCACTGCCAACTCAAGAACCAAATACCACAAGCCACTAGTCAGTACCCTGTATTATATACTTGACCATAAAGTATATTGTACATACATCAATTTTCATTTCATATGACACAAACTCGACCACATATTAGATGACCAAGTTAAGTAAAAAGAAATTACCCTGTTGGAAAATATGCTAACCACCACCAACATCCAATGCCATCCGATATCCAGATTACTTGAAAATAGTATATCTGCGTCTAAATGATGTCTCAACTGAAATAATCTTGTAATCAAATTTTGCCCAAAACTTAAAGAAACATCCAACCCTCTACGGCACATAGTGCACGAATCACAATTTATCATATGTATTAGTCAACTTTTGATATCTGACTAAATAGTGAAAACACTTCTAAAGGAAGAAAAAGGTAAAAGCACCCACGTTTCGATGATAGATGGTAAAGATCCATCCATAAGTACACAACCTGGTAGACCAATTAAGAACTCTAAATCAGAGTGCTGTTTACTTCGTGACAGCTTCAAATCCACATGGTGACATTCTAAACAATTCAAGCTAAAAAAGGGAAGTAACAAAATTACCTTTCAACTACAAAAAAATATTGTTGTAGTATCAAAAATAATGACAATACCTCAAGTACTTACTTAAGTACACACTACCTAGCTTAAAGGGAAACGGCTCAAATGGGTCAAGACACGCCCAAAGTGTATTTTTAATAGATAAAATCGCCCAAAGTTTTTCAAGATAAACGTTAATATTTTTGAGGAAAAAGGGTTTAAGATTAGCCTGACCAGTATCCAGTGGCGGATCTAGGAATGTAAGGTTGGGTATGCATAAACGCACTAGATAAAATGGACTTTTTATGTGGAAAGTCAAAGGTGTTTATCGGGTCGGGTTTCGGGTTCTTCGATTCAAATTCCCGGTTAAAATTTTTATTTAACTTGTCAATCAAACTTGAACTAGAAAATCGTTTTTAAAGCATAGCCAAGAACATATAAGCGTACGGTTACAAACACATACAAACATACGCCTAAAAACTTAGATACATACAATAGGAAATTCATAACAACAATAAAGGTTTCAACTTTCGTACACTTTGAAAATTAAAACCTTAAAACCTGTAGAAATTTTTATAGTTAGATTTTCTAAAACAAAAGAGAAAATAAAGAGAAAAAAATGATTGTTTTGAATAGATGAATGTTAGAGTGAAAAGTTTTGTCGAATGGTTAAGTTAAATATTGATTAGAAAGGCAAAAGAACATAGAAAGGAGCAAAAAGGGAAGGGAAAGTGAAAAGAATTTACAAAATAAACGAGTCGAAATAAAAAAGATAGCAAGATATTTCTTTTAAAAAAAAAGCCCATTAATTAAAAGTCACAATTTAGTTGAGTTATCCCTGAATAATTTTTGTATTTTTTAAGGATGATTTGTTGATTCTTTATATTTATTTTTGTGATTTACTTTTTGATTGGGTTATCAAAACAATGAAGAACATGGTAAGGAAATAAACTAGAGGGTGTACGTACACCACTATTTTAAATGGTATGCATTTTACATGAACTATACTAAATATATTTTATATAAAAAAAATTGCACTACACATGAAAACCCAAGAGTATGCAAGTGCATACCCTTGGCAACATGTACATCCGCCCCTGCCAGTATCAACCAACACAACATTTACCCGTTCTAACCAATTACCCAACTCACCCGGCCCGTTCATTTTGCCACCTCTAGAAACACCGAAAGATTATCGTTAACTTACTTAGAAAGTTAGAATTCTTGATGGATATGATATCGCCCAAACCGTTATCCAAGTAGAGCTCGAAAACAGAACCAAGATATACAGTCAACAAATCCAGGGTGGGTCACTACGTCTTTGGATCATATAAATGAAAGCTGAGATGAGACCTCAAGTACGTGAACTCAAGAAAAGTACATACAATCGTTTAATTAAGTAATAGATACAGAAAACTATAGCACAAGTCTTTGATACCTTTCCTCCTTAGCCTCCACTGGGTTCTTAGGGTCTAGATCCTTATTGAGTGTCTTGCACCCTTTAAAACCCCTAACTGATGCACCCGTTGCAGTAGCCTGCATCACAAAGAACCTAAATCTTTAGGTATTAACACACGAATGAGACATTAATAGCAATACGCAGACTGTGGACAATGATACATACACCAAAATTAGTATGGAGAGCAGTAGTACATAAATAAATTACAAAAGAACTATTTCAGCAAAACTAACAGTAAATATAAACATAAATAAATTACTAAAATGATTGAGAAATCCAGATTTTTATAAAAAACAGAGTACCTGACCCAATGGAAAATTGATATTGATTAGAATCAACCAAATTTAAATTGTAACAAAGAGGTACCAATTTTGACCAGATATCCTACCCACCCATTTTGTCACACAGTCTAGTGAACTTTAAACTTATGTGTATATTACGCAAATCAGACTTTGTTGGTGTACAATTCACATTTTTTTTAGCCTAAAATTTTATTCAATAGATACTGATTATGTGATCCTGGATAAGTTTGTCACAAGAAATAACTGTATCAACTTTCATTTACAAAACCTTACTGATATATAACATTAACAAATTGCAAAAGTATTAAAGGTGGTAATTTCAACCCATTTACTATGAATAGGTTGATTTGGGTCGTGTTTTATCTCAATAAAGTGTCACATAAAAAGTCTAGCTAAAGGGAAAAACGTGGAAGTAAAAGGGTGGACAAGGAATGTGTGCATGAGAGCCATATACATGTACATAAACTTTAGATGAGTAATTCTATGGTGAATATGGAATATAACATCTACCTCTAAATTATATTCATGGGAATAATTGCTTCAGTAGAGTAAGGTTCTAGATATTCAAAGCATATGCTCGAGATAATGAGTAACCAAAAGAATTATATCAACCTGCAACTCCTTGGTATGTCAAATGATAGAGAATTTACATGGCGTTCGTTATTCTAAACTATTTACTTATAATAATGAGCAAATTTGGCGTGTTCTTGTTAAATGGGTCAAGTTGTTAAATATCAAAATTCGGTAAACAAAAGAAAGAAAAGAAAAAAGAATGGTTCAAACAGGTTTAAGGTTTTTCAAAAGTAGATTGTAATGTCATTTTCCTAAATAATTTATTTAAAAAGATATATTGTTACTATAGTAACTAATGTTAGTTATTTATCCATATTAGGTTATTAATTGATTGTAATACTTTAATTTTTATGGATAAGTTTACAAATATACCCAAGTTGACCCGACCCATTTCACCGGTATCAAAATCACTCATAACGTACAGCCTGACCCATTTCAGGCGTATAATAAAAAATGACACAACATGCAACCTCACTAACCTATCATGCAACTTGCAGATAAACATTAAACTATAATTAGAGTAAAAGGCATCTTACCTTAAGTTTATAAATGGATCAAACTGCACCTCCTTGAGTATACTGAGTACTAACAATAACGATGGTCTATTCTCCGACCCAATCCCGACCCCCCCCCCCCCCCCACACACACACACACACATTTTGCTACAAATGGTATCCTCTTAAGTGCATTTTACCTGTCAGTCTCAATAAACCCCATCTTTTATTCTCAAATACTGCCCGTTTTTGACTCAGCGCAACACGAACAGGCTCCTTATATTTAATCTCTCGAGCAATCCCTGTTGTAAGAAACTTTTTGATAATTTACCACAAATCACATCCTTTATAATCTAGACGGTTGTTGCTTCCCTCCTCAACTGCTCAAACTACTTGTAGATGATAAACATGAATTATTTGACTAATAAATAGTCAATTATTTGAATAATAAAATATACTTTATACTGTACCCATGTGATCAATTGGAGATAAGAGAGTAACCCGAATCCACCAATTCATAGTAAAGGGGTCAAAATTGTAACCTCTGGTATTAACAGGTCGTAGCACATTTTTTAAAGAGTAGTGAGTCAGTTTAAGAGCTTTTGCAGACCAAATGGAGCCACTGGGATCTGAGATTGAAAATATAAAATGAAAATAAGAATGTGGTACTATGAATCTATAAGAAAAGTTATAAAAACGAAAAGAGTAACCAAATGTAATCAAACATTCAAACCTCAGTCGGTGCGATTAGACTTCTTTTATTTGCATTCCAAAATACAGAAACATTATAGTTAACCTGCTCGAATGGGGGATGACAACATGCATGAGGTGTGTACCTACATCTTAACCACCAAAGGTAAATCTATCCAATCAATTAAAAAAGGATAATTAGTCTCTAATCATGCCTTAATATTGTGCTGCCACGTCATAATTACAATCCCCTTTCCCGCCAAAAACATAGGTCTCCATTTGTGAACAGTTAATTTCCCAATCGTCATATCGATATGTTCGTATCTGTACGGAGCGATTTCTTCCAAGCGTCCTATCCTTTATACAATTAAAAATATGGATAACTTTTGGTTAACCACCTTTACCTTATCAACTTCTATAACAAATTGGTGATTCTACGCTAAAACCATCCCATTCAATTTTATGCTACTTTCCAGAAAGTTTCAAGTTTATAACTCTTAAATCAATCCAACATGATACTTTTGACCATGTATTAACTATTAAATAATTTTTTCTACATGATCTTATTGATTATTTATAATTTTTAGCGTACGTCAATCTTCATCCCATTAGAAGATGACAATATATATTAGATAGATTGTTACTAAGTGTTAATTGTTTTCCTTTTTTCCTTTTTCTTCAATATTTTTTTTATACCTTCGATGTGTGGTACGTTGAAGATATATATGTTGATCTTCTAGTGGGATTTTGTGATTGAGGCTTTGTGCATGCCATTCAAAATATAACGACAATACGATATCATTTTCTTAATGCTCGACTTCGTTAATATAACATCTGGTATTGTATGATCTTCCCTGATTTAATTAATTATTGATCAATAAGATTATTTATTTAAACTTGCTATTTTAGAGGATTATGATACTGGAACTTGATTGTAAAATATTTTTTCACTGTGTTTGCAGGTTCCCTCGATGCATGAATTTGGTGACTTACAAGACCATCCACAATGCATTTGACTATACATAGTCCAATACACTCCCACCTCATCATTCATTATTTTTATACAATTCTTCACAATCCATTAAATCTTTATTGTTGAATTAATTACCACATCATTATACTATTTTTTATTTATTTAATCATTAATGAAACACACAAACAATATTTAAATGAATAAAAAGTACAACTAATAGAAGTTGGAGCATATAGGGTCACTCATTGGTCTAACTACTTAGATGGCACCTCCACAATGCAAGCATAGTTGGATTCATTTATATTGGATTTTCCACCTCATCCCATTGTGGATGGTCTTAGTTATCGATCAGTTGTAGAATTAATACTTCAATTCTTTGCAAACTTCCCAAAATCTTACAATTACATATACACTTCTATATACATTTGTCTTATATAGGTAGTAAACTCTATAGTCATGGATTATAATACAAATTTTTTTATTAGATTTTTGATGAGTTGAGTTGCATTGAAATAGTTAATGTCTTTGAATTTGAGTGTTCGGCCATAACTTAAAGGTAATGTGTATGTTAATCAATCATAAGAACTAGAATGTAGAAAAATGGACATGCACATGCCTTTCAACGTTGTAATATGTGCATCTTGAATACTTATAAGTTTCCGTTTTCCTTTGATGACATGTAAGTTTCTGTTTTCCTTAGATGACATGTAAGTTTCTGTTTTCCTTTGATGACATGTATTTTTACAACTTTTATAATCTATCCAAACAATTACTATTACCGATAGTTATATTGTGATTGCAAGAAAAATAAATCATTATGAGTTGTACTTCTTTACTATGATATGCATTTCTACTTTTTTATATGCATTTCTACTTTTCTGTGAGGTCCCACAATAACACTTGTAATTACAAATATTTTAACTTAAGCTTATGAATTCTTAACAAGTAGTTTGCGGAATAACACTTGTCAAGTATGAAGATGTATTGTGATTTGTAATATGTATAAAAACAGAATTGTAAACAATGCAAGAACACACTTGATTTTCACTAGTCAAACGCCTCAATATTATTGATTAACAATACGGATACACAAATGTATCAGGGTTACAAGAAACCTTGAAGCTATTACAAGAGAACTCTCTATTAGACAGACTTACTCAAGTATTTTTTATATGACAAAAGTACTTTTCTACAAGTACATGCTGTTAAACTAAAAAACTTGTATAAAATCTACATACAATCTACTTTCTTGAAACCAAGTTTTCCACGACCCACGCCTGCATTAAATGCATTTGACTTTTCTTGTCTGCAGCGTGCACTGTTCCTCAAAAGCATGTCTGTATTAGGTGTACTTTGTTGCAGAGTTGTTGTGCAGTAATCCCACTAAGCAGAACTAACAGATAGATGAGCAGAACTAATTTTTTACACTGGCAGAACTAATCTTTGCAATCTTGATCATTGGCAGAACTAACCTTTGTAATGCCCAGCAGAACTAACTTCAAATGTACCAGCAGAACTAACTCTGGAAAACTTTGTCTTCAATAAATGAACAGAGCTAACTCCACTAGCAGAACTAAGTCTTGATAGCCCAGCAGCATTAACTTCCAACAGACTAAACACTTAGAATAATTTGACATTAAATGATATGAAGAATTTAGCCCAACAATCTCCCCCTAAACTTGATCTTTCCCTGAATAGATCTAAGTTTCTCACTTCATAATGTCTGCAAATTTTCTCTTAAGCTCAGCAATCCTTTTCTGTGTTCTCTCCTCACTCTGAGCAACATGTTTTTGTTGTGCCTTTTTATAATATTGCTGCACTTCATGAACTAATGAAGCAGCAGTGTCTAGATCATCACATTTCATTGTGAGAGAGAGCATTGAGCTTAGCTGACCAAGAGTCCAAGGATACTCAGTCCCTATGAAGAAATATGCAAACAAACCACTATCTAACTGCACTACATGTACTCCATTATGAGAATAGCAGTACCAACCTTTTGCCCTTGAGGTGTCCTTGTAGAATTCATTTTCTGGATCCATCTCATATAGAACAGAGAGACTATTGTAGACAATGTGCTCATCACTGTGCCTTTGAGCATGCTGATACTTTTTCATTGCAACAGTCCACATATCATCTAAGTCATCTCTGGATAGAGTCTTTATGCACCTCCAGAAGGACATAAACTTTTCCACTGCACCCCCTGCCCTTATGATTTTCAATTGCTTCCTCATTTCCTCATTTGTTTCCCATACCCAGTCAATAATAGGAAAATGGACAGCAATGGGTACCTTTGGAGCCTCAACTTCAACCATTGATCTGATCTGTGTCCAATCAACCTCTTCTTCTTCAGTTGGCTCAGATGTAGAAGATGCAACAGCAGGCATTTCTGTTTCACTGTCATCCTTGTCATTTCTGATGGCCATTCTTTTTCTCCTTTTGAGAGGAAGGGTTTCTTTTGGAATTTTCCTTTTAAGTGCATCCAGATCCTCTTTTTCTTTCCTTTCAATCTCTGCCCTTTCCCTGGCTACTTCTGCTTTCCTTTCAAGCAGTTCCTGTTCTGCTGCAGTTGGAATTTTTGCTTTTTGAGCAACTGCACTCTTGGACCTCTCTTCAAGAGCTTTCTGTGTGCTCAAGTCAATATCCCTTTGAATTCTGAGATATATCTTTTCTAGCTCATAGAAGTCCATTCCCATCAACTCCTTTAGAGTTCTCCCAGTAGTATTCTTGACAACCCTGGCATACTGATCTTTTAATTGCCTTTGTGTGGGTGCCCTTTTCCTTTTCTCCTCTGCTTTCTTTTGAGCCTCATGCTTTCTTCTCTGCTCAAGCATATCCAAATACCACATCAATCTTTGATCAGCAGTGAACTCTTCCATTTGAGCATTGTGAGTTCCATCTGCTAGTAGGTGATCAAAATAAACCTGCTCCTCAGGTGTCATCATAATTTTCACATCATCACCCACATCAACCTCAACAAACTGAGTTCTTCCTTCTCTATCAAACTGGGTTTGCAAGTTTTTAGCAACCCTTTCACTTATCTCCTCCATCTCCTTCCTTTTTAAAGATTTCACAGGCTCAACCATTTTTTCTTTTCCTTTCCCTTTGCCCAATTCCATTGTAGGTTTAACCTGTGATGAGATAATCTCAGAGATAGATATACCTTTTGAGCTTTTCTTTGGTGCTGTGCTCTCTGCCACCTTTAGAAGTGCATCTGCAGCACTCTTTTCAACCTCTGCTATAGCAGCAGCACCATCCTTTTCTTCAGGAATAGCAGATTTAACCATTTCTGGTTCATTTGGCTTAGCAGAACTAACTGGTGCACTAGCAGAGCTAACTTTTGCACCAGCAGAACTAACTTCTGCATCTGCTACCCTAGCAGCACTAACATCTAAACTAGCAGCACTAACCCCAGCAGCACTATCTAACATATCCTTAGCACTTTCCTTTGCAGCCTCAGATACATCTTCATCTAGTACCTCTAGAATCACACTACTAACCACATTCCCCAGCTGCTCAGCATTGACATCATCATGTATGCTGTCATCAACCTCTACTACATCATCAAAGGGTTTCTCTGCTTCCCCTGCACCAGTAAACATAAATTGATCTACATTCTCTTCCTCACTGGTGCTTTCATCAACAAGCATTCTTTTCAGTCCAGTTGACTTACTCTCAGCCATGCTTTTGGATTCATCCCTCTCTTTCATCAACAGCTCAACCATCTCCCTTAACTTGGCAATCTCTGCCTTCTGTCCTTCTACCTCCTTTGTTAATCTGGTACAAGTATCCATCAATTCCTTTATAGTAATGCTATCCTCACCATTGCCAGAAGTGTTACCCTCTTTTAATGGATCATTGGAAGATTTAGTTAATGTCTCAGACCTAGTCTGAGCATCATCAACCCCCAATATGGTTTCTTGGCACCTGGGACCACTAGATATATTGATATCCACTGGACCCTCAGCAATAGAGGAATCCAATGGAATCTCTATATCCTGTGTTGCCATGGATTGGGTCCTAATTCCAGTACCACTGTCCTGTTCTCCTGCTGAGGTAGCAACAGTAGTGGTAGCCCTTTCCATATGGTCTCTCTGCTCCTGATTGACCACCTCATTTGTATTTTTGGGCTGAGACAATTGAGGAAGAGGAGCCTCAACTGTCTGTTTCTTAGCCTTTTTGGCTTTATCTTTGGTAGGTTTAGGGTCCCTTGTTTTCTTTGATTTTGAAACTATACCACTTGGTTGAGAAGCAGTGGGTGTTTCTGCTTCCTGTGGCATAGTGGAAGGCCTGTTCAACATATGTTCTGTTAAATTGGTCACCTTCCCAGAAAATTCTTTTCCTTTGACCATCCCATTTCTCTTCATATTAGCAAAAGTTTTCTTTGAAAGATTTGAGAGAATGATTCTACCCCCTGTTTTGGGTAGATCTGAGATTTCCTGGTCAATGATGTGTTGTAAAAATCTTGGATACATTAAAAATTTATCTTTTGGCTTTTCAAGATTATTTACCATCCCATTAAAGATTAATTTAGAAAAATTAAATTTCTCATTATTAGCAAGACAGATGAGAGCAGAAGCTATGTTGCTGCTAAACTGCTCCCATGAGGTTTTCTTTTGGGAAATACAGTGTTGTAGGGTATGGATTAAAAATTTCCATTGTGGAGAGAAGAGTTGTTTATAATATGTTAGTCTTTCTGTCCTCTCCCCCTCATACCCGTACAACACTAACTGATCATGTATCTGAGATGTAGCATAGCATTCCATACCATCTGCATCATCTAAGAGAAGATGAGCACGTATGGAAGCTTCAGTAAGAATAATGCTTTTCTCATTTATCTTGGCCGTGATAGATTTAACCCCATCTACTTCTGACACCACGGCAGATGTCCAGAAGTCATGAATATGTGAAAGAAAGATAGAGGGGTTAACAGTAAGTGCAAACCTTAAAGTTGTACACTTTATGAAGTCGATGATCTCATGGTAACCATCGGATTCTTGTGGCTTGAGGAGAAAACCACAGACGTTATGCTGGTCACCGTAAGTAAGAGATTTGGTTGAAGAAGATGACGAAGTTGCCATTTTTGTGAAAAGTTAGGTTTGGAAAGCTTGGAGAGGTTTTTGGAAAGATATTTTCAATTTTCGATGAAAAGTGCAGGTGAATTGAAAAAGTGTAGTGTTTGGTAGATTTAAATACCTTTTTAAAGTGAACAGTACGTTCAAGCCCTAAAATAACACTAGCAGAATTAAAGTTGGAAAAAGTTACTGGCAGAATTAACTTTGGCAGACTTAATTCTGGCAGAAGTGATTCTTAGCAGAATTAATGCTGGCAGGATTAATTCTAGCAGAATTAAGGCTAACAGAACTAAGTCTAACAGAATTAATACTGGCAGAATTAATTCTAGCAGAATTAACTCTAGCAGAAGTAACTCTAACATTTCTGCACACTTAGACAAGTCCACGTCACCCATTGATTAATAGTGCTGGCAGAACTAAGTTATGCTAGCAGAATTAATATTGTTGAAAGTTGAGTTAGCAGAACTAACAACCTTTGAGTGTTTAATCCTGCACTGTTAGCTTAAAAATACAATATAACCAGCAGAATTAAATTGTACAAGCAGAACTAAATAAGATAATCACTATTTATACTAGCAGAACTAAGTCTAACAGTACTAAATATTGAGAATCTTATAGTTTCTGCTGTAACAAGCTAAAGTATCAAGTAGAACCTCATGTGTAAAACATTTTAAAATCAAATAATAATCATAATGAGTTGTTCATCATGCCAATACCAGTAACCAAAAATGTAAATCTGCCAACATCAAATGCTTTTGTGAACAGATCTGCAAGTTGGTTATCTGTGTGGATTTTAAAAATTTGAATTAATCTTTTCTCATTACAATCCCTTATGAAGTGATATCTAATTTCAATATGTTTTGTTTTAGAGTGTTTCACAGGGTTATTAATGATACTTATAGCGGCAGTATTATCAATATACATGGGAGTATTTAGGAAAGTCAAACCATAATCTAACATTTGATTCTGAATCCATAGAATCTGAGCACAACAGCTTGATGCAGCAACATACTCTGCTTCTGCTGTTGAGGTAGACACAGTGGTTTGCTTTTTGCATTGCCAAGATACTAATCTATCTCCCAAGAATTGACAGCCTCCAGAAGTTGACTTTCTGTCCAAATTGTTACCCCCATAATCACTGTCAGAATATGCTACCAAATTGAAGGAAGAATTCTTTGGATACCATAGGCCTAATTTTGGTTGACCTTTAAGGTATTTAAAAATTCTCTTCACAGCATGAAGATGAGACAATTTAGGATTTGTTTGAAATCTTGCACACACACATACTGCAAACATGATATCTGGTCTACTAGATGTGAGATACATCAGTGAACCTATCATGGATCTATAGAGATGTTCATCAACACCCTCCCCCTCAAGATCTGCAAGTAATGGCTTGTGTGTTTCCATAGGAGTGCTTGCAATCTTTGCATCACTGAGCTTAAACTTATCCAAAATGTCCTTAACATATTTATCCTGACTTATGAAGATACCATCTTCTTTCTGCTTCACTTGTAGACCAAGAAAGAAAGTCAATTCCCCCATTGAACTCATCTGAAATTTCTGATGCATAAGAGATTCAAATTCTTTGCACAGACTGTCATTTGTTGAACCAAAAATAATATCATCCACATAGATTTGCACTAGTAAGATATCATTCTCAATTCTTTTGATGAACAAAGTCTTATCTATTGCACCTCTTTTGAATCCATTATCCAGCAGATACACAGATAAAGTATCATACCAAGCTCTAGGAGCTTGATGCAGTCCATAAAGTGCTTTATCCAATCTGAGCACTTTATCTGGATGCTTGGGATCCTCAAACCCTGGTGGTTGGCACACATATACTTCTTCATCTATTTTCCCATTTAAAAATGCACTCTTAACATCCATTTGGTATACTTTAAAGTTCTTGAAGGAAGCATAAGCTAAGAACAGTCTAATAGCCTCAATTCTTGCCACAGGTGCAAATACCTCATCATAATCAATTCCCTCTTCTTGGGTGTATCCCTGTGCAACCAATCTAGCTTTGTTCTTAATCACTATACCCCTTTCATCCCTTTTGTTCCTGTATACCCATCTGGTACCAATAGCCCTTTTACCTTTGGGTAGATCCATTAAAGTCCACACATTTTGAATCTTGAATTGAAGTAGCTCCTCTTGCATAGCTTCAACCCAGCTTGGATCTTTCAAAGCTTCAACAGCTTTCTTGGGCTCTATCTGTGACAGAAAACAAGCAAACAAAGAAAAATTTGCATTTTCATCAAGAGTTTTAGATGACCTTCTTGTTTGCATAGGAGCATCAATTGCTCCAATGACATTGTCCAATGGCATGTAGCTTTTATGAGCTTGATACTGTGGACCAGCTGCCATTTCTATCCCAGATTCCAGATTGGTCAGATTGTGAACCAGATCTGTGTCTTCTTGAATCATTTGACCACATGATTCTGACACTTCCAACCTTGCAGGTTGTTGCTCTTCTTGTGCATCTTCATGTGATGCTTCTTCTTGTTGAGAGCATTCTGGATTTGATGATGCATTTCCATCATCATCTGCACCATTATCATCCAAGTTTGATGAAATGGGAACTGAACTCTGTTGTTGATCAGGGGTGGAAGATTCAAGTACTGCAGGTGGGTCTGGTAGCCATGTTGGAAATAAAACAAACTGTGGAGGTTTGCTTGGTTGTTGACCAGTAGATGTACCTGCATCCACATTTGTACTTGTACCTGCAATTGATGACTCATGCATATATCTAAAAGATTTGGTTAATGCATCAATGTCAAATAGATGTGCTGGACCTTTACCTAAAGAATTTGGTGTGTGTTCATTAAAGGTCACATCTAAGGTTTCTTCCACAATTCTTGTTCTACTGTTGAACACTCTGTATGCTTTTCTTTGAAAAGAGTATCCAACAAAGAATCCCTCATCAACTTTGCTTTGAAACTTGCCTAAGTGATCTTTGGTATTCAAGATAGTAACAGGACAACCAAATGGTTTAAGAAAACTAACCAAAGGTTTGTTATTTAAAAATAACTCATAAGGTGTCTTGTTGTGAGGCTTAACAACTAATACCCTGTTCTGGACATAACAAGCAGTGCTAATTGCTTCTGCCCAGAAGGTCATTGGTAGCTTAGCATCTGCTAACATGGTTCTAGCAGCCTCAATAAGTGTCCTATTTTTCCTTTCTGCTACTCCATTCTGTTGGGGAGTTCTAGGAACACTATATTGTCTATTTATACCTTTAGATTCACAGAATTTGTCCATCTCTTGATTTCTAAATTCTGTTCCATTGTCACTTCTAATGATTTTGAGCTTTCTGTTAGTTTGATTTTCAATCTTAATGATGAATGATCTTAGAATTTCTCCAGTTTCATCCTTGGTTCTAAGAAAGAATACCCAACTAAATCTGCTGTAATCATCAGTGATCACAAGGCAATATGACTTCTTACCTATACTACTCACATTTGTTGGTCCAAATAAGTCCATGTGCAGTAAATGTAAAGGTGAGTCAATAGAGTTCAGTGACTTGGCCTTATAAGAGGATTTGTGTTGCTTGCCTTTTTGACATGCAACACAGTGGTCATCACATGAATATGTTTTCTCAGGTAAACCTCTCACAAGTTTTCCTTTAACAAGTTTGTTTATTGTTTTGAAATTCATGTGACACATCCTTCTATGCCAAAGGTCAGATTCATTTACAGTTGCTTTTGAAATGAGGCAACTCAACTCAGGTTTTGGTACAAATTTAGCCAACTCACAGCTGTACATGTTATTCTTTCTGGGAATTTTCATTAAAATCATTTTGGGATCAAGGATAAACTTCTCAGAAAGAATACAGCATTCTGTGTCATTAAAGAACACTGGGTTCTTTTTCTCTGTAATTTGGCTAACACTTAACAGATTGTACCTCAGTTGTTCAACAAAGTAGACATCATTGAAGCTCATTTTGTCACTGTTGACATTGCCCATTCCTGTAATCCTTCCTCCTTTAGGATTACCTCCAAAAGCAACAGGACCTCCATCTATAACTTTGAAGTCCTCCAGTCTGCTTCTATCTCCTGTCATGTGCCTAGAGCATCCACTATCAATATGCCATAGGCTTTTCTTCTTGCTCTGCACATACAAATGACAAAAGATTAGTTTCTCTTGGGAACCCAAACCAATTTGGTTGTGGGTGTCCCTTTCTTATCAACAGCATCAACTCTTTTGAATGTGATTGATGCTGGTGATAGTGCAGTTGGTTTCCAGACCCAACTAATGTTTGACCTAGCAGCATTAAGTGGTTTGGTAGAATTAACTTCTGAACCACTTAAATTTTGCCTGGCAGAACTAAATTTGGTCAACTTTTGCCTAGCAGAGTTAACCATGTAGTTTTGCTTGGCAGAATTAAAGTTTGCATTGGTCACTTTAGTTCTGTTGGCTTTATTTTTAGTCAACACTCCTGCACTTCCTTTTGATGCAGCAGAGTTAACTCTTGCCTTTGACTTTTTGACAACACTAGCAGAATTAACTTTGGTTCTGAAATTTTGATGGTTAATTCTGTCAGTGTAAGTCCATGATGATTGTTTAACTTGTTGGAGCTTTGGGTTAAAGTAACAATCTTTTTGAAGATGATTGAATCTTCCACAGATGAAACAAGCTTTTTTATCCACTCTTTTAAAATTTGGTCCAAGTTTTTGTGAAACCATATGATTCCAGCTTCTTTGGTTTCCTCTTGGAGTTTTGTTTGGTTTTAAAAGAGGTGATGTATTAGCAGAGCAATTGCATTTAGTACACTTAACAACAACAATTTTATCACCTTTAGGTGTGTTGACAGATGTACTAGCATTCTTTTGCAGGTTCATTTTAGCCTTTTCTTGAAATAATTTCTTACCTTCTGCTAGTTTCTTAGTTTTTAACTTAGGTACTAGCTTAGTGACAGAAATAGATTTTGAATAAACCTGTTCATCTTTCTCAGATTCAATCTCATCATCTGAGACCCACTCAGATATTTCAACCTTTTCTAGATCCATTTCATTTTCACTCAATTTACTAACAGGATCTGTTTGCTTAACTTCATCTACCATTTTCTCCTTAAGTTTGCTTATGTCTAAGTCAGTTTTAGGAGGCATGTAGATGTGGTTGTAGGGTGGAGGTACACTATTGAGATTATAGCCTAAGCCAGTTTTTATCTTATCATGAATTTGGCTTCTTATCAGATTTTGAACACTTTCAGAAGCATTCTCTAGTTCAGTCACTGTGAGTTTGATGCTTTCCTTTTCAGCAGTGACTTCAGCTAGTTTCTTAAGTAGCTCATCAACCCTATTTTGCAACATGTCTTTTTCAAAGTTGGCATATTTTAGATCATAGTCATACTGTTCCTCCTTTTTCTCATATGCCTTAATTTGTTGCTCTAAATCTTCTATGGCTAGGGTTGTGTGTTGGCTCCTGATGTCCCAGTCCCTAAGTTCTTTACAGATGCTAGCATTATGGTCCCTATAATGTTTAACAGTTTTCTTACAGATACTAGAACATAATTTAGCCTGTACCTCATATGGAACGTCATCTGAGGTGCTCTCTTCTCCAATAGCCATGAGTGCATGATTTTGTGGCTCTAATTCTGCTTGATCACTCCAGTCATACCCCATACCATCTTGAGAAACCAGTGCATTTGGAGTAGACTCTTGAACAGCTACATTTCTCTTCTGAGGTCCATTATAAGCAGCATTGTAACTTCCAGATCTCTGTCCACTCATCTCCTGTCTAGGGGATCTGCATTCCCTGGCAAAGTGACCCAATTTGTGGCAGTTATAGCACTCAACCTTGCTTTTATCAAACCCCACATTATCCTCTCTTTTTCCTGCAAAATTGTTTCTTCCAGTTCTTTGCAGAAACTTCTTCACTCTCATAGTGATCATGGCCATCTGCCATTTAATGTCCATCTCCTCCAGATCATCTGGGTTTATCTGCTCCAATTCTTCACTGGTCAGTGAAGAGTTCACATGACTAGCAAAAAATGCCTCTACAACTTGATCTGTAGTTCTGTCTTGTACTACAGATGAAGAGCTTGACCCTCCACTCTTCACAACAGGCACAGATCCATATCCTTTTGGATCTGTTTTAGTTCTACCCATAGACATGAATGCAGCATTCTGTGAACTCTGTGTTTCACCACTGCTTTGCTTTCTGCTTTCTACCTCAGGTTCAAAAGCTATAAGATCATTGTATAGATCATTTAGCTCTTTATCATCTAAATCACTTCTTTGTCTTAGACCAACAGTGTATATAGTCCATTCCTCACCCAAAGATCTTAAAAATTTTCTGTTTAGATCATCTTTGTCTATGACAACTTTGTGATTCTTCAACTCACCAACAAGCTTCCTGTACCTATTGAACACTTGAGTTAAGGTTTCAGATTTGACAGAACTAAAGTTCTCAAACTGTTGTTTGAGCAGTGATCTTTTGTTCTTCTTTGTGCTCTCATTTCCTGCAAACCTTTTATCCAATTCCTCCATGAGCACTTTTGCATCATCTACCTGCTCAAATTCACTTTGATATTCATTAGGAATAGCAAGTAATAATGTGCTTAGAGCTTTGAGTTCAGTAGCTCTTTCTCTTCTTTCTTGTTCAGTGGTTGGTGTACCCCTGGGCAGCCTAGCACCATTTACATCAGTTTTATACTTAGGACCATTCTCCACAATGTCCCATAATTGATAATCTGTAAGCAACATATGTTGCTTAATTCTATTCCTCCACATATTATATTCATCTGCTCTAAGAATAGGAATTCTAGACACTTGAACACCCTCTACAAATTCTGATGCCATTGTAAACAAACAAACTTTAATACAAACTATACTCTGAACAGATCACAGTTCTTTCTTTTCTTCCTTAATTCAAAGCTCACACACGCTCTGATACCAATTGTGAGGTCCCACAATAACACTTGTAATTACAAATATTTTAACTTAAGCTTATGAATTCTTAACAAGTAGTTTGCGGAATAACACTTGTCAAGTATGAAGATGTATTGTGATTTGTAATATGTATAAAAACAGAATTGTAAACAATGCAAGAACACACTTGATTTTCACTAGTCAAACGCCTCAATATTATTGATTAACAATACGGATACACAAATGTATCAGGGTTACAAGAAACCTTGAAGCTATTACAAGAGAACTCTCTATTAGACAGACTTACTCAAGTATTTTTTATATGACAAAAGTACTTTTCTACAAGTACATGCTGTTAAACTAAAAAACTTGTATAAAATCTACATACAATCTACTTTCTTGAAACCAAGTTTTCCACGACCCACGCCTGCATTAAATGCATTTGACTTTTCTTGTCTGCAGCGTGCACTGTTCCTCAAAAGCATGTCTGTATTAGGTGTACTTTGTTGCAGAGTTGTTGTGCAGTAATCCCACTAAGCAGAACTAACAGATAGATGAGCAGAACTAATTTTTTACACTGGCAGAACTAATCTTTGCAATCTTGATCATTGGCAGAACTAACCTTTGTAATGCCCAGCAGAACTAACTTCAAATGTACCAGCAGAACTAACTCTGGAAGACTTTGTCTTCAATAAATGAACAGAGCTAACTCCACTAGCAGAACTAAGTCTTGATAGCCCAGCAGCATTAACTTCCAACAGACTAAACACTTAGAATAATTTGACATTAAATGATATGAAGAATTTAGCCCAACATTTTCTATGACATGTACTCATCCATGTTATAAAATTTTGATTATCATCTTGATCATAACTGTGCATCGCACGGGTAATGATCTAGTACATTAATGAAAAAAGGTAAAATAGACCAAGGTAAATACATTAATAAGGGTAACATACTTTCCTTGTTGTTCCGGGATTATCAATCAATCGGTTTTATTACTAGGATCACCAATGTACTTTCAAAAAATGAATTTCTTTGAAAATTTTGTTGGCAATCTTAACTCCGTACTAACAAGTATGTTGGCGATCTCAAACCCGTATGTAAAAGTACATTGGTGACCTCAACACGAAATTAACAAGTACGTTGGTGATCCTAATAATAAAATTGGTTGATTAGTGATCTCGGAACAAAAAGGAGAGTACGTTGACGATCCGTGACTTAAACCCCTTAAATAAATATAACGTATATGATGATCATCTCTATAATTAGTATTATAAAGTTAAGAAACTACTATGAAATTGTAGAAACTACTAAATAACCATCTTTGTAACATTCAAGAATCTAATCAATTTTTTGAAAAACCAAATAATAAAATTTTTGAAAAGATGTGTTATATCTTGGGTTAAATTGCTATTTCTAGCAGTCACATAGATATGAAATGCTGGACTCTGTCACTAACTAAGTAATTATTGAGTAATACGAGTATAAATTATTAGTCAAATGAAAACTTTAAATGTACAAAATCCAATTTATAGTCTAACACATTCATTCATAGAAACTAGAGGTATAGCCTGTGCGATGCACGGAACTTGTTAGATTCTAATGTTTTACCTACATATGACGCTATAATTTTTCGTCAAATCAATTCTTAATTTGTTTAGTGATACAAACAGTAAAAGGTATACAATTTGGTGTTGGTGTTGCTTGATAACCATAAATGATGAGGCTTTTTTTAATCTTATCCATTGGTGTCTTATTTTTTCTAAAGTCGGAGTTTAAACTCACGAAATGTCTATCAAAAGAAAACTGGTTATTCAAGTGGAAACTGGTTATTCAAGTGGATGTTAAATATAAATGACTCATCAATATGTAACATATATGAAGACCATTTAAAATGATATGGTTTTATCTATGGCTAACAAACGTTAATTCAAATTGGTGTAGAGATGTTTTCTTATAAACTTCTAACATATTTGGTATTGAAGAGTCTGGTAAACTTGCTTTCAATTAAATGTGAGATTTAAGCAAATAGGAAAACAAAAAGATTTTTTACATGTATTAATTAGTGAAGTCATTGCTATAACTAATCAAATACCTTAAAAGCTCTAGTAACTTTATTGATGTCAAAATTGAAAATTTACTAACATAATAGATATGTATTACATTGACTACTACTATTACATATATGATTTGGCAATGCAAACTAATGAATAAGTTTGAATCTCTCATATTTTGTTACATTATAAAACTATTATGATTAGATTAGACTAAATAATGCGATCACTCTAATCATCGTATAATTCAGGCAAACTTTTTAAAACTCAAATTTTTTCGTTGAAATGTTTTGCCATATGATTCTAACGCACCAATGCATCGAATTAGTGAACCACATGATTGCATGAAAGTGGACTATATTATACTTATATAGGCAAGAAAGTAGCTTCTTATGTCTTTTATGCTACCCTCCGAGAGTTACAATCAGTCAATTAGCATTCACATTTTAATTATTGCAAGAAAATGAAAGGATGTTTGTAACGTATTGGCCAATTAATTGGAAGGAAACTCTTGGTTGTCAAGGATTGAATTTGTGTCAAAACTAATAGCTATTGAGTATTTAATAATTAGGTAATATTGAAGCCTTTATTCTCAAATTGTATAAGTATATAGAAGGTTAATAATCAAATACTATTTACCTTTTTACTATCAATTATTATAGGGGTAATTAACCATTAATATATCCAAGACTCAATCTTTAATGTATTGTAGATTGTAGATAGCTTATACAGTTGCCATTCTAAAATACGATTATTCACTTTTAATGACACCATTGTTTCTTTCATAAATTAAGCATATGCATGATATGTTTTGATCTTTATCAAGAATCGAAATTTTGTAACAAACAATGCCAAAAAAAACATAAAAAATATCCTTAAGGGTATTTTAAAGTTTTAATACACATATATACTTGAAATATAATCTATAAATGGAACTTCAACTAGAGATTCAATCGCAGAAATAGCAATTAGACACTGGGATTTTTATAGTACAACATTTTTTTCTTTCTAAAGAGGTTCCTTGAATGATGTGTTGAGTAAAACACGTCGCCCAAAAGAGGATATTGTAGTTTAATGTAAGTAAGGATAGGTATAAGAGCAAGGATTGCAGTAACAATTGCAAGCGTGATCAAATTTTGACGGTATAACACGAAGAAGCTAACACTAAAAGCAATCATCATGGTCACAATAGAGAGGAAAAGTGTCAGAAGGCCTGCAATGAGTTTATTGGGTAATGATTCTAAAAAGTCCTCTTGAGAGTAGCGAGAAGTGAGGATTGATAAGAACACAAGGATTGAAGTTGTAGATAGGATCAAAGAAATGGCATCAAATGCGACAAACACTATGAAAGGTCCGTTGTGAAGAAACACCGGGAAGCCTTTGTCTTGTTTGTACCCACCAGGAAGTGTATAAGAGACACCAAATACTATAGTAGCGAGAAGCGCTGCAACCACCATGCATTGACTAGCTGTTCCTTTCATCCACTCCTCACTCTTAGAAACTAACTCTTTGTGGTTCTCAGTGAAAATTGCATGTGGTGTCAAGCCAAAATCGTTCCTCTTTTCTCTATGACCAGGATGAACCATAGACTCTACTTCCTACAACACAGAGACAAGCTTATAAGTAATTTACATAAAACATTTTTAAAATGTGATGCAATTATACTCAAATTTGCAAGGATAATTGTAATTAGGCTTGTGTAATTGTTTCAAGGAGATTCTATTATTAGCTGCGATGACAATCTGCATGACTAGTAGCATAGAATAATGATGTACCTTGAACCATAATAATTCACGTTGCAATTGAAAAGCTACTCCTGACACATCTTGAAGTCGGGTACCTTTGGGTTTCATTCCAACCAAGTGAAGCATATTATTTTTGTCCGAGTCTCTGATAGGAATTATCCAACTCTTCATAGAGCCAATCTCATGTAAAAGATTGTAGATATCCTCATGACGATGACAGATTGCAACGTGAAAGATTGTGTGCCCGTCCTCATTTGTCTTCCATATAAGATCAGGATATGTACGAATGAGCTCAACTATGAATTTAATATTGCCCATTTCTGCCGCAACAAACAGTACTTGAGACGGGTATGTTGGTGGCTGTCCAGGTGTAGAGTCATCCGGGAGGCCTTTGAGGATCTCAGTTATTTCATTCTTTGTCTTTTTCACAACTTCCGTCCAAAGTTCTCTTAGTAATTGTATGGCCTCATTTTCCTTTGCAACAGGACCCACCTTGGAGCAAGTGACTGTGACATACATGAAATTCCCCCGAAAAAAGAAATGCAATTATCAAATAAGAAAGCATGTAGTTAGAAATGTATAAATACCATATATACCATGAACGACATAAGTTGAATAGAAACAACAATTAAGGATATTTACTTGACTTAGTGATTTTCCCAATAGCATTTAGTTTTTCTTCCTCAAATGCATCAGGCTTTCGAGCCAAAACTCCGAGTATGTCTGCATACTCATTGAATTGTTTGTGGTTCTCCAGTACTTTTAGTGCGATATCTATAAAATATGTGAGCATTACATATCAGGAAAAATCAACATTTGTATATTGGATTAATCTACACATTTATATGTAAACAGAGTAAACCTCAATTTGTGCAAATAATGTAAAAGTAATAGATACAAATGTGTAGATTAGTTCAATATAAAAAGTGTCCAAGAGCCCGGTGAGATGATGAACTAATTAAGAATACTAACCAAAGCGATCACGTTCAGTGCATTTGATTAAAAGCCAATCCTTATACTCTGATGTCCAACTGGGATCGTTCAATTCGTGAGACTTATCATAAAGATAATTCACCATATCATAGTTTTTATATAAAGTAGCAATATATAGTGGCATCATTCTTGCTTCATTTGGGATTGTCAGCAACTCATTGTTTTTAGTCACCAAAATTTCAGCAATTTTTACGCTTCCTGCTGCAGCTGCTGTACAGAGGGCAGTATTGCCATTTTTATTCTTCAGTTTCAAGTCATTCTTATGCATCATTTTCAAAAGTTGATCCACGAACGTGACTCTTTCTGAGTTTTCTTCGCCTGCGGCAGCAATGTGGAGTACTGTTTCATAATGCTCATTGATAGCATATT
Organism: Pseudognaphalium luteoalbum; assembly: GCA_963422505.1. NCBI lineage: Eukaryota > Viridiplantae > Streptophyta > Magnoliopsida > Asterales > Asteraceae > Pseudognaphalium > Pseudognaphalium luteoalbum. The sequence continues at coordinate 2,912,757 of OY730198.1, read as the reverse complement.
TCACAATATTTCTGTTCCTGTTTATAGTTGTTTTTGCAGCTTCCCAGTCTTCTTTGATTAGCGCATTATATAATGGAACACAAATATTGATGAAGTCTTCTCTCTTGTTATCTAAGCATTACAAAAATTGTTGAACATATAAAACACCATACCTATATGCAAGAGTATTTAATGTATGACACAAATTACCTTCAAGTAGATCTAGACAAGGAAAATTAGGTTGTAGTTGTGATGTTGATGATGACAGATGATTGAGATTTGTGGTTGGTGATAGTTGTATGGACTGTTGTCCGGTTGTCGTATTTGGTTGAGGCACCATTGGTCTAATTGCCTATTGCCCTGCAAAATGACAGCATTTACCACTAATGTACGTTATATAGTCTTGGAATTAGATCTCCATAGCGGAGATATTACTAATAATGCGAATGCAGAGGTATCTACATCCAAAGAAACCAACGAACAATACATATTAACTTAAAGTCGGCTCGAAACTGCAAACACTGATGAAGATAATACTGAAATGAAGTAGAAACATAAAAATAGAGAGAACTAGTGGATGATATATGTTATTGATTGTATGGTTTATGTATATATTTCGGCATATATATTTGGCGTATTTAGCAATACTCACCCAACTCATCCTTCTATGCCACAAAATGGACAAAGAATCTCTTAATTGAAAATACCATTGGTGTTTCAATTGCAGGTTTACAAACAGTTTTGTGAACTAAGTTGGATGAACAAATACCCCCGATACAAAATTGAGCACATAAGCTAAAAAAATATACTTACTATGATAATAAGTTGACGATCATATGATAGTAAACACTTTTGGCAAGGAACATACAAAAATTTCTTTTTTTTTCTCCCTATCTACTATCTAATTTAGTTACCAGGAATATTTTTTATCGGGTGTTGGTTTTACAAAGAAAATACAAAAAGATAATATAAAATGGTTAGTTTGTTTATAAATTGTGATAGAAAAAGAGAGGCAATGAAGTGTAAAATTTGAGAGAGAAAACTTTAGTCAAACCCATAATTATTCACGGGTTTTGTTAAACCCATCTAAGTTAAACAAACAACATATTTATTGCGTCATGAACTCCAATACTTTGGTCGAAACACACATATTTAAGTTATGGCAGTCGTGCAAAAAGGAAAAAAAAAAATGTTCGAGTTATATAGCTTGTCCATGGAGAAGAACACATACCTTAACAATGTCAAATAGTAATCGCTTTGCTTTTAACTGTTACTACAACCAAACAATTGACTAGTCGACAAAAAAAGCTCCATCAAAGGATAAAAAATGAGGATTTGGAGAAGATGCTTCTCTATTATTGAGTGTAAAAAACCAATATGCTTGAAGAAGACGACATTATATTCAAAGTCACATGTAAACTTTATATCTTTTTCATCTAGTGGGGATTAATACCACCTTTAAAGCATTTATTTATTCGAAATTTCATAAAATATTATAAATTTTTGGCTTTCAGCAAAACGTATCTATATAACATCAAGATATTAGGTAGATTTTTTGATGATGTATTAACTTCTATTAATGTCATGTGACATCTTAAACTAATGTCATCTCAAAATCAAATAGTCAACAAACAAACAATTGACTAGTCAACAAAAAAAGCTCCAGCAAAGGATCAAAAATGAGGATTTCGAGAAGATGCTTCTCTATTGCTAGCACGTAAGTCGCGCAATGCAACGAGGATAAATTTGAAATCAGCAAAAAAGATGATTAACTGTTGAGATATTGATTCGAATGACACGGATTAAATCAAACTAACATAATCCCCCGTAGCATTTGCTACGGGGAAAGGTGATGGTAATGTTGGTGTAATTATAGTGATAAAAAGATGGATAAGCTTTGTATGTTTTAGAGTTATTATATGTATTTAATGTTGATCATATAATAGTACTCCGTAATAGATTATTGTGGGGACACCATTGTCAATTCTCTTTGTTAGAGTATTTTTAATATAATGTAGAAATCTAGATAAAGATAAAGATTATTGAGTGTTAAAAAAACAAAGATGCTTGACTTCGTGTCTAGATCGAAATTTCAATGCCACATGTAAATTTATATCTTTTTGATCTAGTGGGGCACTAGTACCACCTTTAAAGCATTTGTTTAATCTCATTTAATAAAATATCATAAATTTTTGGCTTTCAGCAAAACATATGTATATGAGATTGATAAGGAATATAACGGATTAGTTTTTAAAACCGATATTTATAATGTGTACTCAATTTGGATTTGTTATTTTAATGCATCTAACTTTTAAAAAGTGTATTTTAATGTATTATATAGTACTTTTGGTGATATGTCAAACTAGACTGATGTCCATATCTGCAAAATAAATAAATTAAATAATAAATTAGTGATTTCTCAAAATCTGACCCATTAAAAACAGCAATAGTAAATTCGGTACAAACAATAGACATTGCATATATAAATTCCTTATTACACAATTAAACGACATATTTTCAAACAGTGCCTAAAAGTCATATTAAAGTGTATAATGATTCCACTGCGCATGTATGCGCATCAGCTTCTTTAGAATGTAATTAATGACATAATTGCCCTTTGTTGATTGCTTTTTCTTTAGAATAAAAATTAGTTTTAGCTTCGAATTGTAATTGTTTGCAAAAAATCAAATGTAAACAATGATGTCAGTGTGGGTCTTAATGTGCTCTTATAAGTTGAACCATGTGCCCACCCACTTCACAATACTCAACTCTTTTGTATCTTCTATCTCCGATGGGCAAACCTGTATCCACCGCATCAGGGCAGGGTGACGAGGACAAACCCCCTTCGAGCGACAAGGTCAATCCACCATAAGCAACATACAGATGTAGGCTGCACGCTGGAAGTTTAACGTACAATTGGTGATTATAAACGATTGTATCTTTAATAATCTAGTTTCGTTGTGTCATCCTTTGTATTACTATACTATTCGCGTGCTTTGATTTCCTATTATCCATTGTCATGGCTGATCGGACGTTTGAAAGTATTATTGTTGCTGAAGACGTTGTAATTTTTATTAATTATTAAGAAATGGTTAAACTACTTTTAAGTTTGTGATTTTGTAGTAAAATATCTTAGTCCTGAATTTTTAGTTGCATTTGTTTTAACTAGTAATTTTAGATATCCAAATTCGAAAAAATAAAATTTTAAAAAAATGTTTAAGTTAAAGCTTGTCTACATAGAAGAAGACATAGCTTATCATAATCCAATTGTGATCGATGACTTTGTTTTTAATTGTTACTAGAAACAAATTATTCATTAATCAACTAAAAAACTCAAATAATGGATCAAAATTTTAGAGTTTAAGATCGAAAAAGAAGGATATGAAAGGTACTTAATTACACCTTATCAAAACTCAAATACTTTTTATTTTTCATCTAGTGGGGCATCAATACCACCTTTAGAGCATTCATCCTATCGAAATTATTTTGAAATATCCTAATTTTTTGACTTTTAGCAATACAAATGTTTATGAGAGAAGGCATAATTTAGTGGCTGGATCACAACACAAATAGTTACTAGTTCATATGGACACTATGTATACAAGACAACGTATTTCAAGTCTACTAAAGTCATACTCCATACTATATTCGTGTCGAATTAAGTGTTTAGTATCAGTTTATACAGTTTAAGGGAAGTGGGATCATCACATTGTCAACTAATAAATTGCATATTGACCATTGAAAAACATTTTGATTAGTTTAAAAGTTGATAGTGGACGATCAATTTGAGACAACTCAAATAGAAAGATAGACACTAAATTTTTGATAGAGAGTATTGAAATGTAAAGTTAGGATACCGTTCCATGCGCATATATACAACTAAGTAGGATTTATACTTACGAGGGATTTGATATACTATCAGGCATGTCCCATTGGTTTCGTCGGTTTGGAACGACACCAATGGTACCGCCCGTCACTTGGTTCCCGTCAGTTGGTTCCCGTAGGTTGTTTTTTTCGAAATTTCTACACTCCGTCGCTTTTTCTTTTTCTTTTTTGTGTATATAGGGTAAATTGGTAAATGTGAGACCCAAAAATTAAAGTGACGGTGTCACTGATGGCAGGGGTTCGTCAGTTTCAGTCAGTTTTTAGAAAAGCTGATGTGGCGCTGACGTAGCCCAATCAGTTTTAGTCACGAATGGGAGTGGTCTTAGGGGTAGATAATTCTTCCTAGAGATCGATCCATATGTAAATCACACTAATGACATAGTTGCCCTTTGTTGATCGCTTTCTTCTTTGGAATAAGGTTAATTTTGGTTTTAAAATGTAAATTTTTTTGGGGTAAAGGTTTGGAGGGGACGCTCTTAATTGAGGGGTAAGAGGAGCAGCTTATCTCCCTCATCTAAGCTATTGATTTCTTTGATTAATTTTTAGAAAAAGGCAAGATTTATTATTAAAACTTCAACATATACAAAAGAGCATGTAAGATCAAACATAACACCTATCCACTAAATATTTCATACATGCTTTGGATTACAAATAACTATGTACACCAACACTACCCAACAATTCAGCTATGAACACTATGACTCACAAATACCATACAAATAAATCTAAATTCACAAGGCTCACGAACATTAGCTATATTTGGACAAGCTAATGAGCACATCACCAATCCATCATATTAGTGAACGCATCATCTGATCTGCAGCAGCACCTCAGCTCCCACTGACCTCGGATCATTCACCCATCTAGACCATTCTAATTTATCATTCTTCGATCTTGATCTCATCCACTCAAAACTACGGGTCTGAATTTCTTGAAATAAACCCACACCCCTAAGAACTTTACCCACAAAAACCTTCGCATTTTTGTTTTTCCAGATCAGTTATGACATGACCCGTTGAAACCCACACCAAAGTTCTTTCATCGGTTTACTACCATCACTTTCAATTGCCAAATCCAATAATTCCTCAATGTCCACAACCCTACATCTATCCATTTTCCACCAACTAAACAATTTGTTCCAAACCAACTTGGGTCTCGTTACACAATACTATACAATGATCTATTGTTTCAATACTATCTTCACACATAGGACATAATAAAGAGTGCAAGTCAATACCTCTTTTATCTAGCTCCACCCAAACTGGAAGCCTCTACTTTCTCAATCTCCAAGCAAATATATTAACCTTGATCGGCACCAGCTTATTCCTTAGTGTTGATTGCCCCTGTTGCCCGCTTTCCACTAATACACCATCAATTCTTTTTGTCATCTTGCTCATTGTATATACCTGATCCCCTATTCCCTGGGAGCCCTCCATTGCCATCTATTACCTCCACCCGGATCAATCACAACCTAATCAAGTATATTAGTCCTTTCTTCCCATTCCCCATTAGCCCAACCCCTAGGAACCCGACACCAATCCCACTCTCAAACCCGACAATTATCTATCCATTTGCCCTTATCTTTTACCACCACCTCCTTATTTTTTTCCAATCTATACAATACAATCTGTTAAACTTCTATTTAAATGTTGTATCGCCAACCCATTTATCCTCCTAAAATTTAATTTGAGACCCGTCACCAATTTTCATACAAAAATAGGAAGAAAATCCGCCCCCTTTAATATCCATCTCCAACCCGAAGCGCTTTATGCCCCCCAAGAGTGACCCATACCCCCTAAGTTAAACGTGTTACCAACATTTAAGCCCCCATCCCTCCCATACAAACTTTTTAATATTTTTAACCCAAAAGGCATTATTTTCTATTTTGAAACGTCACCACCATTTATCCAATGGTTTAGATTCAATGCATTTTAAAACAACTGCACTTTAAAAGTAAAATAAGATGCAGTGAATCTAAAGTAAAATATAGTGAATCTGAATCAATTTTTAAAGAAATTAATGACTGGGAATAAATCAGCCCCTCAAATAAGTGATGCCCATCCCACACTTTTGTGAAAGAAAAATAATATAAAAATAAAATTGTAAAAGTTAATGTCATTAAATGTGCTCCTATAACTAAGTAGAATCATTTGCTCACCCACATTGCACAATTCAATCACAATTTTTAACTCGTCTGTGTCTTCTATATGTATCTCCGATGGACAAACCTGTATTCACTTCAGGGCAGTGTGCCGAGGACAAACCCCCGTCAAGTGACAAGGTCAATCCACCCTAAGCAACGTTCTTCAGGTGGTACGCTCGAGACTGGAGTTTTAACGTATGAGTGGTGACAATAAACGCATGTATCTTTAATTATCAAGTCTCGTTGTGTTATCGATCGTATCCTTTATATAACTACTAGTCCTCTGCAATGGCGGTACTAGGGTGGGGGCAGGGTGGACACCCTCCCCCACGAAGTTTTTACGAGTCGGGAAAAATTTCGTAGGTTTCGGTATAATTTGCATATTGCTCCCATAACCAATAAATATAATACAGTTTCAATAGTCATTATTAGTGTGTTTAGCTTGGTGGTTACGTAGTGGACTTAGTATTTGTGACACCCGCCAATTTAGGACTTTAATTAGTACCTAAACTACTTGTAATTACATGTATTTAGTTTTGTAATATTCTAAATATATGTAATATTTTGGTGTAATTACATACACGGTTACGTGGTTTGATTTAATCGTGCACTTATGAACCGGACGAGGTCCGACTTTATTTAATATGAACGTTGGTGATAAAACTTATAAATAATGTGGAATAATCCAACAGACATTATTTACTATAATATATTACGATAATATATTACAGGAATTTCGTATTGTTTAAAACATGAACTACATGACGGAATCGCGCGATACACACCTTAACAAGCAAACAATAACCAATTTATAATTTTACAATTTTATAACTCATTTTCAAGTATTTTGATAAACTACTTTGGTTAAAAATATTTCGGATAAACCTTAACATAAAACGCGCAACAACATTTAATCAACCGCGGAACGTAACACAAATCGAGGAACGAGTCCACGAGCCCGAGCCCGCAAGTGGGTCGGCCCAGACCCGCAGACCCAACCCAACCGACCCGAGACCCAACTCCTCTATTTTAGGCCATTTCTTCTTCATTTCATTCCATTTACACACACCAACACCTACTTTCTCTCATCTCTCTCTCTACCTTACCTCCATCTTTCTCTCTCTAAAAACTGAAAATAACAACATCTTCACCATCATAATCGGCCATTAGCATCAACAAAGGAACAAGAAGCATTAAGATCATCTTCATCTTCTTTGATTTTCATTTTTGCAGTAAGAAACTTTAAAACTCTTTTAAAATACTTATAAAGCTTTTATTTACATACTAGAACGTTTACTCAACAAGATTATGTCCAAAATTCGACTTAAAATGCGTTTTTAAAGTTTAAAATACGACGAACTGAGATCCCAGATCCCAGTTCATCCTGGGAAGCAAACCGAAGTTTCGACTCGCGAAGCCAAACTGCGAACCGACTTGCGAGTTGACTTATGAGTTGACTTGCGAGCCGAACTTTGTCCCGCGAATTGACATGTAAACTGACCTGCGGACTGACCTGCCCTGCGAGTCGAGACCTGCGAGTCGAGATTTGCGAGCCCACTTGTCTTGCGAACCCAATCTCAGTTCGCACTGCGAACTCAGTTCGCTAACAATTTCAGCCCGCGGCCAACCTTGGTCGATTTTTCCGAATTTAAATTCCAGATGCAATTTTTTAATAAAGCAATGTAGTAGAAATAAAAACCTTGGACCCCGCTACCAGGGGCGCTGCCCCCGGACCCCCGTCATCCAGGAACTTGTAAATACTTTTCACACTAAGTGCCGAACACTTACAAATAATGAAACCTGATACAACGATACATATAATAATAACACTTTTGGATTATTATTACAAACCGTCACCAACGGGCCATAATTGTTTTCAAACTATAAACGAAATACTAAGATAAACACTTGGACATTTCCTAGTTGAGTAGACAACTAGCATGGGTGATCTTTCAAGACACCAACTTATATACTTATTTACTTACAACCTTGTGCGTTTCGGACGCCAGAAGGTTGCAGGGTTCTAAGAACCAATATACGGACTTACGTCCGACCCGTCTACGGACTTACATCCACTCTATTTGGTTGATTTCACATACGTACTTACCAGACTCAGGTGAGTCTTACAGCCCACTTTTTACTGTTTTCTACTTTGGGGTGAGATACTTTGCTTACTGTTTTACGCATGGACACGAGTACTGGACTGACTTTACTGCTTTTTACACACATTGCATGAGTTACTTTTTATCCACTGAAAGTCTCCTATCGTAAGTTGTTAGTTATGGACGTAAGCACGAGTACTAGTAAATGGATCCATTTGGGACTGACAATCCCTGCCTGGGGTAGTAGCGCTACCACAGATTTCACCGTAGAAACAAGCATATTAGTATTTGTTACATATGAGTGTCGGGATAGCACTCACGTGGGTACATTATATGATTCTTGATTGATTCATACTTACACACTGTTAAGCTTCAACTTATGAGCTCATGGCAACTGTGCTGACTTACTGATTTACTTACTTTGCTTGATAGCAACACCGGTACATACTTGTGGTTCATAACTGTTACTTTACTACTAAACCTGTAAGATTCACCAACCTTTTGGTTGACACTTTTTAGCTTTGTATCTCAGGTACACAGGCGGAGTAGGATTACCCCAGGATACTAGCCAGAGTCGCATGATTTTTACATTGCATTTAACGAAGATTCTTAGCATTATCTTTTGTATATTATGATTATGTAATAAAATCTCCCGCTATATGCGTGACTCTAGGGAACTACATTTTTGTAACCGAAAACACTATGTTTTCACACATTTTATATATGGAAATGTAACTATTTTTAAACGTCTTATTTAGAGGTCGTTTGCTGTATACTTTGTGCTGTTGATACTTGATTAGTAGTATCTCAAAGCTTGCTTCCGCTAAACAGTGAATTTGGGGGTGTTACAGTATTTAAGATTTCTAAAGTTCAATCTCTACTTACTACATTAATTTATTTTTTTTCCTTTATGTTTAATCATTTTTTTCATTGCATATAATCAATGTAATACTATTTTAAATCAACATAAGTGTTAAATTATAAATCTTAATGATTACAATTTTTCCCTTTTCTTTATAATCTATAATCTACATACAATAATGTGTTACATTTTTGCTATATAAATATGTTTTTTTTGGTAAAGGGGACAAAACTCCCCGGTAAATACTATATAAACATGTTAAACATAGACATATTCGATTTAGAATTTATGCTAACTATATGAGTGTATACATTAGGGCTGGCAATTTCCGACACGACCCGAAATACGACCCGAGACCGACTCGAAAATAAGCGGGTTGGGTCATGATTTTTTGACCCGTTGACCCGCCAACCCGAAACTCGATAACCTGATTTTTTTAGGTCAGGTTCGGATAACCTAATGGGTCATCAGGTCAACCCGATGACCCGAAAATAAAAAAATAATAATTTAAAATTATAAAATATTCATACTTTTATTTTTAAATAAAACATTAGAACTTCTTTTTGTCCATAAACCATATTAGGGTTGGCAATTTCTGACCCGACCCGAAATGCGACATGAAACCGACAGGAATAAATTAAAAATGTGGTTAAAAATTTAAAAGTTTTATTTTAATTTAATGAATCAAGTGTTCTTTTTTTTGTTTTTTTACTAGATTTTGATGAACATACTAACTAATATGATTGATTGGGGATTGAATAGACACTTTAATCTTTATTAATAACGAATTATAAATTTTGAGAGTGACCCATATAACCTATTTAACCCGAAATTGACCCATTAACATAAAATGACCAGAAAGTATGTTTATCTCGTTAAAAAATTGGGTCAGGTTGGGTCAGGGTTGAGTTGGGTTGAAATACTCAATCCGATTAGAAAATCAGGTCGGGTCTGGATCAACTACTTCTGACTCACCAACCCAATAACCCGAGCGGATCAACTCGACCCGACCCAAATTGCCACGTATACTTTAGTGTAAACTGTAGACATTGTACCCTAAAACTTATCTCGGGTCGGGTCGCTCCCTCTACAACCCCTTCCATTGCTATCTGAACAGTACCCATTGGCTTAACCCACTTAAACCACTGACCTTAACTTCAATCGCTAGAAAAAATTCCTGAAATTCTCACCAAATTATCATCGTCATTAAACCTTAATTCCACATTCATTTAGTAACACTAATCCTAATTTCAGCAAATCAAATTCAATATGTGGAAACAAAACAAAGATAAGCAGATTGAAGAATCAAGACAAGATGAGGAGACCACAGAAAACGAAATTAACAACAAAATGTAGACTGGTTCATGTCTTTAAACCCTAACTCTACATCGCCGACTACTTCGTTCCATGGATGACGGCAACGGCGGCGCCTTGTCCTGCTATCTCAGGCTCCGGCGAATTCAAATTTCAGATAAGGTATATATGCAACTTGTTATTGATTATAGTTTAGGTTATTCAACTTCATTTAGGGTTTGCATTTGAATCAGAGATTGGCTAAAGGAGAAGAAGGGCTTTTTGGTCATTTCAGCTATTACTTAACAGCTCATTTAACTAATATTATCAATTAATTACACTAACAGCATGGTAATGTAGGCATGATGCAAGTAGTATTCAAATATTTGTTTTATAAAAGTAGGAAGGATTGACACGATAATGCCGATCGATACCTACTACCATACCATTGAGATGTCATTGAATGCATAACAGTTTTCGATGTAAATGGATTTTTTTAGTTATGGTTATTAATGATCAGGTTGTTGGTTTGACTAATTTTATCATTTTCTTAATGACCAACCTGTCAGAGACAATAATTGTATGTGTTTGTGTGTTTACAAGATATCAAAAGTTCTAATTCATTGTATTGTAATTGTGAAACAATAATAGGATGTCTACTCCCTTAGAAATCCCATTTACAGAGATACAATCAATCACCAACAACTTTTCTGATGAAATCGGAAAAGGATTTTTTGGAAGTATCTATAAAGGACAACTCTCACAATCTGGAGAGTCGATTGATGTTGCAGTACGGAGGTTAGATTATAGTTTTTATCTGCAAGAAATTGCTTTTGATAAAGAGATTTCAGTTCTTTCTAGTCTCCAGCATGAAAATATCGTGTCTATGGTCGGGTTTTGTTACGAGAATAATCATGAGATGATCATCGTGAACAAGCGTGAGGCCCGTGGAAGTCTCAACCCACATCTAAGTGGCTCGAAACTTACGTGGATGCAAAGATTGAAGATAAGTGTTGGTGTTGCAAGTGCATTAAGTTACCTGCATAATGCAAGTGTCATACATCATAACGTCAATAGTACAAGACAATAGAGGTTTGTCCCACTTCATGCGAACACTCGCTGCTGCACATTTCATTTCAATGGACCAAATTGATCTTTTTCCAGTTGTGGTTCGATCTTATTAGATGAAAATTGGGAAGCCAAATTATCTGGCTTTGAATATTCCTTGAGAATTCCGGCAGGGCATATAGACATAGCATATGAAAAGCTTGGAATTGGGAGCTACAAGTCGGATGTGTTCTCATTTGGCGTTGTACTATTTGAAATCTTGTGTGGAGCGAAAGCATTCACTTCAGATGATGATGGTAGCTTTCAGGCTCCAGTGGCAATATTCCATCATGAAAACAGAAAACTGCACCAGTTTGTTGATCCGGATCTATTTAGCCAAATGGACCCACAATCATTTAGCATATTTTCAGAAACAGCATGTTATTGCTTGAGGGAGCATCAAGCACCACCATCTATGAATCAGGTCCTTAAAAGACTTGACAAAGCATTGAAACTTCAACGGAAACGTGAAAATCCTGTAAGGCTATATGTATTTTGTTCTTTTAATATAAATTCATGATAGCCTTATATATGTTACATTAATTACTTACTGTTGCAATTGATGTTACAGGAACTCTCTGCTGTTTCGGTTGAACATAGTTTATCCCCCCACTTGAAGTTAATGGTAATTAATTCATTTTCATTTAAGAGTGATTGCAGTAAACAGTAGCATATGTTATACATTTCTTTATCTCGTCAAGGATATATTTTATATGCTTATAATTACATTGTTAACCTTATTTGCAATGATATCAAAAAATAATATAAACTTAATGATGCAGCTGAAGAACTTGGAACACATGAGGATTGAACTCAATGATATAGTGTTGGCCACCGACAATTTCTCCTCTAAATATTGCATTGTGTCTGGTGGATTTGGTACCGTATACAAAGGAGAACTCGATCATGTTGATAGAGAATATTGTTGTGCTATAGAAGGGGAGAGTGAACGTGAACTACCCAAGAGACGCAGCGAAGTAGCTATTAAACGCATCTTCAATACAGAAGATGAGTCCGGAGAACAAGGCTTTTATGCAGAAATTGAAACGCTTACCAAGTGTAAGCAGTCCAACATACTCACTCTACTTGGTTTTTGTGATGAAGGTTCAACGATGATCCTAATCTATGAGTATGCTACCAATGGAAGTCTCGCTGATTATTTACAAAACAAGAGTAACATCACTAATGATAGTTGGGCGCAACGAATGAAAATCTGCATAGATGCTGCAAAGGGATTAAGTTGCCTTCACACTGGTAAGGGGGACCGACAAGAGATAGTTCACCGTGACATAAAGAGTGATAATATTCTTTTGGGAAAGAATTTCGATGCGAAGATTGGTGACTTTGGGCTCTCCAAATTCATCTCTGCTTATGAAGAGCATAGTGGTGTTGCAGGGACAAGAGTGTACATAGATCCACAATATGTACAGGAAGCTAAGTTGAAAAAACAAATAGATGTTTACAGCTTCGGAGTAGTCTTGTTTGAGGTTCTATGTGGGAAATTGGCCTATGATCCAATTTACGCCACAAAGAAAAACAAGGGGCTTGCACTCTTAGCACAACAACACGTCTACAACGGAACAGTTAAGGAAATCATAGATCCCAAAATAAAAGAAGAAATAACTAAAACCAGGTTCACTTCAATTAAAGGACCCGGTCAAGATTCGGTAGCCACATTTTCAAAAATCGCATATCGTTGTCTAGACGGAAGACAAGAGAACCGACCCAGAATGGAAGAAGTTATCGAGGAACTTGAGAAAGCACTACACTTTCAAGTAAGCGAATTTCGAAAGTTAATAAAGTTTTCTTTTCATATTCGTGAGCCATGATGGAAATAGTTAACAGATATCAAATATTAACAACTTGGTGTATATAATATCCATTCGTTCGTTAAATGGTAACATTAAGAAAAAAAGCCACGCATAAATTGTACATATGTATTTTAAACACCCATACATCCACCTTGTTTAATTTTGACAATCGAGAAAATGATTTAAGATGCCTTTTTATAAACCATAAGTTTTTACATAAATACTTTGTATCATTTTCTTTTCTTACATAATAGTCTGTATTATTTTCATTTCTTACTATAAATTGAGGATGTATGTTACAGTTATGCGTACCATATTACACATGGAGGACAAATTTAAATTCTGTATTTAAAATAGAAAAAGTTAGCTGCAGATGTAAGTTGTCAGAAATTTTATATTTTTTAATTGGGTTTTGTTAACGAGAGCCCTAAGGGCTTCGTTAAAATATTTGGACATGCATAAAATAGTTGTACCTTACTTTAAATTCAGGGAGACAAAATAAAATTCAGGGGGATAAATAATATTTTATTTTCAAAGTACATCTCGTTATCAATTTCCTTTTTAATTAATTGCAGAAGTGATAGACTATAAGATTAAGATTAAAGGTTCGGTTATCAAACAAAAATCAAAACATAACGTAAAACCGAAAAATTAAGTTAACGACATTAAAAATTGCAATCTTTAGTCAAATAAATTTTTAATGCCTTTTTAAATATTTAGTAACCGTATAGAGTAAGGTTCAAATAAGTACAACAACTTTGTGTGAGAATGATGGAACTAATAGGATTGTGCCACATGTCACGAAACCCACTTCCCCCAACATTTTTAAAAAATTAAATATCTCCCAAACGGTAAGTTGAAAAATCACAAAAATTGCACCATAAAAATCAGCGTTTTATTCACTTCGATTAGAGATATGACAAGGTACACTTTTGACGAACTTTTTTTTTTTGTTTTTTGTTGTGTTTTGAAAACGAGTAACACATGTGTTACCGGCCGCATGTGTCGGTAACACATGCGGCCGGTAACACATGTGTTACCAATTTTCTACAATTTGCAAACCCCCAAAAAAAAATTCGTCGAAAGTATATCTTGTGTGATGGCAAATCGAAGAGAAAAAAATGCCGATTTTTATGGTGCAATTTTATGATTTTTCGATTTATCATTTGGGAAAGTGGGTTTTGTGACAAATGGCGCTTTCTGGTTGGTTCCTCCATTCTCAAAAAAAATCTCATTCTCATTTGAACCCAACTCGTACTGTATATATATATGCCATACATTGCAAACAAAAAATCGTGATATATTAAAACAATCTCAAGATAAAGTGAATGTGTTTTCATGACATGTTGAGTTTATCAATTACTACATGGTAATTGTATGTTTACCTTGTTCACAAAAAAATAGTATATTGACCTAAATTATTTTCATGAGATCTCAAGCACAAGTTTTCTTACTTTTAGCTTTTGTAAAGGATAATTTGGAGGGTACCTCTAACCCTAATATCATATCATATTTCAATGATACATATTCGTTTCACCCGCAAGGCGCATCAATGCCGGACAAATCACATGTCCATAAATCACCCACATAAGTTGAGACACGGATTTGAATCCCTGATCTGTCGATCACACATGTGGGGTCTGGACGTATGCGACGGCGGTACCACTTAGAGCATGTATTTGGATTTGATGTTACTTTTGATTTTTTCTCGTTTTGATATGAAATAATTACTTCATTTCAATATAATAGCCATATTTTGGCTTCTATATTTATTTCATGACTTGATAATAAGTACAATAACCTTAAAATGAAACTTTGAAGTTGTAAACTCACAATCGATAATTCATAAGACAATAATAAACAATTTTTTTTTATCACCACGAAAATTGACATGGATTTAACTTGTGGATTAATTATCTAAAAATGAAGATAGGATGATGGGGTTTAAGAAATGAATTTCTTCCGGCCGGAATTATGTTCAAGTTCAATGAGTGTCTCACGTTTTACAGGAAAACCGCAAAGAGATATTCCAAGTTCCACTTGAAGTCATAAAGTCAGCCACCCAAAACTTCAGAACTGGTCCGTACTGTTACAGTCTGAGACAAAGATTTTGGACTTTATATGGAGTAGACGACTCATTGGATAATACCAACAATCTTCTGAAGGGAATGGACATTCTTGTGAAGCGACTGGATACCAGTCATCATGAAGCAGAAGACGCATTTTCTACGGAGCTTAAAATTCTTATAGAGTATAAACACGAGAACGTGATTGGTCTTGTAGGATATTGTGATGAAATGGATGAAAGAATCATTATTTATGCGGGTGCTACAGGAGAACTTCAGGGATATATGAAGACTTTTATTTATAACTGGAAGGATCGTCTTAAGATATGCATTGACATCGCAAGTGGTTTGGACTTCCTCCATGGTGGTCTTGTAACCAAAGAGATAGTGATTCATAGGGGGATAAACACTGGTAACATCCTGTTATATCTTGGTAATAAAGCACAAATTGCTGGTTTTGGGCATTCCGTTATACTTCCAATAAATCAAGAAACGGTATTTTCAGTAGACAGTATTGCAGACTCCTATACTGACCCGCATTATGCGAGTAAGGGTTTGTTAAGCAAAGAATGTGATATATACTCGTTTGGTGTACTCTTATGTGAGGTTATGTTACGGCAAGAGACAAAGGACTTTGGGAATAACGACGCTCATCTACGTCGTTTTATTGAACCCCTTCAGAATGAAGGAAAACTCAACGATATGGCGTCTGCGGATACAGAAGATAAAGTTGAGCCTCAATCATTGAGCATATTTGTAAGGGTTGCCATTCAATGCTTACATGACAAGAGAGAAGAACGGCCAACAGCAGCAGAACTGGTAACCCAATTAAAGGAGGCACTTGACATCCAAGTAAGTTTTCATTACTTTACAACTGAAGTAGGAAGGTTAACGTATTTGTTCCCTGTAAGAAACCATCAAAGCGTAATCCAAACTGTAAGGTTAAATCTGGGGTCTATAGTTTTCATAACTTCTATTGTATATGTAAAATGATACATAGGCCTAATAATTAAAACAAAATAATAATATGCGTAGTAAAGATAGAGATATTGGTACATTTGTAAAATTTGGAGATAGTCAAGAGAGAGAATATATGCTAATTACATAATGACATACGTAGTATGTTAAATTTTTTTTGCTTTTTAAAGTTCTATATTTTTTCATTCCCAGATGAACGAACTCCGATTTGATCCTACTTGAAAAGGGTGAAAACTTAAAATAACCTTAGAAGTTAAATCAGATTGACTTGAACTATATATTGCTAATTGAGTACTGTCAAACTGAATATATACTAATTTAAATATTTCTAGACGAAAAAGATTAATTTACTCTCAAAGTATTAAAGTTGATTGACTCCATGGTGACTCGCAGGAATCATCTATTGACGAAAATGAAATTTCATTTGAAGACATAGAATCTGCGACGGATAATTTCAGTGATGCGAAGTGCATTGGTGGGAAGGTATACACAGGACAACTTCCACATGATGATGGAGGGAAAATCATTGCTGCAAAGCGGTTTGGTAAAAAATATGGATTTACTGGTGTGATTCGTAATCTTCCAGATTTTAAACACGAGAATATAATCAATTTGGAAGGTTATTGCAAAAAAGCGGATGATAATATTGTCGTTTATGAATACGCGTCCAACGGAAGTCTCGATCGATGGTTGAACAAAGATGATCTTACATGGATGAAACGGCTTGCAATATGCATCGGTATTGCAAGCGGTTTAGAGTTTCTCCGTGGAGGCTTCCGAATGGATAGATATCTGTTTCACAGGAATATTAGAAGTAGTAACATTCTACTAAGTGGGGACTGGAAAGCCAAAATTTATAAATTTGAATCTTCCGAATATCATGTTTACAACGCTGCTAAATATGCGCCAGACTATGATATATACCCATTTGGTTGGGTATTAATGGAGATTTTGTGTGGGAGACTTTTGTGTTCAACTGACGATGAAGATGAAGATAATGATGGCGATGGCGATGATGTTTATGATGAAGATAACAATGAAGATGATGATGTCGAAGTCAATGACGACGACGATGACAATGATGATGATGATGATGTTGATCTTGATGTTGATGTCGATATCGCTGACGCTGACGGTAGTGATGACGATGACCTTAAGCTGCACATTGTTGGTAAACACTCCTCTAAAGAAGGTAAACTAGATGACGAGGAAGATGATGATGTCAATGTCAATGACGATGATGAGAAAGATGATGTTGTCAATGTTGTTGACGATGATGTCAATGTCTATGACGATGGTGATGACAACGCTCTTGAGCTACACCCTTTAGTTAAACACTGCTTCGAAGAAGGTAAACTTGATGAGATGGTGTTTGACGGCATAAAAGGAAAAATTGTGCCACAATCATATGATACGTTTTCAAGGATTACCCGTCAATGCTTAGATCCTGATAGAGAAAAACGTCCAACAGCAAGCGAAGTGCTAGTACAACTTAAGAAGGCATTCGAATTCCAAGTATGTTCTCTATATTTACAAACATGGGTTCCTTATGTTTGAACTATATATATATATATATATATATATATATATATATATATTAAAAAATTAATACCATAACAAGGTGTAGAATCATATATAGTTTTGAAATATCAAACGTCAACTTTGTGAATTTAATTAATTTGATTTTAACGCAGAAGCGACGTTCTATTACTGAGTATATCACAATGTATATTAATAACTATTAGTTGTTTATTATTATTATATACAGGAGGAGTATGAAATTTGGGAGCCCAAACTGCCAAAGGATTACCAACGAATAATTGACATGTCAAAAATCCCCGCGATTTACTCTGACTTAAGGAAAAAGGATCTGTACGACACATTTTCCTCTGAAGGAATTCTCCTTCGAGGAGGCAAAGTGGTAATGTATTGGCTCGTTCTTAGATCCCCTTATCTCTTTTTACTTGAACTTAAGGAATTCTGTTTTCTCAATTAAGGTGATAATATTGTATATGCATTCACAGACAATAGAAACTTGTTTCAACTTAAATGTTTTGTGTGACAGTCGCTTTCGTTTGACAATAATCGAAGAACAAATGAAATGATATCGGCAAGAATGTTTTCTTACAAGGACCAAAGATGGCAAAAGTGGAGACATATGCAGAAATCAAGGTCATCTTTCTCCCTATCTCTTTAATAGTGTGATTTTTTATTTTGTCAAGCTATTTTAAAATATAAAAGTTCAAAAAAAATTCTTCACGTTTTGAAATGCAACATCTCTCTGCACTTGCTTAATATACCACTGGAGTAAAAAGAGTCTAGAACTTACTGCATTTAAGTTATAACATGTGCAGGTTTCACAGAGTGTCAATGATGTTGGATATTTCGAATCTAATGATTCAAATCAAGATAAAAACTCAATTTTTATCGCCAGATGTCATTTATGGTGTTTATTTGATCTTCAAATTTGGTGATCCGAAACAAGTTCCAAGTAAACTCATGTACGTCGACCTCAAGTATAAAAAGGGGAATGAAAGAATGCATGCATACTTCGCAGAACAGAGAGACGATGAGTGGATGATGATTGAACTGTTGCGATTCTTCAATTATAAGCAAGATACTGATTTTGAGGTTTTACTAGAGAGTATTTCGCGATAGTATTGTGGAAGTGGCGCCATTTATGTTGAAGGAATTGAGTTTCGAGCCATTGACAATGCAAGTTTTAAAAATTCTCAATCTGTATTTTCTTTTTTTGTTATTACTTAGGAGCAAAGCGATTTTCATGTTATGTGACACAAGTGTATGACATTTGTCTTATGATCAATAGGTGAAACTTGAAGAAATGGAGAAATTAAAGGAAATAAAAAAAGTCTTGAGTTCAAAATCGAACATGGGCCAGGTTCAACAATTGTCAACTGAATATAGAGGACTCTGTGTGAGATCAGAAAACTACAAGGAGGGTGACAAGGTCTTTTTATTATTAATTAGTAGCAAATTTATTATAGAAAAAGAATATCTAGTTATTTTGCTTATAAATTCTCTCAAACCTTTTAATGAACAGCTGTTCCTGCAAAGCGAAGTGGATGGAAAGAAGATATATATGCTCTCTGCAAAAGATGTTCTGTATGACTCTTCTAATGTGAAGCTTTTTAGATCGAAACTCTCAGAAAACTCCAGGTATGCTTAGGATCGAAGTTCAATTTATTAAGATTGTGCATCATAAAATACTTTCTAATACTTTCTAGCCTTAATTTGTATATTTCCAATTTATATCAATTTAAAAATTCTACTATGCGCTAGGCTAGCTATTTTTACTTGAATAGTTAAATAGTTGAAATTTACTTATGTTGGGCTGGATTTTTATAGTGATCGATCATAAAATAACATTGATAGAAATGGATATGATGAGAAAAGTTTCACCTCTTGTACGCCGCTACAAGTATTTAACTACATGATATACTGTTTGTACAGTTTTTGGAATGTGATTGAGCTTCTACCACAAGTATTCCGTATCAAATGCAAAAATGAAAGTCAAATGCTGTCACCAGATACAGATTATATGTGTTACCTGGTATTTAAGCTTTCAGAAAAATGTCGCGGGCTGCATTGTCCAGTGAAAGTACGAAATCAACTTCAACGGAACAACAAAGATGTTGAAACTCTTTACTTTAGAGTCCCAGCTCCATGGAATTTACATGTCATCAGACAGGTTCCAAAGCAAAGGGATGATGAATGGATGGAGGTTAGTGTGTGGAAGTTCAACTCAAAAGTTGACCTTAAAAATGAATGTGTTCCTATCAATTTGAAACTTATAAGTTATGAAGGAACAATGGCTGGGCTAATTGTAAGTGGCCTCGAGGTTTGGCCGATGTAAGAACAATTATATCATAATTGTTGGTCATCTGCTTTTCTCAAGAGAAAAGTTGTAACTTGATACCTTCAGTGTCATGTATGAAACTTCAACAAACAAGATCAATATATATGTCGTTCAAAGGTCATGATGTGCAGATGCAGTTTCCTTAATTTTGCATATTATGTCAGATGGGCATGTGAATCAACCACCAAAAAATCTCCACCCAAGGTTATATGAAATATTTATAGGAAGTATTCATAAGTTGTAGAGAGCTGTTCAAACTTAACTTTCAAAATTAGCTATGTTGTTGTATCTAAAAGTGTTTACTAGAACGACAGTAATTCAATTAGAAGCATCAATATTATAAATTTATATTAAGGGGTGTTTAGATTACCTTGTATGAGATTTTTTTAATGGGCTCATTTTGAATTTTTGATTACTAAAAGAGGAGCCTATTGAAATGAGTTTTTCTTTCTTATAAGATAGAAATTACAAGCCCAAATACCCCCAAAGAAAAAGAAAAAAAAAAGGTCACAGAGACCAATTCTAGTAAGCCCGTTGGGCCTAACTGAGGAAACGTCGAAGATTATAGCTTAAGTTCTTTTAAAACAAACATTTAGAAGCTTTTTAAAGGGTTTATATATTGGTTAGGGATAGAACTTTACATCTTTTACTATTGTATGTATCAAACTTCTAAACCTCCTATTGTATGTATTCAAGTTTTAAAACCGTCTTTTGTATGCATTTAACTTACTATTGTATGTATTGAACTTACAAAATATGTCAATTTATGTAGCCAAAAACACGCGAAAAAACATACAAATATACAATAGATGGTTTTAAAAGTTGAATACATACAATAGGAGGTTTTAAAGTTGAATACATACAATAGTTAAGGTGCAAAGTTCGATACATAACCAAACTATAAACCCCTTTTTAAACTTGGTGCATTTCCAATGCGAAAAAAATGAAAGACTTGATATTGATTTGATAGACTTTTTTGCAGTCGAGTAAATTTAACTTTCAAAATTAGCTATGTTTTCAAATTCGATAGCATAAATTACTCTACCTCATCTAAAAGTGTTTACTACAACGAAAACAATTCAATTTAAAAAATAATTATGAGGCCGGTTCTTGTAAGCCCACTGGGCCTGCCTAACACAGGAAATATCCTTTCGTCCATGGGTTTTATTACTCTCACACTTTTCGTCCCTGTTGTTATTTCTCCAACATTTATCATTTTCCGTTAATCCACTTTAACCACTGATCATTTATCATACCATCATCATTAAACCCTAACTCCAAATTCATTAACACTAATCCTAATTTCACAGCAAATCAAAATCAATATGTGGAAACAAAACAGAGATAAGCAGATTGAAGAAGCAAAACAAGTTGCGAAAACGAAATTAACAACAAAATGTAGACTGATTCATTTCTTTAAACCCTAACTCTACGTAGCCGGTGATGTAGACTTCTTCGTTCCATGGATGACGGCGACGGCGATGGCGGCGCCTGATCCTGCTATCTCAGGCACCGGCGAGTTCAAATTTCAGATAAGGTATACATGCAACTTGTTATTGATTATAGTTTAGGTTATTCAACTTGATTTAGGGTTTGTATTTGAATCAGAGAGATTGGCTAAAGGAGAAGAAGGGCTTTTTGGTCATTTCACCTATTACTCAACAGCTCATGTAACTAAGTTTATTAATTAATTACACCAACAGCATGGTAATGTAGGCATGATGCAAGTAGTATTCAAATATTTGTTTTTATAAAAATAGAATGCAGATCGATACCTACTACCATACCATTGAGAGGTCAATGAATGCATAACTGTTTTCGATGTAAATAGATTTTTTTAGTGATCAGGTTGTTGGTTTGACTTATTTTATCATTTTTCTAATGACCAACTTGTCAGAAGAATTAATGGTATGTGTTTGTGTGTTTACATTGGTGTATAATTCATTGTATTGTAATTGTAAAACAGAGATGTATACTCCCTTAGAAATCCCATTTACAGAGATACAATCAATCACCAACAACTTTTCAGATGAAATCGGAAAAGGATTTTTTGGAGGTATCTATAAAGGACAACTCTCACAATCTGGAGAGTCGATTGATGTTGCAGTACGGAGGTTAGATTATAGTTTGGTGTCACATTGATGACTTTCAGAATGGCTTCTCCTGATCCTTTCTTGCGGGTTCTGATTATGACATTTTGAATCAAACCAATTAGTCGAAAACGGAATTTTATGTAAAAAGTCAAGTGTAGTAGGAGTTTTAACAAATTGAAGACCTTTTGTTGCTGTATTTGATAATGACAGTTGAAATTTCAAAATTTTAGTGTTGCAGACTTATAAATTTCATGTTTCATTGCTAGGAAAGATCTGTGAGAGAGTCCATGAATAATGGAGCATATATATGTGTCCACTGCTGGAGCAGAAAAATATGGCTTCAACTCAAAAAAGAATAAAAATTGGGTGAGTATAACTACCTCAAACCAACTACGATACAGGTTGTGTGTTACTCTTCTTCACATAAATTTCTTAAATGTATTTTCAGGTCGTAGGAGAATAGTGAAAATCAATTTGCTTCATGTGGACATTTTTAATTATAATGTGTTTTCAGGTTATAGGCGGATCAATGCAAATCTGGACTGTGGAGCCATGTTTTTCATATTACGGAGTAATAATTATAGTTGTTAGGGGTGAGCATGGGTCGGTTTGGGTCGGTTATGACCCTTAACCGAACCCAAAACCGAAATTTCGGTTATGGAAATTTCTTAACCGTTCGGTTTCGGTTAAATCGGTTCTTGGGTAGATTTTGGGTCGGTTAACCGTTAACCATTGGTTAAAACGTTGAAAAAGAAAAATTATGAAGTAATGGAATCATCGAGCTCCTAGTTGTGGTGGTGTTGTCGATATCTTGCTAAGAACATCACTATTTCTAAAGGTTGTATTTACGGGTAGAAGAGAAAGTGACTTTAAATGTAACCTAAAAATGGAATGGACTACATAATTAACTAGTGGGCTTAAAGTTTGAGAATTTCCTAACGGGTCATTATGCTACTTAGTATTAAATTGTATGCATCTATCAATTTAATTCAATGACTGTAAGTAGCAGTAGATTGGTGTTAAATGGGTAGTTTTTGCTACTGTGGGCGTGGGATGTATTGATGCGGGTAAAGGTTTTTCGGATGCATCTATATGCTTGTTTAATTTCTGAAGGCCAGGAAAATCACGGAGTTAGTTTTGGTTGGAAAGCTATATTCGGCTCTGTCACAATCTGATAGTTTGGTGTCTTAGTAGAAATGTAAATAGTATTGTGCTGTCATGCAGGGTGGTTTTTATGTTTGTATAGATAGATTTATTTAGATAGATATCCTCTGCTTGAATCTTTATATATTTTGGTAGGTATTCAATAATTTTTTGTCTTTTCTAAAAAAAATTTAGCTCAACATATATTACATATTTACATTACATATTTATTTGTATAATGAAAATATAAGTAAAAAAACTAAGGGTGGGTCGGTTCAGTTAAATAGGGTCGGTTAATGGATCTTAACCGTAACCATAACCGATCTAATTGGTTAATGGAATTATAATAACCGAATAATCGGTTAAGCTTTGGGTCGGTTAAATTGGGTCGGTTAATCGGTTTTTTATGCTCACCCTAATAGTTGTCTTGTCAGGTTGCAGTTTATAAAAAAGTTTGCTAGAACATTGTCGTGTATATTTGTTGTGGAATCACTAAAAGTATTTGTAATTTAATGATAGATCAACTAATTCCATTGTAGTTAGTTTTGTGAAGGCAGGCCTAAGTAGATATACGCATGCATATGTATTAATGTAAATTGGTTTGGTGATCATAAAATATTTGTCTTTTTTCTTAAAAAGATAAAAATGATAAATCAACTACGGAGTACATAGTTATGGAGCTATTATAGAAAGAAAATGTCTATTTTTTTTTGTCAACTACGGAGCACATACTATTAATTGTATGTGTGGTTTAACTTTTACACAAGTGTGTCGCTAAAATGGCTACAAGAAAAAAAAAATCAATATAACTTATTCTTACATCTATTATAGTTACAAAATAATACCAACTAATTTTATAAATTATCTTCTATCAAACCCGTGTATACACGGGTCAATAAATCAAACCCGTGTATACACGAGTCAATAATCTAGAGATTAACACGCTAATGCCGATTGATACCTACTACCACACCATTGAGAAGTCAACGGATGCATAACTATTTTCGATGTAAATAAATCGTTTTAGACAAAATGAAATAGTCAAGTTGCAGTTAAAGCATCCTTATCTCTGGCCCGCTCATCGCATTCGCAAGTTCTTTTTTTAGAAAGATAAGTACACACACCTCAATACCATGAATATTTACATTAATCCACAAATATATACAAATTGTCCCATCTCCGGGACTCAAACCCTTAACCTCTTGGTTGAAAGAGTCACCACGATACCGCTAGGTCAATGGCCCTTTGGTATTGGCAAGTTAAGCAACATTTTTTAATTCATATGCTCCCATGTAGCTTTTTCGCAGCAACTTCAATGTAAGAACTCTTATATTTTTTTATTTGACGAAATTATAAAAAATCAGGCTGATTTTTTATAATACGAGTAGCACAGTAGCACTTAAATTTTATATAACGCAGCATTTACATCGTAACTTGTGATTAGTCAAAGAAAACACCAACCAACTTGCAATTCTTATTCTTTCATTGGATGCCTTACATCTTAATAATTCTCGGTTTAGAGCATGTCCAATGAACAAAAGCTTTTAAAAGCTTTTTTATTGGCCACCTTACATTTTTATAGAAAAACTATTATGAAAAGTTTTGTCTCCAATGAGAAAAAGCTTTACAAAGCTTTTTGTTTCAAAAGCCATACACACAATTCTTCAAAAAAGTCTTTAGTGCAAGACTTGAGAATTATCAAGCTTTTGCTTGAAAAAGTTTTTTCTCCAATGAAGAAAAGCTTTTCTAAAGCTTTTTTTCCATAAAAAAACTTTGGATAAAGCCTTCATTAGAGATGCTTTATTAATTTATATTTTTCTCTTCGATCGACACGATATTTTTCTTTTGTGATTCATAGACTTTTGATTTCAAAATGAAATACTCAAGTTCCAGTTAAAGCTTCCTCATCTCTCACTCATCACATTGGCAATTAATAAGATGTTAATTAACATTTTTAAATTCATAGGCTCCTAGCAGCTTCCATGTATAAAGCTCTAGAAGCGGATTTTAATTAACTTGACAATATTTGTATATATATCTTCCTATATATAGAAAGGGACCAATAGTTACTTTACATGCTAACTGGCTGACAAGTGGTGCCGTTTAATTGGTAAAAAAGACGGTTATAGATGTGTTTAAATTAAATATAATAGAATATTGAACAAATATGGCATGCAGATGAATTGGTTTTCCTTTTGCAGCTAAAACTAGTAGTAGCAATTTTTTTTTTCTATCTTGTTTTTTAAATAAATAAAAAAAAAACACAAGTTTACTTTAGAGAAACAGATAGGTTTGTAATTTAAGATTTGAAATTTCATATCTTTTGTGGTCTAATTACATACGAACACAAGTAGTAATAATGTGTCAAAATCACTTCCCTTACCAAATATACGGTTAATTTCATTATTGATATTTCACCGTCTTCATCTACATACTATGAACTAACATAATTTGTCAATCAATAACACGTTATCATTGTCATAAACACTTTATTGCATTTTTGTCAAACACCATCCCTGAGATAATATATATGTAGCTTTGTAAATAATTAACATTAACCTATAACTTCAATCTGTCTAAATATGGGCCATGCGTTGCAAAGCCTTTGAATTAACTAGAAGAAAAAAAAAAAGCATTCAATACAGTGCATATGCATTGAATAATTTGAAGCTGGCTACTAAATTATATAAAAAGACAATGACGTGATAGAATAATTTGAAGTCTCCTGTAATTGGCTAATTAATAAATAGACTAATAGGTGTATTATTATTATTTTATTTATCTATATCTAATCTAAATCTAAATATTAACAAAAGAAAACTTGTCTCATTCAATTTTTTTGAAAATTAGAGACCTATTAACCAATCAAATACTTCAATTTCACTAAACTTTCAATTAACCAATCAAATGCAATAATGTATCTAAAAAATCTCTTTTAAAAATAAAATTTTAATATAATTAAATTTAATAAAGATATCCTTTTACGTCAATTGAAATACTTAAAATTAAATAAATGAAAAGTTGTTGTCTATATAGCTCACGACGATTGCTCCATTAATATTATATCAATCTATATGAATATGAATATTAATATTACAAATAAATAAGATAAATATTAATTTATAAATACTAATTAATAAATTAAAGAAACTATGCTTTGAAATGTTGGAAGCGTAAATTTTAAAGCCATAATACTCATTTAATTCTTTTTGGTATGTTGACGTATCAAGCAATTTTTATGTTTACAAGAGATCACTCATTTAAAGTACACATTCAAAGGTACTGGCTGTTAACTTGTGTGATACGCCGAGAACGAATTTAAAATCGGTAAAAGAGAAATAATTTACTATTGAAATATTGATTCGAGTGATACATCTTAGATAAAAATAAATAAATAATAATATGAATGGTGCACCTTTTGAAAAATGAAATTGAAAACATAAATTGACTACAAAGTTAGAGAGCCACTTAGACAATCATACATTTAAATTTGTATTGTGCATAAGCTTTGTGAGTTGTACATTATTCATATATAGTATTTTAAGCATCTAAGAGATAAAATATCATATGCTTTATAAGGGGTATAGATTTAGATATAGACATGTCCACTTTATGCATCAATTGTTCAAATGAATACAATTAACATATACCTTTCATATGTGTTTTTATTAATTATTATACATTTTCATTGATGATCCATGTAGACACACGTATTAAAAGTAATAACCTTTTATGGGTTTACATCATAAAATATATATTATAATGTGAAACCCGTTTTATATTTAAATATGTGTGTATACACGGATTTTAAACTAATAATAAACGAACACATTTTTTATTGAAATATTTCTTAAAATAAAGACCTACTAACGAATTGAATAATATGATTTTATTAAACATTCGATTAATCAATCATATACAATAATTTGTCTAAAAAGTATATGTTGAAAAAAAAGAAAAAACCCATAATCCTATATGTTGAAAAAAAAACCCCATAATCCTCTTAGTGGAACGCTTTTACCTATATTATTATTATTATCATTATCTTATTATTATTGTTGGTAACAATATTAAATCGTTTTATCATATATATATTGAAAAGGAGCAATTTGAATTAGTTTGTTGATTTGATACAGTCTTAGATTGTTAAATATAATTTTTAGAGTGGCTAATTATCGATTTGTTAATTATGACTCCATGTGAATATGTAAGATGTACTTAATCCTTTATATTATAACATATAAAGGGGGAAAAAAACCTCTAATTAGTTGTTACTATTAAGTTGCAAAAAGTTACACATCAATATATATCCCGACTAATTGATCAAAATAATATAGGTTCTTACCATTATTGGTTAGTTTATTCAAGGTAATTTTATATTATGAGTAAAATTATTATACTCATAAACATTTTTGGTTAGTTTAATTAAGTAACATGAAAATAAATAGGTATACGAATTATCCATAAACATTTTTGAGTAATGGATGTAGCAATATATCACTTGAAGAGCTATCAAATGGGCGTTGATAAATACAACAAATAAAAGTTATTCATACATCAAAACTGTGCTTTGAGTATTTATATTATATGCAATAACTGCTGTACAGTTGTTGTATGAATCAATTTTATTTGTTGTATTTATCAACTCCACTATCAAACACGATACTCGAGTAGGAGATAAGGATAATTAATAATTAATGATAATAAAATGAAGATGGTATGCTTTTCAACATCCCAGGTTTATACACGGGTCTAAAATCTAGTTTATAATAATATATAAAATGTTTGAGCAATGTCTTAAAAGAGTAATAGTAAATTACTATTTTACCCTTTTATCTCATTCAACTTTAATACATGTGTATTAAATGAAATTTTTCCTAAAGTTAATATATATTAATTAATTTCGGTTATAGGAATATGTAACTTAATATTTATTTGTCTTTTCTATAAATGATATAAGTTATAAATATTATAAAGAGTTTAACATACGATACAAACTACATTTAAAGGCAAAGAACATTTAATTGACATTCATTGCTACTTATATTATAACTCAAATAATATTAAAAGGAAACTAATTAAGATATAAATATCATTTATTATCATCAACATGATACTTAAATTGAAAAATGACTGATAAGCCTAATTAGATAGGCCTAATGTAAACCTATAATTGTAAGAGTGATATGTGTCAAGTTCAACAAATCAGATTAGGAGCAAGAAACTGTATTGTACAATTAATGCATTAGGCTGACTTTTAGGTCCATTAAAGTATGTCTTTGTAGCATTACTCCATAAATTTAATTAATAAAAGGTTACAAACTTATAATCATAATAAAATAATTGAAATTGTTATTCCACAATTTTAATTAATACAATATCTAATGTAAATAGTACAAACACCTAAAATAATGATTTATCGTATTATTGTAACAATTGTCTATCTAATTGCATTACTTAATAACTAGATTGGATATTTGTAGGTTAGTATTTCTAAAATTTCAATTACTATAATTAGAGGTGTTAATTCAAGTTGAATCATATTAGGGAGTTCATATTTGCGGGTCAAAATAACCCATCAACGATAATACATGAATAACCTATATCGGTAAACAAATTAATACGTTGACAGATTGTAATTTAAGGAAAAAGTTATTTCTGAATTGGTGCCTAAAACCGTTGACCCAACACTGCGAAACATGCCCAATAAAGTAAAATAATTGACGTTTTTTGGTTTAATGAGTTCATATTTGTGGGTCAAAAGTTCTTAACCTAAACCCAAGCTATGGTGAACGGGTTAACATGCCAAAATTTACTACTATTACAAACAAGTTAATGAGTTTGGGTGTTAACTTTTTTTATTATGAAAATAATAAGTTCAGAGTTTGCTTCGCACGTTGACCCAAACTATAACCAAAACTCATCCCCATATATTATATTAAAGTGGAAGGGGTGGGTGTGTGTGTCGATGGGTGTATTATCATTCGAATCATACATTATAAAATAAAGTAAGTTTATAGTATAATACTATTATTTTCAAAATTTATTAATATTTACATTTTCATGAATAAAAATATCAATACAAGTTTTTCT
Source organism: Pseudognaphalium luteoalbum (assembly GCA_963422505.1). NCBI lineage: Eukaryota > Viridiplantae > Streptophyta > Magnoliopsida > Asterales > Asteraceae > Pseudognaphalium > Pseudognaphalium luteoalbum. Next base: position 2,883,325 of record OY730198.1, on the reverse strand, counting down.
TCGTGCCGCTGCATTATGCGGGTTGTATTCTAGTAAGCAATAACGTGGAATATACAAATACCCAAAATGTCAACTTTAATTGGAAAAGTCATGCATTTCATAGATTGAAGTGATAAAGTTGTAGTTAAAAGTATCACAATCAATCTCTGTCTCAATTCGTACGTAATAAATTTGATAAAGTTGTAGTTAGATCACTCCCAACCCAAAATCAAACTGACAGAAACCGACAGAGCCACGTCAGCGCCACGTCAGTTTTTTCAGAAAACTGACTGAAACTGACAGACCCCTCTCATCCCTGCTCCGTCACTTTAACTTTTGGGTCCCGCATTTACTAATTTACCTTTCATTTTAACACACCCAATATTTAAAAAGAAAAAAAAACTCACGCTTCATCAGTTTGACGACGGAGCCAACCGACGAGGCAAACCGACGAAGCTCTCCCATCGGTGTCGGTTTGGTGACACAACCGATGGGCAACCGACGAAGGGGCGTTGGGAGTGCCCTTAAATCATTGCTGCAGTATAAACTTTGTCATTTGGCTCAGCAATGACAGTACTAATATTTATGACAGTAGCGGTGGCAGTACTGGTATTAATAGTAACTTGTAACCCAGCAATACTAAACACCTAGAATAATTCATCCTTCTCATCATTTGTCATTATGACCCAACACTATGTCAAGAATCAGCAACCTATTAAAAATTGATATTGTCATGTAAAGACATTTATATTTCCGAAAGAAACAGATGTACGTTAACAACTTCGTCAATAAAGATATCATTAATTACACTTACAAACTCGATCATTAAAATTTATTATATAAAAGCCAAAACTAATACATTTGCTTAACTGAAATTGTTTGTATCAGTTGACTTGTTAACAGGCATCGAGTTGGCAAAACTAAAACAACTTGATATTTGGCCATATCTTTTGATCCTTACAATAAATCAATCGCATGTAAATACTTAGCTCTACAAATTTTATTATTCAATTCTCATGTTACATATTATGTCAAGCTTTTAGGCCACTCCCAATCCAAAATCAAACTGATAGAAACCGATAGAGCCACGTCAGCGTCACGTCAGCTTTTTCAGAAAACTAACTGAAACTGACAGATCCCTCCCATCCCTGCTCCATCACTTCATTTTTCTGGGGTCCGGTTGCGATTTTTTAATCAACTAAAATACAAAACAATTTAAATTAAACACAATATTTTAAATTAAACACAATAATTTAAATAAAAACATTCCATTAAAAATAAAAATTACAACAATTCCTAAAAATAAAAATTACCACAATTCCTAAAAATAAAAATTACAAGAAATCCTAAAAATTTAAAAGTACGATAATTTAAAAACTACTAGAATAATAGATAATCTAATCGGAGCTCGACTCGTCGGTTTCGTTCGCGTTTTCTTGCTCGTCTTCGTCCGATTCGTTGTTGGCATATTTGTCTTGATAAAGTGTCACGACTTCTTTCCTCGCGTTTTTAAGCATTTTAATTTCTTTTTTAGATGCTTTTTTCGGAAGCTTTTTACACAAAAAACTCAAAGCTTTGTAGGCAGCTTTTTTCATCGCGTTTTCCTTAATCATTTTAATTGCTTCTTGTTGCGCGAGAGCGATTTGCTTGACTGCTTCAAGTGTATCCAGTTTTTCAGACTGAACACTTCGTGAAGATGAACCGGCGGAGCTTGAGGCCGTACTTTTTGCCGCCTTTCGGCCAGGAGGACGGCGGAGGTAGTCGTTTTGGAACAACCGTTTCATGTTATTATCAAGAGCCGTTGCAGTCGGTTGTTCATCCGCGTCCAGATCAGTGACAAACTCATGGAAAGAATCTTCGTTGGCCATTACGCCCGGCTCGGCAAAGAATTTTGGATAATGTTTAAGAAAATTCCAAGATGACTCGTAAATGAAGGCACGCCCAACTTGTTGCCGGAATGCATTTCGGGTGGCAATCATAACGTCGTTTTCGTCGGCACCGCTTTGTGGGCGAACTTCTTTGTAGTGTTTGTAGAGAGATCGGAATGTTTTTGAGTCTTTAGAAATCTTGTTCCATTTGCCGGAGAATTGATTAAGGTTACTTTTTGTTGACACACAAGTATTGTAACCTTGAATCACTTTAGCCCAAAATGACTCGGTTGATTGATTTTTTCCTAGGACACCGTTTTCGGAACAATGTATCCACCGCTCCGCTAAAATCCTAGCATCCTCGTCCGTCCAACGTGTTTGAGCCCGTTTAGCCCTTTCACCCTTTTGAACTCGTTTACCCTTTTTCTTGTTGGTTCGGGTTTCGGGTTCGGGTTCGGGTTCCGGGTTCGCCTCGTCGGAGCTTTCTTCCAAAGTTTGTGGTACGGTGAAATTCATTTGTTGTGCTGACCATTGTGTGTTTTGGGACCACTGTGGTTGTGACCATTGCGTGTGGTGGGGGAATTGTGATTGTGGTGGTGAAGATTGTGTGTTTGTGTACCACCCTTGGAATGCATAATTATTCCTCGGGTCGTGCGGATCAAGGGTGAACGGGTTTGCAATAGGTGGGAAGTTGGCAAACCCGGTAGGTTGAGTGTTTGGTTGAGACGAAGATCCGGAAGCTTGAATATTTGGTGAAGTCAGGTTTGGTAACGGGTTATTCAACAAATTTTGCCACATATCTTTGGCAATACTTTGTTTGTTATTTTTGGAAGTTGATTTGTTGTTTTTGGACATTTTTTTAGAGAGGTTTTTTAGAGAGATTTTGGAAGTTGAATTGTGTAAATTGTTGTGTGAAGATGAGTGTAATATGTAAGTATATTTATAGGTAAAAGTTTTAAAAAAGAGGGGGAAAGTTTAAAAGTTTAAAAGTTTTTAAAATTTAAAATTTAAAATTTTAAAAGTTTTAAAAGTTTAAAAGTTTTTAAAATTTAAAATTTTTAAAAGTTTAAAAGTTTTTAAAAAAGGGGGAATGTTTAAATTTTAAAAGTTTGAGTTTTTTTTTTTTAGTTTGAACGGTCAACCGGAAAAAAAAGAGTAAATGGGTCCCACAGTGGAACCGACGAGTCATCGTCAAACCGAAGAAAGGGAAACCGACGAGCCAACCGACGAGGCCGTGCCATCGTCGTCGGTTCCAACCGACGCAAACCGAAGAACCGGGTTGGAAGTGGCCTTATAACGAAAAGCTACGGATGATCCGTTTTATCACAAAGATAAACCATATGTCGAATCAACAGGGTCAACGCCTATTGTACTTACTTCCTTGCAGTTGACAAGTCAACAAATAAAAAGTTGTTACAGATCTAGTTATTTATGGTTTGTATCGATCAATTTGCTGGTTTAATTTATTATAGAGGGTTGTCTTCGAGGTGGGCGGGGTGGTCGACTGCTCAGGGTCTTCGAATCATAAGGGTCTCAAATTTGTATGTGTTTATGTATATGTATGTGTGTATATACATATACATATAATTTGATTGTTAATTGCAAGGAAAAAATATGTTCTAGTTATTTCAAAATTGATTGATACACAACAAAAAGGTAAGAAAATTAATTTATAGCTTCATATAGAGTCTCATTTCAACGATCATTTATGTTTTTGCCCAGGACCTCTAAAAATTCAGCAACGACACTATATTATTACTAGTATTATTCTAATGACCAACTTGTTAGAGAATTAAGTGTATGTATTTATGTGCTAGAGAATTAAGTGTATGTATTTATGTGCTCGTAGGGTTGCGTACTTCAATTCATTATTATTCATTCAAACTACCAATTTTCCTTTCTCAAGCTCTCATTCATTACATTACATTGTATTGTAAAACATAAATAAAATGTCTACTCCCTTAGAAATCCCATTTACAGAGATAAAATCAATCACCAACAACTTTTCTGATGAAATCGGAAAAGGATTTTTTGGAAGTATTTATAGAGGGAAACTCTCACAATCAGGAGAGTCAATCGATGTTGCTGTACGGAGGTTAGATTATAGCTTTTATCTACAAGAAATTGCGTTTGATAAGGAGATTTCAGTTCTTTCAAGTCTCAAGCATGAAAATCTGGTGTCTATGGTTGGGTTTTGTTACGAGAATAATCATGAGATGATCATCGTGAACAAGCGTGAGTCCCGTGGAAGTCTCAAGACACATCTAAGTGACTCAAAACTTACATGGATGCAAATATTGAAGATAACTGTTGGTGTTGCAAGTGCATTAAGTTACCTGCATAACGCAAATGTCATACATCATAACCTCAACAGCACTTCGATCTTATTAAGTGAAAACTGGGAAGCCAAATTATCTGGCTTTGAATATTCCATGAGAATTCCAGCAAGGCATCTAGACCTGGCATATGAAAAGCTTGGAATTGGGAGCAACAAGTCGGATGTGTTCTCGTTTGGCATACTGTTGTTCGAAATCTTGTGTGGACCAAAAGCTTTCATTGCAGATGATGGTAACTTTCAGGCTCCACTGGCCATATTCCGACATGAAAACAGAAAACTGCATGAATTAGTTGATCCGGATCTTTTTAGCCAAATGGATCCACAATCATTCAACATATTTTCAGAAACCGCATGTTATTGCTTAAAGGAGCAGCGACCACAACCATCTATGAATCAGGTCTTTAAAAGACTTGAAAGAGCATTGAAACTTCAACAGAAACATGAAAATCCTGTAAGGCTACGTATAGATTCTTTTAATATTATGTCACAATAGCCTCTTTATGTTAGTTACTTTCTAACTCACTGTTTGCAACTAATATTACAGGAACCCTCACTTGCAGTTGAACGTACATTATCCCCCCACTTGACGTTAATGGTAATTGTTTTCTTCTCATTTCAGGGTGATTCTAGTAAACATTAATGTTTAGGGTAAGTATTTGTAAATATATTCAGCTTTACTGAAAAATAAATACTAGTATGTATTCAACTTATAACGCTTCTATTATGTGTATCAAACTTTCAATAAGCTTTATTGTATGTATTTGATTGTACTTTTGATGATTTGTCATTCATATAATGTGTCACGTTTCATCCATACTAGCATAAGACCCGCGTCTATGCTGCGGGGTTTAGCACTTTATTGTAACTAGTGATTAAAGGATAGTCATATTTAATCTTTGTTATTTACCGGCGGATTACCCGTGATTGTGAGTTGATAACGGTAGTTTGATTGTACGTAGAGTTCAAAATTCGGGATGTGTGAAAACTTAAAATAATGTGAAAATGATAGGGTAATATTGTAAGATGGAATGAGTCTTAATTTTAGGAGTTTCTAAAATTAAATGTAAAGATGTTTTATATAATAGTATAGATAATCTTACACATCATCAAAAGGAACGTCTGATATATACAATAAAGATTATTGAAAGTTCAAAGCATAAAATAGAAGCGTTTTAAGTTGGATACATACTATAGATTTTAGAGTAAAGTTGAATACGTACATTACAAATACTAATCCCTAATGTTTATAGTTACTTGTTTTTTATTATTTCAGAAATATCCTTATATATAATTCCATTTTTAACCTTACTTGCAATGATATATGCTACTAGTAACACTCTCAGTTCCTCTTTACATATAATGATGCAGCTGAAGAACTTGGAACACTTGAGGGTTCAACTCAAAGATATACAGTTGGCCACTGACAACTTTGCCTCAAAATATTGCATTATGTCAGGTGGATTTGGTACTGTGTATAAAGCAGAACTTGACCATGTTGATAGAGAATATTGTTGTGCTATAGAAGGGGAGACTGATCGTGAACTTCCCAAGAAATGCAGCAAAGTAGCTATAAAACGCATCTTCAATACAGAGGACAAGTCAGGAGAACAAAGCTTTTATGCCGAAATTGAAATGCTTACTAAGTGTAAGCATTCTAACATACTCACTCTATATGGTTTTTGTGATGAGGGTTCTGCCATGATACTTATCTATGAGTATGCAACCAATGGAAGTCTCGCTGATTATTTACAAAACAAGAATAACATTCGTAATGATAATTGGGCCCAACGAATGAAAATTTGCCTAGATGCTGCAAAGGGATTAAGTTGCCTTCACACCAGTGAGGGGGACCGACAAGAGATAGTTCACCGTGACATAAAGAGCGATAATATTCTTTTGGGAATGAATTTTGAAGCGAAGATTGGCGACTTTGGGCTCTCTAAATTCCTCTCTGCTAGCAAAGAGAAGAACGCTATTGCAGGCACAGGAGTGTACATGGATCCACAATATGTACGAGAAACTAAGTTGAAAAAACAAATAGACGTTTACAGTTTTGGACTAGTCTTGTTTGAGGTTCTGTGCGGGAAGCTGGCCTATGATCCAGTTTACTCTTCAAAGTATAACAAGGGACTTGCACTACTAGCACAGCAACATGTAGATGATGGAACAGTAAAGGATATCTTAGACCTGAAAATAAAAGATGAAATAACTAAAACCAGGTTTTCTTCAATCAAAGGACCCGATCAAGATTCTATAGACGCTTTCTCAAAAATCGCATATCGCTGTTTACACGAGAGACAAGTCAATCGTCCAACAATGAAAGTTGTTATCGAGGAACTTGAGAAAGCAATACTCTTACAAGTAAGTCAATGAACTATATTAAGTAATTCTTTTCATATTATTGAGCACGTATATTTATTAATATGGAGTAATAAAATAATGAGAATATTGCTAACAAAGGTCAACTGATATCGATCACACCATCATAATTTCATTAACTAATCAAAGTGTGTAATACGAATACAAGGAAAACTCGCAATAGATAATACTCTCAACACTCACTACAATACCCAACAATCATCAATACAATGATTCTGAACAAATACCATCAGGAATCATGAAACTCTAATTCTTGATGAAGAATATGATCACACACACACAAATATGATAAAATGATCGAAAATAAAAATAAAAAAGGTAAAAGCTATAAATTGATAATGTACTCTCATTTTTGTCTCAAAGTGGGTAACATACTCATTTTATTATCAATGTTGAATACAAACTTTTATTTTTTGTTCCAATGTTGGATACAAATTCTTGTTTTTTGTTCCAATATGAGTAACCTTATATGTTTTATTTGCATATGTGATTAGTAGCGATGTCTTGTTTACTTATTTGATGACGTGATATTCTACGTTGGATATGATTACATATAAATATATTTTCGAAGCACTAATTGAAGCTTTTATATCTCTCTTCATCAAAATGTCAAGTTCTTCATACAATTTTATTACATATATACGTATATATGTACGTAATCATATATACAACTTATTGACCGAGTAATAAGTTATATATATGTATATATCTAATCATATCCAACGTGGAATGTCACGTTAATAAATAAGCAAATAAGTCAGAGCTAAGTAATCACAAATGCAAACAAAACATACTAGGTTACTCACATCGGAACAAAAAATAAGAGTTTATATCCAACACTGGTAATAAAATAAGTATGTTACCCACTTTGAGACAAAAATGAGAGTACATTACCAATTTATAGCTTTTACCCAAATAACAAGCATTTTTATGAAATGTTTATAACTTAAAGCTTGCTTTAGTCCCCTACAATATAAAACTTCAAAGTTGCATACTGTATGTTCATTTAGCCAAATATTTGTTGGGCCCGTGAGACTTTGTGAATATTAATTAAACGGGCTAGGTTTTTTTTGTTTGGCTTGGTGCCAAAGTTATATGTATCGTATAAATATAAACCCTATATTATTGTAATCCTTGAGCCGTATAAATAATAAAGAAAAACTCTCTGTTTTGACCCCGTGGACTAAACCAATCTCCAAGTAGGAGATTGGACATAACCACGTTAAATCCTTGTGTTGTTTACGTTCTTGTTATCGTTTATTTATCTTGTTGCTTTATTTTTAATTTCTAGGTTTGCAATTATTATCCGTTTATTGTTTGTGGGTGTAACGCGATTACGCAAGCGTTGTTTGGGTTTGATTTTTGCTTGCAACTAGTTGTTGTTAGTTGGATGTTTCCTCTATAAATTCCAACAACTGGTATCAGAGCTCAAGGTTGAGCGATTGGGAACTATGACGGATGAAAGCATGATCAAGATTGTTTGTTGATGATTAGGTTTTAATTGGAAGATGGAGAGCTAGGGTTATTGTGGCCAAATAACCACAGTGGATCTAGATTCCGTTGAAGATAATCATCAGGGTAACGGTAGAAACGACACGGTTAGGATTTGTTGCAACATGTTATCGAGATTGCCTGACTTATTTTTTTTTGGATCGCGGAGAACTCGGAGAGCAATGTTTATGTGCTCGGTGAGTTGGATTCTTGATTAAACAGGTTAGGGTTTTTTCTGGTGGGTTGTGACGTGATGACACGGTGGAAGGCCGGTCGCGTTGTGACAGTGATTATTCGTGAAGGTGGTAATGGAGTCGTTGATCGGGTTTCGATTGTTAGTTTGTTGCAGAGAGAGTTTTGGGATCCGGGTTATGGATTCGTGTTCATTATTTTTTGCGATCCCGCGTAAAAGAATAAGTGAACGTTATCAAACTTAGGGGTTTGATCTTGCGAGTGTAGGAATGTGATGTCTCGGGAACTTCCTTGATACAGATGTGATTACTCAAAGATGTGAGGTTTGTTATGGTGCTCAAGAAGATAGTTTTCTCGGTTGGGTATATGGGTAATCAACGGTACCACATCCGTTTGGCAATCGACAGTGGGAGTTATCGAAGGAGTTTGTTGTTACTCGCGGGTTGAAACGGGAGACCATATGTTTGGTCGGGTATTCCATAGGTTTGGAATGATTAGGCAGGTTAGAGCTCGCACACGTGAGATAATTGGTTGATATGTAAAAGAAGTCAGATAGAACGCGTTTGGCTGGGCTCGGGTATCGGTTGATGAATTTGTTCAACGATTGAGCGGATCTTCTGGAGGAATCAATTAGGAATTTTCGAGTGGGTTAGAAGCGGATAATCTTGTAAGTCCTGTTGAACTTTCGAATATTGTTAAGAGTATCGGAAACTCTAGGGAGTTTGCAACCGAGGGAAGTGTCGAAGCTAGTGGGAGTTTGGCAACTAATGGGAGTCTTGAGACGGTTGTGCGATTGATGGATCTCGAGTTTCTACAGGTTTAGTGTGCGAATTCTGGCATCACTAGAGCATTCGGACATTCGTTATTACTCTCCAATGGCAAAGTAATTTACGACTGATCGAGTGTTATGAACCAAAGTCTTCTCAGAGAGCCGCGGTTATTATTTTGATTCGTATAGTGGGAGCGGGCTGAATTGGAGGATGTGTTCATAGAAATCGTACGTACGTTTTTGGGTCGGTGTACCAGCGGGAAAGCGAAAGTTGATAATGTAGGTTTCAAGGTTGTGACTGCGTTCTCACGGATAAACCTTGATGATAATCTACGTGTTAGTTCTATCGATGATTTTGCTGATTGCTGGGAAGGAAAATCAGATAGACAAAATTTCTGTACGGATGGTCGTTGACATGTCGGTGGCAGGATCAGACGTGGTTGTAATCGACGAGTTGAAGAGATAGGTGTCTCTTGAAAGAATCATGTGGTTAGAGTTTCGCACGCTTCAACGATTCTTCTTGGGCCTAGAAGATGGTGGTGGTGGTTAGAGAGTGGTCCCAGTTTTATGATGTGAGTGTTCTGGTAGCTTTGTGTTGAAAGTCTTTCGACTCTGTGTGGTCGAGAGGCGTGTCCCGAATGGTATTTCGGCGGTATGAAGTTTGAACGTATGACATTGTTGAAGGGACGAGATGAGTGATTACTGATTTTGGAGTTTAATTAATCTTCAAGTGGGAGATTGTTGGGCCCGTGAGGCTTTGTGAATATTAATTAAACGGGCTAGGTTTTTTTTGTTTGGCTTGGTGCCAAAGTTATATGTATCCTATAAATATAAACCCTATGTTATTGTAATCCTTGAGCCGTACAAATAATAAAGAAAAACTCTCTGGTTTGGCCCCTTGGACTAAACCAATCTTCAAGTTGGAGATTGGACATAACCACGTTAAATCCTTGTGTCGTTTACGCTCTTGTTATCGTTTATTTATCTCGTTGCTTTGTTTTTAATTGCTAGGTTTGCAATTATAATCCGTTTATTGTTTGTGGGTGTAACGCGATTACACGAGCGTTGTTTGGGTTTGATTTTTACTAGCAATTAATTGTTAGTTGAATGTTTCCGCTACAAATTCCTAACAATATTATCACCAAACTGATCCAGGAAACTTTCCAAGTCCATTTCCAATGCTTTCTTCACAAAATATTCAATCTTCCAAACCCACTGTTTGGCCCATTTTAGCCAGTTTCATCAAAATCCCCATTATTCTTAAAGGCCCACATGAAATAATTGATCCAATAGTAGTTAGTAGCCCAATTGAACACCAGACTGACCCATTGATTTTCAACCCATTTTCCATGAAATTCCACATTAACCAGACGTGCATTTTGACTTCGCGAAACTTACTATCAACAAAAGCAATCATCTTCAAGTAACTCAAACCATCCATTCTGAACATGTCATGTTGAATATGATGGGTCAGCACTACCAGATTTGCACAAAGACAACTTCGCATCCAGGCTTAGTTTATGATTTGAAAATACACATCTTGGTAATTATTAAGTTATTATTACTCTTCTATGACATTAAGTTATTACCAGAAATAAGCTATAACATATTACTGAGCTTCTAGTAGTCAAACACTTGCCCTAATCTAAGTCTACAAATGCATGAAAATTCAAATATGCACATTTTGTAAATAAAATACCACCGAACAATCTCAAAGCAATATTTAAATGTCAAGTAAAAGGTGCATACGTGAATTGACTTAGGCATTGCACTGGTCACTGGATGAGGCCTAGTTAATGTTAGATATACGAGTTTGTAGGAAATTAAAAAGAGTTGAAAAACTAGAAACCAATGGAATAAATTTTCTATGTATTTCGTGTAAATGTAGAGGAATCAGTACAAAACATTAAATACTGAAAATAAAGAACTACCCACTAGCTATCTATCTTAAACTTTAGGAACAAGTCTCCAACTAAACATTAATAAAATGTGGATACTAATTGCAATGTGGGCTGACCACTTCTTTCTCCTAAATAAATGCATGAAATACTCCTAAACTATACGTGCATATTCCATGCTGATCATGCACCATGCACCGTGACTCTTGACCGAACCGTAACCCGTGAACAAAACCCGATTAACTCAACAATCACTCCCTTAATCGGTTTGTTCACAACACTCGATCACAACATTTTGAACCATCTCGATTCTCGACTTTTCTTGGACACCCGACCTCCACCTCGGTCACATCCAATGTCTTCTCTAACATTTTTTGTTCGTTTCAAAACACCGGTAACATGTAACATGGCATCCCGACACGTTCTTGAGATTTACTGCACTACCAAGGTTCAATAATCAATTAAAACACTGCTGAAAGTATCACCTGCAAACACCTTTTGCTACCTTTCTCCCGCTGTTTAGGTCCTTTGATTATCACCTTCTGGTTGCTTAGTGTCTCTTTGTTCTTCAATCAACAACTGGGTTAACAAGCCCGCTGATTTTGGCCTGAATCACGACTTGTCTTCGCTACCCTTTTGATCCCCTAGAACATAAACCTTCGACTCGCTGACCTGCGATCAGAATACACCCCTTCAACCGAACGAGACTCGCTTCAAGACAAAACCCAGTTCCCTGAAACTTTTTCCGAAAACACTCTTCCACTTGTTAAGAAAACAAGGTCACCAACACCTTTACCGTCTTCTATAAACCGCAACACGAACCGAACTCAAAGTCACCTACTTTGATTTCCTTCCGCTTGTCTTTTCCGCAGCTTCAGTTAGTCTCCCGTTTTCGTTGGAACAAGCCCGATCAAGAGGGGCTACACATCTTCTTGAAACCGATTCTCAAACCGGCCTTACTATGTACCCACGAGCCCTAGGCTCTGATACCAAGTGTAGGAAATTAAAGAGTTAGAAAAACTAGAAACCAATAGAGCAAATCTTCTATGTATTTCGTGTAAATATAAAGGAATCAATACAAAACATTAAATACTGAAAATAAAGAACTACCACTAGCTACCTATCCTAAACTTTAGAAACAAGTCTCCAACTAAACATTAATAAAACGTGGATACTAATTGCAATGTGGGCTGACCATGCACTTCTTTCTCCTAAATAAATGCATGAAATACTCCTAAACTATACGTGCATAAGACGAAGTCTTCCATGATGATCATGTACCATGCACTGTGACTCCTTAACCGAACCGTAACCCGAACGAAACCCGATTAACCCAACAGAGTTTAGCTATTAACTTTTAGTAGTCTATTATACTCCGTATATGTCAAAGACTCAAAGGTAATTCAATCTCATTTCTATTTACCAATAAAATTTCATTTTTACCGACTAAAGTCTTTTCTGATTGGCTGCAATGGAATCTGAACAATTATTTTGGAACAAATCGATATAATAAGTGAGACACTTAATTTGAAACGGATGGAGTATTAACTATTTAGAGGTGTCAAAACAAGTTTAAAAATCAATCAAAGCCAAATCTTGAAGAAGTTCCAATAGTACTTTCTTTGTTACAAAAATAGCCCTTTTTCAAAATCAAAAACTTTAATTATCAGAAAATCTTCAAGTCTGCCCGGATATTTTTATCAAAAACTTCGTGCTTTAAAATTATTTACTTGATTGATATTATCCAAAGGGTGCGTTTAGTTGTGAATTTTTTTTCATAATTTTTCATCACAAAATTTCTAAGAAATGAAAAGAGTGCTTGTTTTCTAGAAATGTGTAAAAAAGCCGGTTAACCGAACTTTTTGGTCTCGGTTTAGGTTCAAGAAAATAGTGTAAGTTAATATGTATATTAACCATTTTAGTTAGATTCATGATAATATTATTTTATGTAAGTGGATTTATATAGATCCAAAATAGTGGAATGAAAGACCTAGATGTAAATGGATTTATATAAGTAGAGATTAAAAAATTAAAAGTTTTTGAAATCAAGTTAGTGAAAAAATTAATTATTTTTAGTCTATATTAACTTTTTCTAGTAATTTTATTCTTACTTGGTGAATTAAATAAATAAACATTACAGATCAATTTAGATAATGTTTTAGTTAATGATATAAATTTCTTTTTATATGTAAGTGAGTAGTTGACTAAAAATAATCATTTTTAATAAGTTAGGGATCATATTTTAAAATTTATTAAAATTAGAGGACTTACTTGATAAATTAAAACTTAATTAAAATGATGACATCATAGAGGTGTTTCTTATATATAATTTATATAAGATTATCTACATATACAAACAGAATAATAATTATACCAGAACAAGACTTTTTGAACAAAGAATATATAATCATTTAGACTTTACCTAAAACCACACTCAACTAAAGCAGAAGTCAATTTTTTTTAATCAATATGAAAAGTGACATGGATTTAACTTGTGGATTAGTTGCCTAAAACTGGTGATAGTATGACGGGATTTTAGATAAGAAATATCTTTCTTAGTTTCTTATGAAATTGTATATGTTGAAGTTAGTTGAGTGTCTCATGCTTCACAGGAAAACCGCAAAGAGATCTTCAAAGTGCCACTTCAACTCATAAAATCAGCCACTTATGACTTCGGGTATGATAAATTATTGGATAAAGGGGAATATTGGAAAGTATATGAGGCAGAAATTTTACACGATGGTAAACGACGTACCAGAATCAGTGCAAAGCGGCTGGATACCAGTCATCATAAATCGGAAGTATCATTTCTCAGGGAGTTAAAAATTCTTATGAAGTATAAACATGAGAGCCTGATTGGTCTTGTAGGCTATTGTGATGAAATGGATGAAAGAATCATTCTTTATGATACTTTGTATGACGGGATAAACAATCTTGGACGGTATGTGAGATTCGATGAGCTTACGTGGATGAAAATTATAAAGGCATGCCTAATTATTGCAAGTGGTTTGGAGTTCCTCCATGGAGGTCTCGTAACAGAAGAGATAGTGATTCATGGGGATATCAGCAGCGGTAAAATTGTGGTGGATCGCAACCAAAGCTACCCTGAAATGAAAATTGCGGGTTTTGAGCATTCCGTAATACTTCCAGCAAATCAAAAAACGGTTATTTCCGTCAAAAGTAATGCAGACACCTACACTGAACCGCATTTTGCGAGTACGGGCCTGTTAAGCAAAGAATGTGATATATACTCGTTTGGTGTAGTTTTATGTGACATCATGTTTACAGCACCGGCAATTTATTTCCGGGACAACGATCATCTAGGTCGTTTGATGAGAAAAGGAGCACTCGATGAAATGCTATTAAAGTGTAAATCAGATGTAACTAAGTCCCAATCATTGACCATGCTTCACAGGATCGCCGTTCAATGCTTACAGCGCAATAGACAAGCACGACCGACGGCAGGTGAAGTGGTAACCCAACTTAGGGAGGCACTTCAAATCCATGTAAGTTTTCGTTATTTTAAGTCGACTTTTTTACACTGTTCGTCCTTGTGGTTTGTCTAAAATTGCACTCGTCGTCCTTGAACTTTTTTTTTTGCACCGGTCGTCCCTGTGGTTGACAAATCTTGCACCCATAGTCCTTGTCACTAACGACCGTTAGTTTTCTTCGTTAAAGGACCATCAATGTAACTTTTTTTTCAAATTTAAAGTTTATTTAAATTTAATATTATTTTAGATTTTACTGAGCTAATTTATATTTCGAATAATTTAATCAATTTAATTTAATTATTTTAATCAATTTTTTTCGTGATAATTAATTTATTATATTTTTTAAGTGTCCCCATTTATATATATAAACTCACTAAAATATAAATAGTTTAAAAATATAATAGTTTTTTAAATAGTTTATACTCTTAATTTTGCATATCATCGGCGATTTCATGACTTCGTATAGACAATTCTACATGCCTTATATTGCTAATAGTTTTGTATATTATGAACGTACTCACATTGCACATTATCAACATATAATATTTGTTTTTGAGTTAATGGAAGAAAAAATTGTAAAAACTAAATTGCAGTAACTACATAGCGTATAGTGTTATTATACTCCGTATGTTGAACATTATGTATTTTTTCTTTCAAATAACCGACATATATTAAATTATGTAAATTAGTAGAAATATAATGGTATTCTTAATGGGTCGATGTAAATTATGACACTTGTAAAAATTAGAATAAGGAAATATTTAAATTAATCAATTTAATTGTCAAAAAATAGAATACATTAAATATTTAAACTATTTACATTTTTATGGGTTTATATATATAGATCGGGACAATCAAAAAGTAGAATAAATTAATTATCAAGAAAAAAATTGATTAAAATAATTAAATTAAATTGATTAAATTATTCGAAATATAAATTAGCTCAGTAAAATTAAAATTAATATTAAATTTAAATAAACTTTAAATTTGAAAAAAAAGTTACATTGGTGGTCCTTTAATGAAGAAAACTAACGGTCGTTAGTGATAAGGACTACGAGTGCAAGATTTGTCAACCACAGAGACGACCAGTGCCAAAAAAAAAAGGTTCAAGGACGACGAGTGCACTTTTAGACAAATAACAAGGACGAACAGTGTAAAAAAGTCTTTTAAGTCTGAATTGAATACTTTATCTTTGAAGAAAAAAAAATGTGACTGGACAATCCTGCCCTTAATTCTTTTTGTACGGCTTAAATATATTAAATTAAAATCATACTCATCGTACAATACCAATTTATTTGTTTACCAAGTAAAACAAATTTTCCGTAAAAATATATTAAATTCATATCCACAATTAAAAGTTTAAGGCATTAAACGAACCAGTATTTTTAATTGGTATGTTAATAATGTTCCTAATATAATTGATTTGCAATCAAAATTTATGTAAACACTCAATGACTTTAACTTGAAGTATCATATGTAAAAATAACTATATACTTACTACATCATGTCGTCTCATCCTGAATTTTTGTTATAAAATTATTGAATTATCATAATAAACATAATACAAATCACTGTAATTAATAATATATAAAAAAACTATATCTTAAAACATATTTAACTGAATTGTTCACGTGTACGTGAACGAATGATAATCTTATCTCTATTTCTATCTCTATCTCTATACATATAAAGCATCTCAGTGATTATCTTAAATTTTAATTCAACTCAAGTAAATGACTATATTGTCCATTTGAATACATTTTGAAAAAGTCAACTACATAATTACTAACATTATTATGGAAACAAATTAGAAACTGAATTTAATAAATACAATACAAATACAGTATTGAATGGAATGGAACTAAATTAAATTATGATATAAGGTTATTAAATTGTTACCAACAATACACCTCAATCAACTTATTAAGTTCCCACCATATTACTCATCTTTTTTGTTTCCACTCACAAATTTGATCTTTTTTCATTATTTTTCCATAACTTTAAAAATAAATCATACAGCCTTATAATTTGTTTAACCTTTTTATTTATTAACTTACAATTTTAAAGAATGCTGATAACACAAATACCCCTATATATGGTGAAACGGACCAGAATAACCTTCCCAATTATAGAACTCGCATATATTATTTGTCCATATATAAACACGGATCTATTTGGCAACTATCATTTAGTATTATTTTGTACATAAATTAGTCCTAAAATACATCTATATAAATAACCCTGGCCTCATGTAATAACTGTCATCCACCGTTGATAGATTAAACCAAAATGTGCGCATTTTGATTTAAAACTATATGCATGTACGGTTCACTTTTTAAATCTAATTAGAGTACTCGACGTAAAAATTATCAATCTCTTCAAACAAACAATATGTGTCTTACTTATAAAAATAAAAAAAATTATATATACAGGAACACATACTCCGCATTACATATTATCAAAACACATGCAAACACTCTAGCTAATCCTCACATTTTTTTAAATCACCATCACTATGACATTTCTCATCGGTACTTTCACTCACCCGCTGCATTGTGCGGGTCAACGCTAGTATGAATAATGCATCTAAGTTTTTTTATTGAATATAAGAAGCGAAGAAATTACCCGAACATCAAAAAACGAAATTACCATTCACATCAACCCGCCGCTTTGCGCGAGTATAATGCTAATATATATATATATATATATATATATATATATATATATATATATATAATTGGGTTCAATTGAGAACACGACGCTAAAATGAGAACAAAGATACTTCACTCTTTTTTTGAATTAATGTGAAGCTAAAAATAATGATAGTGAAGGCAATAAGTAATAAATGTTTACAATTAAAAATATATGTGAAATAAAATAAAATAAAGCATTAAAGTTAAAAGTTTATGCGAAGAAAAACAATATAAAGCTTCACTTCTTTATACTTTTGAGTGAAGCTAAAATGAAATGAAGGATCAGTATTATTTTTTTTTTAATAGATTGATGAATAGCATTGCTCTATTTTTTTCAAAACTCAACTCCACCCGATTATCAAAATTAATTACCTTACCAAAAGATGGGTTTAGTATCTGGAAATGCATCAAACTTAAACGTTTTCTTAATAATGTGCACTCAACTAATTTTTTTTCTATTGTGTGTGCTTAACTTTCAAAAAATATATTTTTGATGTATTTTGTTGTAGTTTTGATGACATGTCGATCTCTGCGGATGCCAAGTGGCACAGTAAACATTCGACAATCAGCAAAATACCTAAAAATATATATTTTTTAGAAGTTGAGTACACATAATAGAAAAAAATAATTAGGTACACACAATTAAGATCATGTCGAGATACTAAACCCTACAAAAGATATATGTAATTTTTTTAAAATTTACATATTTGAAACTAACATCGTTTTATTTTTAATTAGAGATATAACATACATTCTAATAAAATAATTTATTTCTTGTACTTAATAGTTGCATTGATATTGGTGATGTCATTAGTTAATACCTTATTATTAGGTAAGCCTTGTTATTTGGGTTTTATTTTCATTTTAGTTGCTTAGAGCATCTCCAATGAGGAAAAGCTTTTAAAAGCTTTTTCTCATGCCATATCATCTTTCAAAAGAAAAGCTTTAGAGAAAAGCTTTCTCTTCAATGTACAAAAGCTTTTGCCCCAAAGGTTGATAAATATTAAGCTTTTGATACAAAAAGCTTTTCCTCCAATGATATAAAGTTTTTCAAAGACTTTTTTTCATAAAAAAGCTTTAGATAAAGCTTTCATTGGAGTTGCTCTTAAGAAGAATATAATATTGATTTCTTTTATCAAATTAGTACAATTATTTTTTTACGGAGCTTAAAAAATTATATTGTCCGGTAGTAATAGTGAAGATGACTCTTTTACCCTTTATTTTTTGCACAGACTCTCATGTATCAGTTTTGAGAAAAATTATATTGAGAGTTAAATTGTAAGGTTGATATGCTATTTTTGGAAGTTGACACTTATTTTGAGATAAAATAATGGGGTTAATGTCTAGAAATTCATTTAACTTGTGCTCGATGTCTATTGCATGTACCCTACTTACCTTTGCTCTTTTTAATGCATCTAACTTTCAAAAAGAGTGTTTTAATGTATTTTGCTGATGTGTCGCTCGTTTAAGGTGTCACGTGGCATTCAGAGAGTTTGACACATCATCAAAACGTCACTAAAATATACTAAAACACTATTTGTGAAAGTTTGATGCATTAAAAATAACAAACTTAAGTTGAGTACACACAATAAATATCAGGTACAAGTTAAATACATTTACAGTACAAGTTAAATGCATTTACAGATACTAACCTCTAAAATAAATTAGAAAGGTGGATACTTATCTTGAGATGAAGGGATACTTATTAGTTTCCTTCTCCTTGTATAAAATATATATCAGCAATCCCTTTTTTTTTTCAAACTCTTCCCAAGTTGACATTCTCTATTAATTCCTCCTATGTATCCTTTTATCTCTATTATTAATAGCATGCAATGTTTTTTTTTCCTTTTCAAGCATCCACGATTTAATATTTTATACCCCATATCTCATATATGATTGTTCAAAGCTATTATAAATATGATGAGATGAGATGACTTTACATTCCAATATAATTATTTGGTGTATACCTAAATTATTTTGCAATGTGTCATCATGTGATTATATACCATAGTTCCTAATTCTACAAAGTTTAATCCCTCGTATTCAATGCAAAATCATTTTTTATTTTTATTGTTCTACAAAGTTTGAAGAACATGCAGATTTATAAACCCAAAATAAGAACATACAAACGAAGTTTTCTAATGAATATAAATGAATATAAATTTATTATTATTATTTAGTTTTGTTTTTGATTTGATGATTCACTACAAGATAAATATTATCTATCCACAATTTTTTCATATTTTTTAAAAATGTGTGAAATTATGTAAAATATTCACACTTATAATTGTGTAAAAGCTTGTTACATCAATAAGTGTGAAAATCACTACAATCTTCACATATAATGTAAGAAAAAAAGTTTACCTTTGAAAGTGTGGAGAAATTAAAACTTGTCAACACTTAAAAGTGTGAAGAAAGTACAATTTGTCAACACTTAAAAGTGTGCAAAAGAAATTGTAACACCCAATTTATCAACACTTCCTCTTGCGTGGGAAAATCATATGTTACAAAAAAAATTTAAAGTTGTAATTCACTACAAGAAAAAGAGATAAAAGGACGAAATGCTTTAGCGACGACCCAAAAATCATCGCTAAAGAGCTACAGATGTGAGGCTATAGCGACGATCTTTTTGCGACGACAAATGATGTCTAAAACTCTATAGCGACGATATTATAGGAATTAGCGATGATTTTTGACCGTCGCTAAAACCCTTGATTCTTGTAGTGATTTCTCCACACTTACGAGTGTGAGCTTTTCTTTTTTATACATATAAGTGTGGATAATCTTATCTGTTGAAAAAAAATTCTACCAACTTTCTAAAAGGGTGAAGAAAAAAGTACGATAAAATGACATTTTATGTAGTGATTTGGAGGTAGGTTTAAAACTAGTATTTTAGGTATATAAAAAATAATAATATTAAAGTTTGATTGACTCCAGGTTGATGCAGCAAGGTTTAAACGCCATAACCAATTCAACTTTTCACTCGATGAAATAAAATCTGCCACGGATAAGTTCAATGATGAGAGGTGCATTGGAGGAGGAAGAAGTGGGAAGGTATACACAGGACAACTTCCAAATGCGAATGGACCGAAAATCATTGTTGCAAAGCGGTTTGCTACAGGTTTGGGTAAAAAAACTGATGTATTTGATCAAGAGTTTCATATTCTTGCAATGATTGAACACGAGAATATCATCAAAATAGAAGGTTATTGTGAACAATTGTATGAAAAGATTTTAGTTTATGAGTACGCGTCTAAAGGAAGTCTCGATCAATGGTTGAACAAAGACGATCTTACATGGGTGAAACGTCTAGCGATATGCATTGATATTGCAAGCGGGTTAGAGTTTATTCATGAAGGTTTCTCAAACAATGAATATGTGATACATAAGAGCATTAAAAGTAGTAACATTCTACTAAGTGGTGACTGGAGAGCCAAAATTTCTGACTTTGAGATTCATGAGATACACAACATGGATAGTAAAACCACTAACTGGAGAGCAAAACAAGATGATATATACCCATTTGGTGGGGTTTTATTGGAGATTTTGTGCGGGAGACTTGTGTATTCAGACGATGATGACCTACACTTAATAGTTAAACGGTGCTTTGAAGAAGGTAAACTGGATGAGATGGTGTTTGAGGGTATAAAAGGAACAGTGGGGCCAAAATCATATGATACGTTTTCAAAGATTGCCCATCAATGCTTAGATCCTGATTCAGATCAACGGCCACTAGCAAGTGAAGTGCTAGTACAACTTAAGAAAGCATTGGAATACCAAGTAAGTTCTCAACTTAAGATTATATGAAAGTATAAGCTCTTTCATCGTTGTAAGAGTATATGAAAGTATGTTAAGGGGTGTTCGACATTATTGGTTAATTCAAAGTAGTAAATCGGGAAAAGTCCCCCGAAATGTTACTAACTTTGGCTCAAAAGCTATTGTGTGTAACCAACTAACGTGTAGGTGTAAGAATGCAACCAACTTTCAAATATGGGTGTTTTAATATAATTTGCTGACATGTCGCTCGTTGAAGATGACACGTGGTGTCCGGATGTGCCACGTGGCTTCCGGAGAGTTTGACAACTCATCGACATGTCAGCAAATTACATTAAAACACCCATTGTGAAAGTTGGTTGCATTCTTACACCCATGTGTTAGTTGGTTACACACAATAGCTTTTGGGCCAAAGTTAGTAGCATTTCGGGGGACTTATCCCTAGTAAATCTGATTCTGTGATGAAACTTCAAGTATATTTAGGCGAAAATTAATATATTTAAATATTAAGGGTGTGTTTGGGTTACATAAATGATAGGGAATTGGGATTCCTTTCCTTAGCATGTTCGATTTATTTATTTATATAGAGTAAGGTTCAAATAAGTACATCAACTTTGAGTGAGAATGAGGGAACTAACAGACTTTTGTCATGTGTCACTTTATTCTCTCTCCTCCACATTTTTAAAAATTAAATATCTCACAAACGGTAAGTCGCAAAATCATGAAAATTGCACCATAAAATTCAGCGTTTTCTCCTCTTCGATTTACCGACCTTCAAGGCATACTTTTGACAACTTTTTTTTCTTTCATTTTTTGGTGGGTTTTACAAATTAGTAACACATGTGTTAGTGATTGGTTATACATTTAATTTGTGATTAAAGTTAGGGTTTATGGGTAGGGTTAGGATTTAGTAGGGTGTAGGGTTTAGGGTTTAGTAGGGTTTAAGGTTTAGTATGATTTAGGGTTTAGAGTTTTGTAAAGCGTTTAGGGTTTAGGGTTTGAGGTTTGGGTTTCGGAGATAAACCCCAAACCTCAAACCATAAACCCTAACCCCTAAACTCTAAACACAACACTAACACATGTGTTACTAATTTGTAAATCCACCAAAAAATGAAAAAAAAAGTTATCAAAAGTATGCTTTGAGGGATGGCAAATCGAAGAGGATAAAACGCTGAATTTAATGGTGCAATTTTTATAATTTTTTTATTTTTCGTTTGTGAGATAATTGATGTTGGGGGTAAGTGGGTTTTGTACATGTGGAACATTCTCTTTTTACACATGGTTTGATATCATTGGTTCACTAATTCTCACACAAATTCCTATTCTCATTTGAACCCCACCCTATTTATATAAGTGAAATCCATCAAATTCCTATGGTTAAGGGAATTGAAATTTCATTTGCTTTGATGAATTCCAATCCATTTGAATATATTTCTGCGAACCAAACACAATGTAAATGTCACAGATGTATTAATTTAATTATTTTATATAATAAAGCATAATTTAGATTCTCAAACGAACATATTCAAATACATAGATAGATTAATAACTATTGCTTGATTAGTAATAATTATTATACAGGAGGATTATGAAATCTGGGAGCCCAAACTGCCAACGGATTACGAACGATTAATTCAAATGTCAAAAAACGCCAAGATAAACTCCAACATAAAGAAAAAGGATCTTTGTGACATATTGTTCTCTGAAGGATTCCTCCTCCGAGTAGGCAAAGTGGTAATTAGCTCGTTCGTAGATCTCATTATCTCTTTAGTATATCTTAATTAACTTCAATCATTCATGTTTTGATCTTACCAAAAACGTTATGTTGACACTTTTGGATTTTTCGTGTGCGTCATTACAAAATAACCACCTTTTTGACGTGAGTATTGTCAATTCATCTCAATTTAATTTTAATCAATTATAATTAGAAAAGGGGGATGAGTGCATTCATTTTGCATCTCCAATTTTTATTTCTTTTTCTTTTTTATTTCTCCCTTGAATTAAAATTTTAACATTTTACACCTAATTGCATTTTACACATAACTACAATTATGCACCTAACTATGCTTCTAAATTAACAGATACTAAACAATACATGGTTTTACATCCAGGTAGATTTTAAAGAAAATATAATGTTTGACAAACACCACATTAAAAAGAGTAAAAATATGAATTGAATGATATAATTTGTCTGATTAATTTCTTTATCGTATTATAAAAATTTTGATTTGGAGATTTGAGGTGACTTTTAAATCGGCGGTCTGGGAAAATCCGAAGAGGAAAATATAAAGTTGTCACAGTTCTCACCTATTGACCGGGAGAGAGGGAGTATGTATTTGTGTGTGTGGTGTGTGTTATTACACAATAAATATTGGTTTTGATATTTTTTATTTTGCGTGACAGTCAATTTCATTTGACCAAAATAAAAGAAGAAAGGAACTGATATCAGCAAGAATGTTTTGCTACAAAAACCCAACATTGCTTAAGTGGAAGCTCATTCCGAAATCAAGGTCATCTCAGCTCTATTAACATGTAGAAATTAAAATTAGAAGTACATATCTACAAAAATGTATATATAACTAATAATAATTAATAATTAACGAACTTTGGAACATTTTTCAATAAAATGTGTAGATATTAGACTTTGACATCCAACTAATTTCTACATGCATGCTTACGAGCTAGTGTGCGGATTTAATTTAGAAATTAAACTTTTGTGTCTACAAATTTTGAACAATTGTCTCCACATTTTTATATGTAATGTTTAGGAACATTTCTGTACATACCCTTGTTTAAAATTTTAAAGGTGCATGTGTACAAATCTAAAAATTAAAAAGAATGTATGTCAATTCATCTAGACTAATTAATTAATATCTTCAATTATAACATGTGCAGGTTTCACAAGGTATCGATGATGTTAGATGTTTCAAATTTAATGATCCAAATCAAGATTAAAACTCAATTTCTATCACCAAATGTCAATTATGGGGTTCATCTGATCTTCAAATTTGGTGATCGAAAAAAAGTTCCAAGTACACTCATGTATGTGAACCTAAAGTATACAATGCATAATGAAACAATGCATGCATACTTCACAGAACAGAGAGATGATAAGTGGATGCAGATTGAATTGTTTAGATTCTTCAATCGTAACGAAGAAACTGATTTTGAGGTTTTACTAGAGGGTTTTTCGAAATACTATTGCGGAAGCGGTGTCGTTTACATTGAAGGAATTGAGTTTCGTGCCATTGACAATGCAAGTTCTAAAATTCTCATACTATATTTTTTATGCTTATTTGCAACGTAGGTAGAGATGTCTGAGCAAAATTTCACGGTTCTACAGCACAAGTTTTAACATATCTTATGATCTTTATATATATACAGTTGAAACTTGAAGATATGGACAAATTAAGGGAAACCCAACAAGCCTTGAAATTAAACTCGAACATGGACCAGGTGGAACATTTGTCAACTAAACATAAGCTTAAAAAGGCTGTCGAACTTTTTAATGGCGAGTTTTCTCATCTAAGTGAAGTGGATGGAAAGAAACTATATATGGTCTGTGCAGGGAAATTTCAAAAGATTAGCTCTTTTTACGAGGTGAAGTTTCTTAAACGGAAGACGTCAGAACAGTCCAGGTTTTCTTTTTGAACGAACTTCAGTTTTTATTGATCCTCTTCTAACTCCTATACTTTTCTTAATTACATATCTTATTTATATCCATGTAAAGTATTCACTACATGCTTAACTATCTTTACCTAAATAGTTGTAATTTACCCATAATATGCTGGATGGCAAAAGTTTTGCACCTTGAGTGTGGCTAAGAGGCATTTAATGAAATGGTATAATATTGTACGTGCAGATTTCCGGTAGTGATTGAGTTTCTATCACAACAAGTATTTCGTATCATAGTCAAGATTGGGAGTGACATGTTGTCGCCAGATTCAGATTATAATTGCTACCTAGTATTCAAGCTTTCAGAAAAATGTCATGGGTTGCATTGTCCAGTGAAAGTACGAAATCTACTCCACCGTTGCAACAAAAAGGTTGAAACTATTTATTTTAGATTCCCAACTCCATGGAATTTACAGGATATCAAACAGGTCCCAAGACAAAGAGAAGATGAATGGATGGAGGTTAGTTTATGGAAATTCAACTCAAAAGTTGAACTTAAAAATAATTGTATTCGTACAAATCTAAAGCTTATAAGTTACGAAGGAACAATGGCTGGCCTTATTGTATATGGCATCGAGTTTCGACCAATGTAAGAACAAACATATTAAGAACTTTATGTCATCTGGTTTTCTTAATAGTCATTTTTTTTTATAGAAAAAGCAATATTAATTAAACCCAAATATTTACAGCAAACTATATTCAAACTCAAACAATCCTACAATTTCGAACACCCTTGCTGCTGTACTATTTCCGACACTAAAAAACACCTATATACCTTGCACAAAAGAGCACACGGTATATTACATACCCTGCCCACAATAATCCAATCTACACAAATGCTTAAAGATACCCATGCTGCATGTATGCTCCACTCTTGCTGCCTTCGTGGTCTTCAACCTACATACATTCCACGCATCGATTCAAACTGACCAGGTGAAGTTTCTTAAATGGAAGACGAGGTGAAGTTTCTTAAATGGAAGACGTCAGAACAGTTCAGGTTTGCTTTTTGAACAAACTTCAGTTTTTTGTTGATCCTGTTCTAACTCCTATACTTTTCTTAATTTGTATATTTCTCATTTATATACATTTAAAGTAGTTACTAAATGTAAATTTAATATAATTAGCTATGATTATACATTTAATAGACAAAAAATGTTAAATCATATGTGAATTATCAGTTATTATCACATACTTCATTTGAAAATCACATGTGATTAAACTTCATATCAATAATCACATTGATTTAAGCCATAAATGAATGCAATTTTTAAACAATCTTAATATAGTTATTTATGTGAATGAATATTAAGTAGTAATAATGTGTGAATTTACATCTATCATCGATGAATAATCATGTACCAATATAATCTTTTATCATAAATCACATGTGATTATACATAAAATCACATATGATTATATAAAGCCATGTTTTTCAAGACCTGATAGAAACGAAAAAGAAAACCTTAGTCAAAAGTATATCTTGTGAAATCTCTAATCGAAGAGAATAAGACGTTGATTCCGAATATATAATTTCTATAATATATAGACATACAAACTGTGAGATATTTAATTTTAAAAATTGGAGTGGAAGTGAGGTTTTAAATCAAATGGACCAATTATATTAGTTTTCTCATTCTTCATTATTTTCTCATTCTTAATTGAATCCACCTCTTATCATACAAATTAGTTTTATGACCCATGATAACACGGGTTTGATGAATGATCTACAATTCACAGTTACTTGATATGATCACATGTAACCTAATACTTCATTGTAACATGAGATGTAAAATAGTCTCTGAATACCATCAGAATTAAAGGTTGACGGATAATATCTTACATTGGTGGTACTTTTACTAATATTTTTTGCCGAACTGCTGTTATTAGAGTAATCATCAGCTGGAGGTGGTAAAAGATTTCCCGAACGCTGTTGCATTTCATTTGTAACACCAGTAAATTTGCTGAACCCTATTCCTTTACAAACCACTATGCAAGTTAATATGGGGAACAATAAACACTCACACAATTCAAACAAACAAAAAAAGAAGCTGAAATCTATCTCAAGAGCTGAGAATCATCCAACCCATTTAACAATTTCAAAATTATACATGGAAATTCTTATATCCTTTTAATTAGCACCAACCGTATGATCATTGCATAAATCCCTTTACTAATATTATAACATTGTATATATGAGAGCTTTCTATATATAAGATCTAAAATGAGAACTTCTACTCACGACTAGAAACATTCAAATAGCACACGGGTAAAATGCCATATGGACCACGGATTGTGAGGAGTGATCTGTAAGGGGAGAAGTCTATTTATGATGCAAATGGACCACGGATCTTTTTCAGTGGTCTATTTGATAGAAGGACCCTGGTTCCCACACCAAAACCGTGATCTATTTGCCTAATTATGAAAAAAGGATCAGGGTTTTTATATTAAGAACCGTGGTCTATTTGACAAATTAATTTTAAAATTATATATATATATATATATACATATATATATATATATATATATATATATATACTATACTTTCATATATGTAAAATGAATAAATAATACAACAAACCAATTTGAAAGAATATTGGAAACAAAACATTAGCTAATAAGGCAATCAATCTCTCTCATTAAGAAGCAATAAATATGTCTTAACTAAGAAGGTTAAAATAGCAAGTTTGACAATTAGAGCATTTTATAACATACTTCAACTAAAGCACTATATCCTCGTGTGAAGGGCTTCTGAATGGAACGAGGTATCAAAAAGTATAAGTGTCCAAAATTTTAGCTTTCTTCAAACTCTCTGTAATGTCAGGTCTCTTGTCAATTGCCTAAAGATACTGCCACATATTAAAGCTCTATCTTTCATCCAACTACAAGGAATAACAAAAACCTATATGTGAGCATAAATTGCAAGTGTTTTACGCTTATCCAAATAAATCACTCTTCATGCATAAATAAATTCTAAACCAATCGGCATATATGACTCGGTTAAAAGCTTACTTTTTGTGTAAAGAGTAGACACTTAATCAACCGATTTCAAAAACTACATAAAGTACATAGTTGTTACATTGTATTCTACTAGCTAGCTCTTAACTTAGCTAATACAAGAACATTTATAAAACACAACAGAAAATATGCATAAATAAGTACACTAACACTAATATATAAGTGAGTGTAACATGCTTACAGTCGTAATCAGCCCATCTTATTCGGTGCATTGATAAATCATAAACAAATATCTTATATTTAAGAACCATATATGCAGTTACAACGTATTCAATGAGTTAAGGAAGTTGGTAATATCATAATGATAGTAATTTGTGGGTCAAATGGTAACTTTTTTAGTGTATATGCACTTGTATAGTTGTATGTAAAAAACTAATGTGAATTTTATCGAGAATTTTTCTACTTACCTCCAAGAACTGTTACCCGATACTCGATTTCTGAATGGCAATGCACCACGGACACCATGACTCTGTAAAGATCTCTAAGAGATACTAGTGGACGATGATGCAATCTACGATTACATTTCAACCAAAAACGAAGACATTGCATTTATTTTGGGACAGCAGGTCTATTGAAATTTATAAAAGGATAA
Source organism: Pseudognaphalium luteoalbum (assembly GCA_963422505.1). Taxonomy (NCBI): domain Eukaryota; kingdom Viridiplantae; phylum Streptophyta; class Magnoliopsida; order Asterales; family Asteraceae; genus Pseudognaphalium; species Pseudognaphalium luteoalbum. The sequence goes on along the minus strand of OY730198.1, from coordinate 2,855,171 downwards.
GTAATTGAAAAGATGAAATTAACTATAAACTTACAACATGATCCCCTATTACAAGGTAGTTTTCTGGTTTAAGAATCATGGATGCACTGCCCGTGAAATTTAAGGAAACTGTCAAAAATATCATGGCTATTCTGTTCTTTAAAAACCAAAAGAGTAAATTACATAAATTGGTCCTGCACTAACTTTTCAATATGGTTCAATTTATTTCAATTACAAATTTTCAGTCCAACATAGTTCCAATTGCACCTTTCACACACCATTTCACAAGTTATGGCCAATAATCTACAAAACCTGAGTTTGATCTAAATGTAACATATTTAGCATGAAATGAAAATTCACATTCAAAAACTAACCTTTTGAACCACCAAGTTATTGCAACGCATTAACAAAGCCATTAGTGTTTACACAAAATAGAAATTTTAAAGACATACGACAGCTTCTAATACGAACAATTGACAATTACATATTAGCAAAATCCTTAGCTATATTATTTACGGACTGACAACACACATACTAATATAATTAAATAAGCAAGATTCTACATAATTTACATAACCCACCCATTTGCCACCTGTAAAAACAGTTAAAGAGTGCACAATTCAAAAGACGGTTGTACACCAGCACACATTCATAATAAATATAATGTTGTGGCACATTTTTTTAGATGTTTTACTCACCAATAAAGTTAGGTTTAATACTAAAAACAGTCAAACCAAGGCTATTGATATCCACATAACTTAGCAGCGTAAACCACACAAACTCGATAAAAACTTACAGCATAAGGTAGTCTCTGGCAAAACATTTAACCTTTCAAATGAAAATCAAAATTAAGCATTATATGGCAGCAAACTCATGTCCCTGCAATTTTACATAAGGATGATTATAGTTATTCAAATTTATCAAATAAAATTGCTAACCCATTAAATGTAGGGGTTGAACAGAAAACTCATGTCCCTGCATATTTTTAGTTCGTAGCAAAGGATAAATAAATAAATAACAAGAATAAATTTATCAAATAAAATAGCCAACCCAGTATATGTTTCCATGTATTTCATCTCATTCTTGCACAAGAATAAATAAATAAACAACAAATTCATCTATAAACATATAACATATGCACACAATTTTAGCTTAATATCAAAACAGAAAAGATCAAATAAACTGACTGTTTTCTTTTTAAATATCTTCAGAACGTCATTTTTAATTTCCTGCTGGTACAACCGTCACCGTCAATTGTAGACTCGGTCGGTTGCGTAATGATTTCGACAGGAAGAAGAGGATCGGAGAAATTGCTATCTTTAAACGCAAAACCAAAGTTGTCGTGGCCGTGAGCATGTTCCGGCGAGCGATTGGAGTCCATGTTCAAGGATCAAAAAGATCTAAATTTGAATCTTTTATCTATATGTGATTTTGATTTGGAAAATTTAGGGGAATTTGAAAAACCCTAATTTGTATCATCTCAAGAAGTATGAAAAAGAAGGATGATAAAATGAAAATAGAAGTGCAGAGTCTCGTGACAGATTAAGGTTTAGATAAATTGGGTTTGTAATTTGAAATAATGAGCAAAGCTAGTTTTGAACCAATATATCATAGGGATAAGTGGTAGAATTTTCTTGAATATGAAGAAGGTGGGAAGCTGAAACTTTTTGAAATTTCGGGACAATGGACCACGGTTGTTTATATAAGGACCGTGGTCCTTACAAATAATAGACCACTATTGCTTAATAAGAAACCGTGTTACTTAATTTTTAGAGAATAGACCAGGGTTCTTACTTAGGAACTGTGGTCCGCCTTTTTTTAACCGTGATGTATCTTAAAAAATATAAAAATACTTAATTTTGGACAAATGGACCACGGATTTTTTGAGTTTTCCTTATTTCCGTGATCTATTAGGGGTGGTCTATACTTGTTTTTGTAGTAGTGACTCATCAATACAGCTGAGACAGTTCAAAAACTATCTATCCTTAAACACACTATCCTACGCGATATGAGTCATACTACTACACATGTCAACACACGTACATACTATAACCTGTATATATCATAACTTCCTATCATTACGAACGATTTCTGAACATAAAAAAATAATATTCTTCGAAAGCTAGTCAAATTCTTAATATATATTCTTTGAGATGATTTTCAGGCATTTGGGAGCATGGTTAGAACAACATATAAATATCATGCAATAACAATATGATAATACCTTGTATATGCTGTAACTATTTCATCTTTGGTAAAGCTATCTTCTTGTGGGCCAAACTCATGCAAGTACAAACAATCAGCATTGGTGCAAGGCTGGAACAACAAAATGAAACTGACCAATGAATATTATGCCATGGTAAGTAGTAAAGCAATAAACAAAAATGCTCGTTTATTTATTATACCGTATTCCTCAGCCAGGCATGACAGTACTTTGTGGTCCCAAAACAGGCCCTGCAACAAAACCCACTTGTTGTCATGTAAGATAAAATGAAAAGAAACATCTTGGAAATGTTGTAGTGTTTTTACTTTTTACCTTAAAGGTCTACCCTCCAAGACAAAGCCATGTGCAGACTTATACTACGAACTACTTCTTCCTCCTTGGAGTAAGTAATATATCTAGATAATGTGAACATATAGAATGGAGAAGTTGTTCATGATAAAGCAAACCATATCAAATCACAGTAACAACTTACTTCATATCTATATCTATATATCATTTGCATCAAGTAAAAAAAATCACGCCTTCATCTCTCCTGCAACTTCAATTCATATTTAGCAAAACAGAGGTGTACTTTCACATACTAATTTGAAAACATTTTAACCTCTTTTTCATTTGGACATTTCATCAAGCACGTTGGGTGCATCATGTTGGCGTTCAACAAAGAAACAGAACCTTTGTCTCAACTTATATAGATGCATATAATACAGAAAAACATAATTCAAAAGTTTTAACGGGACTTCGTTGAATCCGCACTAATGATTTACATGGTAAGCAGTATTCCAAATTTTTCTTTAAGACATTTCATCAAACACTTGTTGAACACCACATAAACAATGAATGTGTCAAAGTTTTATTCCATATAACCCTACATTTGATTGCTTGTAAATGAGATTTGATTACATTGACCTTAACCTACACAAATAAACATTATTCATAATTCATAATAGAACTCTACGTTTGATTGCTTGTGATTTAGGATCACCACACTAATCCTGTGAACAACGGATTATACCCTACATTACATATTAATTTCATCAAACACCAGTAAATCAAGCCATCTAAAATAATATTTGAAAAGAAATACCTCTTACATCTTCTTCTCCTTCCAAAATTTCAATAGATAATATCAAATTCACATATACATTTCCTTCATAAAATGTTCCTGCATATAATTTTAGAATCTTTAATGCAACTAATATCAAGCTGATGATAAAACCTAAAATCAAAGACAGGAAGATACTAACCTTGATTAAGCGAGAGTCGGGTGAAAATGTAAAAGCCCTAAAAATCACCTATGAAAAACGAAGACAAGAAAAATTGATAAATTCCAAATGGATATGAGGAAAATGAAACGATCTTGTAGAATATTAATAGATAGAAGAAAATCACAAAACCATAAATAGCATGATAAATTAGATAGATTTGGAGAATGAAAGAAAAAAGATGAAGAAAAAGGCGAGAATGAGAAGGTACATAGAGAGTCAGGGTAGAAGACAAACAAAAATGAATCTGAAGAAAGCATAACAAAGCAGAATATTTTGGGCGGTGCAACTAGTTGTAGGTAAACCAATCAAAGATGAAGGCGTGATCTTGATAACAGTACAATTTTAAATTTGTAATGATAGTCCCCGAGCTTACCATAGAAGTTAACCGGAAAATCTTTCTTGGTAACTAAATTAATAAAGGTATGCTGATGTGTCTCAAAAAATCATGTTTTTAAAGACTTATTTTTACATTTTTTGGACTATTCTCTAGTAAAAACATTTCAAAATAATCATTTATCACCAAAAATCACCATGGTAGTCTAAATGCAGACGTTGCTACAAAAATCAGTTAAAACATCCAATTTACACGCAAACCAAGGCAAAAACAATCACCTTAAACATTCCGTTCTTAATTATCCTATGAAAATATATCTTAATTCATATTTTATGATTCCATAGGAAAATCCAAGACCGAAGGTGAAAGAATAAAGAGAAACGGGTAAAGAACAAAGAAGATGTGCAGTCTAGAAGCCCGTCGATCGTCATCCGGAACACGCAAAAGTCAAACACCTCCAAATTTGGCAAACTTAGTGTCATTAGAAGCATAACGGAAAAACGAATCCAACGGCGCAAGAATCAAGCAAAACGGACTTAAAACGAAGAAGATACGGACGAACCAAGCAACCGAGAAGTCAGCAAAGGACAAATGGAGCACCAACCCCCCCAGGTACCGTATACGGTACCCTAGGTGCCGTATACGGCACTAGGGGTGCCATTTGGTCCCTCATTTGCCTAGTAAATGGTACTTGGGGTGCCATTTGACCCCCCATGTTGCTTGCTCGCCCCGTGTAACGCTTTGATGCTTGTTCTTTGAGCTTAAAGACTTGTACCATGGCTAACCCTCTTCTCCTATAAATACTTGGTTCATTTCCACCATTTAACACACACCAACACACCTCATAACACACACACTTCTCTCTCTCTCTCTTAAATACTTTCTCTCTCTAGTTTTGTAGTAAGTTTAGATAGTTTCTCTTTCTAGAGAACTAGAGAGATATAAGTAGTGGTTAGAGCTAGAAGAAAGTTGTAATTGGGTAATCAAGCTGTAGCAAGGTTATTCAACTCATACTGTTGTAATCCTCTGTATTACTCTTCTAATCTGGTGATATTATCTTACTCTCTTACTGTTATAATGTTTACTTTGTATGTTATTTTAGTACGATTTATGATTATTGCCATGCTGATTATGTAGATTAATATGTGATTGTAGAAATGTAGATGTTAGGATTAGGGATGATGTTTAATTAATATCTCTTATATACAATTGGTAGTTGTTATGCTGCGTACATGTATAAACTTATCCTAGATGTAGATTTAATTAATCACCCTTTCCGGTCTTTCATGTGAATGTTGCCTTCGGATAGGATCTGATCAACCCTAACTACGAATATACAGTTATCTCCTGTTTGTATGAAACTGTGGGATCGCCGTAAATACGTCAGAATACTTGATATAGCGTTGGAAATACCACTGGTAGAGTACAAATACGTGGAAGCCAAGGAAATGCCGATGGTCTATCTCACCATGGATTACCTGGAAGCAACCCTTCCAGACACGGTTCTAGGTCTTGTTAAGCCGTAAAAATGCTATAGTACATCGTTAAACTACCTCTGGTTATAAAGCTGTGTAAAGATACCAAAGATCTTTAAAACACGGTAGTTATACCTAGGGTTAGAGTACTGTGGAAAATAAGGACACTATACACTGTACACATGCCTAGGGATGAACGGCCGATGGCAAAGGAGGGTCTAATCTACGACGGAAGTATTAGAACTTAATCAGATAAAACATGAGTTAGAAAATGAAAGCAAGGATGTTGGTTGTGTTCCCAGATGCTTAAAACCCCTAAACTCTACTTAACCGATAGTTTAACTTACTTAGCATACAAACTGTTAAATTAAATAAACATAGGTGTTAAGAAAAGTCAGTGTCGTGGACTGTCGCCTTATTCCTTAACCCCAATCAGAGGGTCGCTTGGTCTCCGAAAGAGACGGTGAGGTAGGTGTGAAGACCGTCCCATCTGACCAGAATCATGATAGCCTAGGGTTCAGTGACATATGCTTTAGGGTTACACCTAGACGTAGGGTCTTAGTGTTTACACCGACCGTTTAGAAGATCCTTAACTAGAGTAATCACCTATCATCAATGGATGTCATCCCGAAACCCTAATCATCGAAGTTTCAGCAATCACTCTCTACCTGCTACTTATATTCTCATTTACTTTTCTGCACTTTATTTCCTGTCATTAGGTTAAATTAGATAAAACCAAAACCATACCTACCTTATTTCTAAACCCGTCCTATTGCCGAATCATCTTTGATAGGTCCCAATTCAATTCAATTCGTTCCGATTTTGGACGACACTCGAGTTATACTTGCCGCCGTACCCACAAGGAAGGTAGCTAGCATAGTTTGAGCCCCGCAAAATATAAATTTTAAGACTACCCTGCCGTTCACCTCTGTTGCGGTCGGAGCAACGATTCGGGAGTAAAACCCGACCGACGGATAGGGGTGCGACAAGTTTTTGACGCCGCTGCCGGGGATCAGTTTCGTCAAGAATTGAATTCTACCTTAGATAATTAGCTTTAGGAGATCCTTCCTTAAGATTATCATTACTTAGGACGTTAATTGCTTAGTAGTTAGATAACTTAGTTCTTAGACCATACAAAATACAAAAAAAAATTAGAAAATGAAAAACCCTAATTCTCCTTCAAACCCTATCTCTCCTCTCAATCAAATGATGACGGATGAGATGATGGCTTTGGGATCATCGGGATATTCTGTTGTATTAGTTGTTCCTGAAGTCGAAGAAATATCCAAAGGTGGAACCATGGGCGATGATGTGGATGAAATAGGTAGTGGTGTGGGTGTAGGAGTAGGTGTTGGAGGTGGTGTAGTGGGTGTTGGTGTAGGTGGAGATGCTGGTTTTAATGTAGAAGTGTCTTGACACAAACTTATACCATGAAGTAGAGTGACTATCTCATCCTCATCATCATGTCCTTCGGGTATGTCAAACGAATTGAACACGTCCTTGTAATTAAATAACCATTCTGGACCAGTTCCTTGAGGAGGATCTGTGTATCGCAAGCATTTCACTTCAAAATGCTCTTCCACCTGGTGAGTTGATTTAATGTAGACTCGTTTATTCGGAGAGTTGACTGAATATCCAAGGAAGATCCCTTCAACTGCTTTAGCTCCAAACTTCGAGACTTTATCTTTGGAGATCATAATCAAACACGGACACCCGAAAGGTTCCAGAAACTGCAAAGTGGGCTTACAGTTGTTGAAGAGTTCATAGCATGTCTTATTCTTCTTCTTAACCGTGAGCACGCGATTCAAAACATAGCAAGCAGTACAAACTGCTTCTGCCCAAAAGATTATAGGAAGCTTAGAATCGGCCAGCATAGTCCGAGCTGTCTCGATAATAGTCCTATTTTTACGCTCAGCAACTCCGTTCTGTTGAGGAGTTCGAGGGGCACTGAACTGATGGTCAATGCCTTTCGTGGCACAGTATAACTCAAGAGTAGAGTTCTTGAATTCAGTCCCATTGTCACTTCGCAGTCTTTTCACCTTTAAGTTGCATAAGTTTGCCAACTTATCTAACAGATACACCAGAATGTCTGGTGTTTCACTCTTTGCACCCAGAAAATACACCCATGAAAATCTCGAGTAGTCATCAGTGACTACTAAACAATAAGACTTTCCACCTATACTCTTGGTAGAAATAGGACCAAATAAACCCATGTGCAATAGCTCCAATGGTGCCGCAATGGAATTCACTAATTTCAACTTGTGGGGTTTCTTATGAAGTTTCCCTTTATGGCAGGCGACGCAGTCATCTTTTAGCGCAAATGATTGTTTAGGGACTCCATTTACTAAATCATTGTTTATCAAGAAGTTCATCTTACGAAAATGGATGTGTCCCATTCGTCGATGCCACAAAAGTGATTCCTTTTCTGAAGCCTTCAAAAGGAGACATGTATACTCATCTTTAGTCTCCACGGTTCGCATATTCATAACGTAGGTGTCGTTTCTCCGTGGCGCCCTTAAAAGCACCCATTCCTCGGGGATAATGAAACCCGGCTTCAAAATCACACACTCCATCTTTGTGAACGCTGTTGTGTAATCCTTATCACATACTTGTGATAGGCTTAGCAAGTTGTGGGTCAGTTGAGCCACATAATTCACATTCTCAAAGCTAACTTTCCCGTTAGTTAGCGTTCCTTTACCTGAAATGGTTCCTCCAGTATCTCCCGCAAATGCAACATGTCCTCCAGAATGTGGTTTAACATCTGTCAAAAGGGACACATCGCCTGTCATGTGTCGCGAACAACCACTATCTACAAACCATTCACTGTATTTAACGCGTTCTGACTGCTGCAACACATAAAGTAGGAGATTAGTGAGAAACGGTGACCCAAGCCTTGACAGACTTAGGTCGACCACAGTCATCAACAATAATCACATCAGATAAGACTTTATTTTTAAGCAAATCAGATTTTGTATCTGATGTGTTATTATTGATGACACTAGAGTCCACAATAGACTCTTTTCTTTTCCAAACCTTGGATGGTTCGGAATTTGGCTTTGGAGTAACGTCAGGCTCTCGTTTTGGCAAAGGTTTTGGCAAAGGTTTTTGCCCAACATTACTCGGTTTTACAGCAGGTATGGGAGAGACAGAGTAACGCCTAGGAGGAGATCTTGAAAAAGAATTTCTGAAAACAGATGTCCTAGGCATTTCTCTCCCGTAATTCTGATGAGGCAATTTGGGACATTCACGAATTAGATGTCCTTGTCTTTTGCAATAAAAGCATGCTCTAGTCTCAACAGCTGGTTGAGACTGAGGATTTATCACCGGAGATGAAGAAACATTTCTAGAACATGCACATTTCATGCATGTCTTAGAAATTTCCTGTTTAGGTTGAGAGGTTGAAGTAGAAGGTTTATTTTGCAAAATCTTTACAGGTGACTATAAAGTTTGAGATTTTGATTTTAAAACCTTAATTTTTTCTTTGTTAGGTTGAACCTTAATTTTAGGTTCAACTTTTGACACCTTTTCAGCTTTCACTTCAACCTTCCTTTTAAACTCAGGATATTCCTCATTGGTAATATCCTCAATCTCAACAATCTCCTCATTACTAACTGGAGATTCACATTCCGATTTAACAAACTGAGGTGAGGGATACTCTGTCCGTTTAGTTTTCTCCTTCACCTGTTTGTTAACTTTATTACCCTTAGATTTGACCCCGTATAACAATGCATAGTCAACCGGAATCTCTTCGATGCCTTCCTTAACAGGCATAGGACAGTATTCAGTAGGAGGCGGGACTACATGATAACCTAGTCCCGTCTTTGTTTTGTGATCTGTCCTTTGCTTGTTAAGAATTTCATTAAAGGCAACAGTAGATGAGGAGGAACCTAGAATCTTATTTTTATATTTATCATATTCATCTTTAAGATCAGAATATTCCTTTCTCAAACGGTCTATTTCAACGAGATAACTATCAATAGCATCCTGTTGACTAAAAACTTTAGATTTATACCTAAGCGTGTCCTGTTGATAAGCCTCTATTTTCTTATCATACAATTGTTCATTTGCTTTTAGGTATCTGTTTGAGTCACTAAGTTTTTCGACCTTTTTCCTTAAGTCTACGTTGTTTGCTTGAAAGCATCTTAAGGATTCAGTTAACTTAATGCATGACATACAGTTCAAAGGTTCTTCAGGTTCATTGCGTACCTCATTTGAAATGTGAGCCATGAGACACTGCTGATAATTCTCAGCATACATACTCCAATCTGTGCTTGTTGGCTCAAAAACAACAAGTGCATCTGCTGTTTCTTGCTTCACTTGATCCTTCTCCGGAGTTCTAGGAGCATCAGGCTTTGTGAAACCAGACGGAGGAACCTTAGGCTTCTCACATTCTCTCGCAAAGTGTCCCAGATTCTGACAATTGTAACATTTCACTTTTCTTTTATCAAAACCGAAACTGGTTTTGCCATCTCCCTCCAAACTCTTGCGACCAGTTCGTTGCAAGAATTTCTGAACACGCCTGGATATCATAGCAATGTTCCAGTTCAAATCCATCTGCTCAAGATCATCATCGTCAAGTTGAGCATAATCTTCTTTGGCCAGTTCCAAAGTAGCATTTGGTTGCGAAACCAAATCCTTATAAGAGCTTAGAAAGGCTGTATAAATGGCAGCCTGCTCTTGAATAGCAAGAGAGACAGAAGCCTGCTGTTGTGCCCCCTGTGAGGATCCAGAAGCATATACTGGATGAGAAGCACCAGTTGAATACAATGGAGCTTGAAGTGGAGAGCTCGTAGAGGAGACAAAAGCCATTCCACCATAAGTCTTGCCAGTGTTGACTTTACCTCCATATAAAGACGGGTCTTGAACAAAACCGCCCGACTTACATTCTCTCTTCTTCATCTCCGTCGCATGAGCTTGAAGAATACCAATTAGCTCATCCAGTTTCATGGTAGCTAATTCTTGACTTTCCTTAAGCAGCTGTACCTTAACATCCCACGAACTAGGCAAAACATCCAAAAGTTTCTTATTTACCTCAAGCGGAGGGAAATTATACCTTCCCTCTGTCAACTCACTCACCAACTGTGAGTATCTAGTAAAAACTCCAGACGCCGTTTCATTTGGTAGAGAATCAAACATATCATACTGTTTCTTTATCAATTCTAGCTTAGCTGCTTTATATCTTTGATTTCCACCACACCTAGTTTCAATAGCCTTCTAAAGTTCGTATGCGGTGTCATGTGATTTGAACAGTCTTAATACGTCTTTGGTTAGGCACATACAAATAGCCGCATGTGCCTTTTTCTCAGTATCATAGTCTTTCTTTTCTTCCGGAGTCATAGATTTGTAAAGCTTGTTCGGAGCAAGATGAGGAAAGATTCCTTAGGCTAAGGGAGCTACATATTTTTCTTTAAGTGGACCCCATAGCTCTGGACAATGGAAGTTTATATACTGTTCAAATCGATCACGCCAATATGCGTAATCCATGTCAGCTGAAAACAACGGAGGTTTATTATTAGAACCAACATCGTGATTCTGTTTTAACATATCCCTAATTCCTCTGATGTCTTCTTTGTCAGCAACACCAGCCATTGAAGATATACCTGAAACTTTACTAAAAACAAAAGCTTGAAAAATATTAGTACTGAAGGCGTCACTTAGTAAGTGACGCACTGAAGTGTCGCAACGACTAGCGTCACTAGGTAAGTGACGCTATTGAGTGACGGATGAAGTGACTGATGATACTTTAAGTAAGTGTCGCTCAATCAGACGAGTGACGCACTCAAGTGACGTACTTGAGTGACGTGCTAAAACAAAGGGCGTCACTAGTAAAAGTGACGCAGTAAATCAAACAGGCGTCACTAACAGAAGTGACGCTTGAGGGTCAAATGACGTGCAACAGTGACGCACGTAAGTGACGGTGTATTAAATGGGAACGACACTCAAGTTAAGTGTCGTATAAACAGCAAATGACGCTTTAAGTGACGCGTTCAAGTGACGGTATAACCCTAATTTGGGATTAGGTAGTGCCGCAGTAAGTGACGCGTCCAAGTGACGGATCGAGTGTCGCAAAACGGCTGCAAAATCCCAAAACCCTAAAAATATCGAACTTTCGTAAACCAAACGAAAATTCCTTGAACCCTAATGGACGAAACCTGTAAATGTTGAAGAATATCGACTGTAATTCACCTTAGCACCTCAAAATTCGTATGTAATCTTGATTAATTGATTCAAACAAACCGAAATCAACCCAAAACACCTTCTAAACGTCAATATTATCACCTAAAGGCTCTGATACCAGTTGAGAGTGCCCTTTGACGTGGATCTAGATGACAATTGACCACAATTGACAGGCGGAATCAATCAATTGCGTGTATTACCAATAAACACAAACCGAAACAAATATGATTAACAATGTAAACGAAGTAATAAGCTTGTATATATGAATTGGGAACGATTACAATGTTGCTTAGTCGACAAATGGTGCTAGGGTTTCGTCAACCCTAGCCGGAAACCCGTAGGTTTGTATTTATACTAAAAGTCAGCCGACATGCGTCACTTGTGGAAGTGTCGAACGTGGCCGCCTTCATGCGTCACTTACCTAAGTGACGCTATGCGTCACTAAGGCAAGTGACGCCTAAACTAAAACTTAAGTGTCGCATATAACTAAAACAATATATTTCACTATACAACTAAACGACACTTATTACAACTCGATAGACCAACTGACAGACACCTAATATGCATCAACAAATGTAACACCCGCCAAATTAGGGCTCGTCATTTGGTCCTAATCATTTTGTAATACATGTAATTAGTGTTGTATTAGACTAATTGTATGTATCATTACGTGTATTATTATATATACGCATTGACGCGATTAAATTTAATCGTGCATTTTAATATATCGGCCGAATTCCGATTCACATATACGGACATTGGTGAACCTAATTTAGTAAATAAAATGAAATTATTTGAAAAACGTATCTTTCTCTAAATATCATTCCAACAATATTCTATAAGTGATTCGTAATGTATAAAATACCCGTACGCGACCAAAATGCGGGAAACGCGCCCGACAATTTAGTAAAAGTCAAAATATATTTTATAAGTTTAAAACATATCATTTTATGTGAAAACATTGCCCAAATTATATTATGTAAAATCAATAACTAAAACGTTAATTAAAAACGTCACGGCGATTAAATAATCGAAATGCGACCCCGTAAACGACACTGGTACACTTTCAAATTATCTTAATAAATACTTTTAAGTGATAAATTTTAGTAAAACTCATAACACTGCATGATTCACAGACAAGGTAGAGATTACAAGACCATGTTTAGCTTGGCTATCTTGTAACATACACTTGAACTTTTCAGATTTAGACAAATATCAAATATATAATGAAAATACTAGTGGTCTCAGGTCTGTACTTAGTACAACAGAGGGTCCCTTAGTATGAGCAAGATATATTTGAGACTATTTGAGTAACTAATAGATTCCGGTCTGTACGTTAGTACAACAATAGTCACCATTAGTTAATCTAATAGCCATATTATTACTACTTGCTAATTTTTCATTTGCAGAATTATGATGACAGTGCATGGTAGTACATTCCTTTATCAATTAAGACTTATGTCATACATCATATAGCAGTTTTCACAAAGTAATAAACAAGTATTAGATGCATTTCTTAACAACTCAGAGACCGGTGTGTATCATGCCTACCAATACATGATGAAGCTAGTTTTTATAGGTGCACTAATAAGTATGCTAGATAAACTTACTGACACATCAAGGATAAACCTTAAAATTTCCATTTTGTGCATGCTCCCTAATGTACTATCATATCCCAAGTTGTTTACATACACAATCCATCATCTTTTCAAGAATTAAGAATCTTGCTGTTTACATTTCTGATTCAAATAATCAGAATTTTTTAGTTTTAAAATTACTCCACCTGAACAAAAAATTCTTTTCACAATTCTAATTCAAAGGTACTCCCCTTAAACTTAAAACACATATTTTTGATATTTTTAATTTAAGAAATTTTTGCAACATTGCATTTCTTTAATACTAAAAAGTATATAGAATGGTCGTTGCATTTCTAACAAATAAATATAGATAATTATCAAAATCACATATCAAGTCAAGTCAAATGCCTTTTAACCACTTTTACCACCTCGTAACTTCAAAAATCTCATCCAATCACAAATCATCACACATAACCACCTTCAAAATAAACTTTCAAAAATAACAACATCCTTGCAGTCACAAAAACATTAGCTATCAAAAACCTGACTGCATCTCCACAAACAATCAAACATTAGAGTTTATGGGACACCCAAGCTTTGATAAACTTGGGTTATCCACGATCATCCATAATCATCACATCCATGAGTTTATGATATTTTAAAAACTCAGTCGATTTCGTAGATGTGTTGTTTGTGGATTTTGGTTTCCAAACCTGTTTAGGTTCGGATGATTTGTTTTCAACAATGCTGTGCTGTTGAACTTGAGGTCCACTAGGCATAACTTTGTTTACTCTAGCCATAGGTTGTGGAGAGTTTGATGCACAACTAGATACAGGCGAATACGAACGACGCCTTGAAAAAGATTTTGAAAAAGAATTCCTAAAAGAAGAAGCTCTTGGCATCTCTCTACCAAACCTATCTAGGGATAATAACTTGCAATCCCTAATGATATGGCCCTGTTGACCACAACGGAAACAAGAACGTCTCTCAACATAAGATCGATTTCAATGGGTTCCCTCAAATCGTTTCGGTGGAGGACAGTACACAAAAGGTCTATTAACAGGAACATTTGTTGAACATGCACTCTTAGGTGAACATGTTGAAGTAGATGTTCCCGAGGTTGAGTTAGTAGATTTAGAATCCCTTTTAACATTTTTAACTTTGAAAGATTCATTATCAACTTTAGCTTTGCCTTTGCATTTAAAACAGTCAGGTTTGACAGTTATTTTCTCAACCTTAATGGTAGACACTTCAGGTATATCTTCTACCACAACAACCTCTTTAACACTAACGGAAAGTGAACCGTTTGTCTTAACAAAGTTAGGCAACGGATACTCTGGCCTCTTGGTTTTCTCCTTTGCCTGTTTGTTTTCCTTAGCTTCTTTTTATTTAATACCATAAAGCAATGCATAATCGACTGGAATCTCTTCAGTGCCTTTCTTAACAGGCATAGGACAGTATTCAGTGGGAGGTGGGATTACGGCATAAGCGAGTCCTGCCTTACTTTTTCCATCTGTCCTTTGCTTATTAACAATTTCATCAAAGACAACTGTTGCTGAAGAAGAGCCTAAAATTTTGTTCTTATAGTTATCATACTCATTTTTTAAATCAGAAAGTTCTTTATTCAACAACTCAATTTCAGTAAGATAACTGTTAATAGCGTCTTGTTGACTAAAAACTTTCGCTTTATATGTGTGAATCCCTTAACGATCTTTATTATGTTGCTTTGAATTGAATTGTTAATTAGTCGCGGAATAACTATTAACAACTATCAAGAAGATTGAATAACATGCACAAAATTATCACCAAAAGCTTCATTATTATTACGTTAATAATAATACGAATACACGGCTGTATTAGGGTTTTCACCTTGAAGCTAAACGTAACCTATGATATTGTCTATCTGTAAGTCCGTTTGTATAGGATCGATAACGAGGTTATCTTTAGGTATTAACGTGCGGAATCCGTCAATACTAAGTTCACGGATAGTGAACGATTGTTTCGCAATATACTAGCGATTTGGATTATCAAATATGACTTTGTATCGATTCAATATGTGATTCTATCAATACCTAGTCGATTAGAATGCTTAAATTCACACAATATCTCTGGAAATTCGTCTGGGCAGAAGTCGTGAACATTTAGGGTTTGATTTGTATTTATAGTTTAAGTTTTCACGAAGTTCGCAAATCTGCTGGGCTTCTGCGAAGTTCAGGCCCAGCCTTGCGAAGTTGGGCCTCTGCGAAGTTCAACTGAACTTCGCAGGTCAACTTCGCGAGTTGACTTTTTCAGTCAAACTTTTACTTTGATTTACATCTTTTAGCATTTAAACAATTAACTCTAAAATGTCTATCAAATCATAATAAACGTTTGCAATTAACAAATCAATAATACAACTTGATTACAAATAACGTTTCAACTATTACAAGCTAGATCTGTTGTCACACACAAACATGTCCCAACAGACTCCCCCTTGACAATAGCTCTAGCGTCAAAATTCAAAAATCTTCAAGTTGTCTTTGATCATTCTTTGTATAGCACACTCCCAAAATGTATTCCCAGTCTTATGCATTTTGTGACCATTGACTGATAATATCTAGCTGCATCTCTCCATCCTTCATTAGAAACTATCTTGATCTCATCTAATTTGATCAAGTCATTCTTTGATAGATTCATTAGATGCCTGCGATCATAAACTGTCAAGATAATCTTTTCTTCATTCTCAACTTCATCATCAGCTTCAATCATGACAGCTTCACCAGTCACACAATCAACTTCCCATCGTTTCAACTTGCCAAGTATATCTTGTGGCATTTTCTTGATAGGAATTTGTTTAATGCACTTGACTTCTGGATATACCTTGATTCTCCTTCGTCTTCCTGTTCTCTCACTAATCTGATCAGTCTTGTGAGTTCTTCCCTTCCTAGGCTTAATCAAGTCAGATTTTCCTGACCAAACAGCAGATCTAATAATCCTTTGAATATATTTAGCATACTCATCTCCACTTGGATTATTCATCTCTAATCCAGCCAAGTCTCTCACATCATATCTTGATAGAGAATTGAAGACTTTGTAATTCCTTGCAAAATACTGAACACCATCATATCTCTTGATTGCGAACAGCTTCAAGTCTGAATCATAGTACCATCCTAGAATACCTCTTCTGGGAATTCGATTTCCAGTTATATCAACTTCAGATATTCCAACCTGCTTCTCCTTCTCTTTCTCAGGTTTCCTGAACCATTTATCTCTTTTGCTAATTGGTCCTTCTGGGTCAGCTTCAGAATCAGTTGAGTCTTTGTCAAGATCAACTCTTTCTCCAGCTGCTGTTTCAATAACAAACTTTGTGGCAACAGGATCCATAAAATGTTCATCCACATGAGAATCAGGATCTACAATTTTATCTGTCTCAACCACAGGAACAGAAGTCCAATCATCTGGCATCCAATCATCAGGTATCTTAAACTCTCCCTCTTCAAGTTCATAATCTACCTCATCTTCTGGTTCATCTGGAATCTCTGAATCTGTATCACTTTCAGCATTCTCTTCTGTATAACCCATTTAATTAACACAAATTAGACAAACAATATAAATTCTTTCATTGATTTTCCTGAATCAATCTAAGAATTCCTTTATTTATCTCAATTGCATTAATTATTCAAATATGTTTTTCACTTGTCAAATAGATCTCAAGTCTAAATCATATTTAGTAATCTTATACCATTTTAACTTATCATTGAAAATCTTAAGTTAAAATCTTATATCATTAAATATTTAAACTTAATTTACATCATTAATCTTTAAAAGTTATTACAATCTAAGACTAATCAAATGTACATAAAGTTTAACATTACAAAATATTCTCAAACTACTTAAACAACTAAGTAGTCATACCAGCTTCTTTTCCACCAGCACCAGCATCATCAGCAGCAGTAGATATCCTGACTCCCCCTGAAGTTGAGTTGGCTCACTAGTCTGTTTCTGACCAGTCGGCTCACTCTCCTTTTCTTTATTAGCCTCGGGATCATCATCTCGATCTTGTCTGCGTTTCTTCCTAAGCTCATCTTCTTTACACCCTCTAATATATGCCAACATCTCCCCCTGAGTCGACGGGTCTGGAACTATTCGCACAAGTAAGCGCCGCATACGCTGAACTTCTTCAAATAAATCAGCATGCATGTCATTTAGTTCCATATGAGCTTTCATCAACGCCGAATACGCCACAGATTGTTGCTTCATTGCTTCAGCCATTATTGCATTTTGACTCTGCAATTGAGCAACAACATCCTCTAGGCGTTCTCTTGCTGGCCTTGGATGAGCAGCAGCAGTCGTCAGTCTAGCAGCTTTAGCACCAGCTTGTCGTGCCATGTCCTCAAAAGATTCTCTCAACAACCCAGCTGCTATACGACTCTGCTTTGTCGTCTCAAAATGAGAAGTAGTGGTATCAACATCATGATAAGCACTCTCCTGTAATACAATGTAAGTTAATATTTGTCACAGCAAAAGCCATCTCAAATATCTACTAAGTATTACAAAAACCAACAACGTCTACAAGTCACAAATCTTTATACCCTTGCAGATCCGCGCGTAGTCGGACGTTGCCTCGTTGGTTCTCTAACCGGTTCGCGGCTTAGATTCGAAACTGTCATAGAAAAATTTCTATCTCAATTTCCGATCTCAGGGTAAAGCCTAAAACGTTAGAAAGATAAACTATCAATAGTTAACCTGGCATTCCGCCTATGTGCAAAGCAGGAGCAGAAGTCCTAACACGCACTGAACGCGTATTCTTAGGAGCTTCAGCAAGCGGACGCTTACCCTTCCGTCTATCTTCACGAGTAACCAACCGAGCACTATCAGACTCAGTGGAACTCGAATCAGAATCTACTAGTCCCTCTCGTCTCGGAGGACCTGACGGAGCAGTAGCAGCAACAGGAGGTTGAGAACTTGTTCCCTCAGATCGAACGACCTCTGGGACAACAGTCTCAGAATCCTGTTCAAGAAATAATCACAAATATGAAGTTCAAACATGCAAAAGACAATGTTTTAACTCAATTCGTACCCAAAGATAATCATCTTACATATATTAACCGACTATAGCGGGATACAGTTAATACTTGTATTATTGAAAACTTTGAACTAGAATTAATAAGTGATATATGCTTAAATATGGCAAGTGTATGATAACATGAGAGTTATACCTTAAATCCTTCAATCTCTTGAAGTTCAGGATCATTCTCATCATCATTATGCACCAGTACTTCATGAAGAAGAACTTCACGAACCTCAGGAATGGATTCCTGGTTCAGTACTTCATCTATTAAAACCTGAGTGTCAGCTGCAGGTTGCGGTGCTTGCTGTGGTTGTTGTTGCGGTTGTTGCTGTTGTGGTTGAGGTTGTTGTGGTTGCTCTGGGAGATCATCTTGATCACCAGCAGCTTCAGCAGCTGCCTGAGCCTCCACAGTATCCATCCACCCATGATTAGGCAGAGGGACATATGCAGCATCAACTACAGCACCAAAAAGATCAACATCTGGTGGCCTGGGAATCTCTTGCTTCTTAACAGAATGAAGCCACATCGACCCATATCCTCGAACAGTCATACGGGCCACTGTTTTGTTACCCTGAACTGCTAAATCAGGAATAGAGTGTCGAATCAGAAGCATCGTGAATCTAGGATATATCAAAAATGGTGCACTCCTGGTTTGCCTAGTCACTTGTCCCACAAATGAATCAAAAATGTAGCCACTGAAGTTGTATGGCTTGTTGTAAACCAAGGATAGTAGCATAGACATCAACTCTGGACTCGCATCATCAAATCCAGACTTCTTGTTTGCAAAAACTTTCACGATAACGTGAAACAAGAATCTCCACTGGCCCATCAAAAATGACTTGACAAACTGTTGGCCTCTGGAGGGTCCAGAATATCCTATCCTGCGTGCAGCACCCCATATAAACCTATGCGGGAAAACTTGGGGTCCGTTTTCCTGAGCAGCATCTCCAAGTTGGAGAACCTCTCGTACCGTTTCTCTTGAGAATACAACCGGACGATTATTCACGGTTGCACGGATGACAGGAGGGTTGACTGACTCGTCATATACAATGTCGGTCCAAAAGTCAGTGAGAACCGCCAAATTCAGTGCAGGATTCTCAGAGACAGCAAAACTAACTCTAGATCGAGCTAGAAATGCTTTCATCTGCTGCACTCTTTCTCCTCCTACTTCATTTACGTCAAGATTGACATAAATGTTTTGCTCTGGAACAAACGGTCTTGCAGCAGCCATATCTGTAAACAACAGCAAATAAGAGATAAACGAACATAAGTTAACTTGAATTTCTACGTATTATGACCTTAAGATCATCAAACGTCTAATTCACTATTAACAACTAACTTAATTTAGTAAGCTTAATTGAACCTAAAAGTATAATCTTTATCGTTCAATTATAATATGTAAATTAAATCAAAGTTCGTTTAAAACATAAACTTGAATTGTAACACCGCCGAAACTAAAGTTACGGGACACGCCGCTCGACTACGCTATGAGTCGGAAGACTTTCGATATTAACAAGTTCAAAGTTTAATAATTTATAAGTTATAATACCGCTGATAATTAAATCAGGACACGCCGCTCGATTACGCAATGAATCGGAAGACTTTCGATATTAATAACTCATTATGGAATAACTAACATGTATTAACTTATAACTTAACGTCCGTAAGTTCTAACACATTAAAAATAATCAACTTGCTTTTTATTTATAACTATAAAAACGTCCTTAAACTAAAAACAAGGTATAATATTCGAAAATTTTATGTAAACTTTAGTAACAAACGTTAAACTAAGTCTAAACTAAATTCTCGAGTTGAAACCGTCAACCAAAGTTAATTTAAAAATAAGATATTCTCAAAATAAACTTTGGTCAACGCGGGTCAACGCGGGTCAATGCCGAAGTTGACTGAATCACGAAGTTCAGCTGAACTTCGCAAGGCTTTGCGAAGTTTAGGTTAACTTCGCATCAGTCCAACCTGGTCAACCACGAAGTTGACTGAGTCATCTTCGCAAAGTATAAACTTCGTCACGAAGTTTGACCAGGTCAAACTCCGCAATAAGGTCAAAGGGTCACGGAGTTAAGGGGGTTCATGAAGTTGAACCAGTTCAAAATGAACTCCGCAAAAACGGATCGCGAAGTTGTTGCTGCGAAGTTCAACTTGAACTTCGCAAATCGCGACTGTTCAATTTTGAATTTCAAAATCAAAGATCTAAGCATGTTTTAAGTAATCTAATGCTTCTAACAAGTTCACAGACCCGCGATTAAGCATAAACAATGATCATTTCAGTTTTGAATTCATTAATTTGTTCAAAATCGATGAAAACCAAACCGAAACCCTTGAGAAATAAAGAACTCGCGATTACGAGCAAATTACACGGTGAAATCTTGTGAAACATACCTCAAAATGATCACAATCGAAAGTGGAATAAAACTATCGGAGTGAAAAATCCTTCCTCTTTCGTGAATGTCGTAAAAATCGAGCAAATCAAGTTCGTGTGAACTTCGCCGTCAAGAGATCTGTGCGATGTTGAAGTAAACTTCGCAGGTTTTTGGGAAAAGTGAGGAGGTTTGACTCGTTGACTTGTTCCTTTTATACTCTAAGTCTAATTCACGAAGTTTGACTGGTCAACTTCGCAGGATTTGACCAACTTCGCGAATTTAACTTTAAAAATAAATTGAACGGTAATAATTTTACACAAGTCAAAATTTTAATTTCCCAAGACGTATTTGTCACATTCAATGATTCCAGAACGATTAAAGATAGAATAAAGTGCTTCCAAGGTATAAAACATGACACATAAAAATAAAATTGAACTTTATTTATTAATAAACAAAAATTACAAATGCGAAAAATAAATAAACCAACTTAATCTAAATAAAATAAATTTTAACCTAGATAGAATTTCAACTGCTTCGGGATCACATTAGGAAGAATAAGCATTTATTAATTAGCTTACGTTAAGTCTAAGACGAATTGCTAGTAAAATTTCATATAAATCTCATAGAATTATGTCTTCACTAGTGAAAAGCTCATATTTATAAAATTATATCTTATTTTACCTTTATCCACGTGACATAACTCTTTTATATCAATAATATCTTTACATATATTTGGACCTAATTATTCACATAAGTGAACGATCCAAGTGTCTCGTTGATAGTTCAAGACGATTATCGGTATAATGATCCACATAAACAAATTAAACCTAGATTAATGAGCAAACCTTATTATTATTAGTTGTGAACTATATCCAATATGTTCCCCAATATAATATACTGAAGAATTTCAAGTAAAACTAAAACACTGCATATATTAAAATTTTCAAGGTAGCGGTTATTTTATAACATACACTTGACTTTGCTTTGAGTTTATGACAAATACCAAACATCATTTAAAGATACTAGTGGCTTCTGGTCTGTAGATACTACAACAATCGTCGCCCTTAGTATGAGTAAACTAGTTTGGGACTATTAATGAAATTAGTGGCTCCTGGTCTGTAGATACTACAACAATCGTCACCCTTAATTTCATTAATAACCATTACCATTTGCCTTTACTCTTTAAATTTAGATTTTTGATAACAGTGTATAGCAGTACTATCATTCAATCAATTAAGACGTTGTGTCATACATTATAAAGTTAACCACAAAAGATATAGTCACATCATGTTATTGCTTCTTAAATGCTCAAAAATCTAAGAATACTTTGCGTACCAATACATCATATGATGAAGCTATCTAGACTTGTAGTACTTTTTCAAAATATCACATGTTATTATCAGTGAATATAGGTGCATAACAAAATAAATATAAGCTCTTTACTAAGTTAAAGAATTAATTCTAGTAAGACTTATAGAAACTTACTAACGACTTCTAGCAAGCTATCATTCCTTGACCCGTTATTGGGATTCGTAAAGTTCTATCGGTAAACCGAGATCAATAACAGACCCGATAAGAGGTTAGAAATAACATCTTACCAGAAATTTCAACTCGATCCTAGAACTTAAAGATTATTATTGTTATGCTTACTCCCCTAATTTACTATCATCTCCCGAGTTTGTACAGTTAAAACTCAAACAAATTTCTAAAAGAACTACAGTTGTTCTTTTATTGGAGGCGTTTCCCCGCAGGTAACAAGCAAATTAATGCCATACGCCCCCCTCATTTTTTTTTTTTTTTTTTTTTTTTTTATTTTTTTTATTTTTTCTTAACACATAGAACTAGAAAAAGAAAAACAAAACAGAAATAAAAGTACTTAAACAAAAAGACCTTTGGAAGACGCGTTATTCCGGATTTTGCATGCCGTTCCTTTGAATCAGTGTCTCAAACCGCGTCCTGTCGAAAGCCTTAGTATACAAGTCTGCCAAGTTATCAGTTGAGGGGACCTTGACTAACTGTATAAGCTTTTTCTCCGCACAATCCCTTATAAAATGATGACGAATCTCGATGTGTTTCGTCTTACTATGTTTCACCGGATTGTTTGTAATCGAGATCGTGGACTCATTGTCAATCATGACGGGAGTATTTGTGTAATTAAGACCATAGTCTCGCAGTTGTTGTTGTATCCAAAGAACTTGAGATACACAACTCCCAGCTGCAACATACTCAGCTTCACATGTAGAAATGGCTACTGAGGTTTGCTTCTTACACTGCCAAGACACTAAACGATTTCCCAAAAATTGACATCCACCGCTCGTCGATTTTCTATTTAAGTTGCATCCTCCATAATCTGAATCTGTGTAAGCCATAAGATCCAAGTCTCCCCCAATCGGATACCAAAGTCCCAGCTTAGGTTTCCCTTTAAGATAACGAAGAATCCGTTTTACAGCTTGCATGTGAGATTCCTTAGGACTGGCTTGATATCGTGCGCAGAGACACACTGCAAACATAATATCCGGCCTGGATGCAGTTAGATACATTAGTGATCCGATAATAGCCCTATAAAGAGTAGGATCTACATCTTTATCACTCGATGTATCCGGACCAAGTCCATGACCTTCTTGAATAGGAGTCTTGTAAATTCTTGTATTATCCATCTTGAATTTCTCTAATAGCTCATGTGTGTATTTAGACTGATGAATAAAGAACCCGTCTTTCTTTTGATCAACTTGCAACCCCAAGAAAAACTTCAACTCTCCCATTGCAGACATCTCGAACTTTTTCCTCATCACTTGCTCAAATTCTATGCACATCTTTTCATCCGAAGATCCAAAGATGATATCATCCACATAAACTTGAACAAGCAGAAAATCGTCATTCTTCCATTTCACGAAAAGTGTACTATCTATTTTTCCTCTAGAATATCCATTTTCGAGTAGATAAGTAGATAGTGTTTCATACCAAGCCCTTGGTGCCTGATGCAATCCATATAGAGCCTTATCTAGACGATATACTCTATCAGGATAGTGTGGATCAGAAAACCCTGGAGGTTGTGAAACATACACCTTTTCTTTGACATCTCCATACAAAAAGGCACATTTGACATCCAACTGAAATACCTTGATCTCTTTGAATGTAGCAAATGCCAAAAACATCCTTATTGCTTCTAGTCGTGCCACAGGTGCAAACACTTCGTTGTAATCGATACCCTCCTGTTGATTGAATCCTTGAACAACTAAACGAGCTTTATTGCGAACGATCACTCCTCGATCATCTCGTTTGCACTTAAACACCCATCTAGTACCAATCGGATATTCTCCATTTGGTAGATCAACCAACTGCCATACCTTCAATTTCTTGAATTGAAATAGCTCTTCTTGCATCGCCTCAACCCATGAATTATCTTTCAAAGCCATTTGAACATTCTTTGGCTCTTCTTGAGAGATAAAACACGAATACATGCACTGATGAGCTTCACTTTCACGGAAATTGGCTTGATGTGAATCGGTAAACTCTGAGATTTTACTAACACTTCCTCTAGTTTGAACAGAAGCCTGAGGATCACCAATAATATTTGAAGGGGGGTGATCTTTCGTAGCTCTTGAAACACTAACCGATTCACCTCTTAAATTATCACCCAAGTTAGTAGCAATTTCTTCCACATCCTCATCATCTCTATCAAACATGAAATCTCCTGTAGAGGATCTGGAGGGAAGAAATACTCCATTAAGAACCCTTTGTTGATATTCAAGAAACGCAGGATCTACATAGTAAGTAGGAGTCTTTGGAGGAGTTTTGGGTGATTCAGGAGATGAATCATCTGAACTCGAATCATCCTCCACTTCCTCAACATCCCTATCTGCATTGAGTTTTGATCTTGGAGGTGTATCTTCATCATCGGTCAATGCATGATCTGGAATGTCGGGATCAACCTTGTGGTCACTCACAGGAACTTTAAAGGATTGAAAAAGATCTGAATAATCAAACTGCCAATCTAGTCCCTTATGATTATCATGTGTATAGCTCGTAACTTCAATGTTATAAACTATTTCTACACGACTTGTGACTTTGTTGAAAACTCGTTTATTTGGAGAATTTGGCACATAACCTAGGAAATATCCTTCGTCAGCTTTCTCTCCAAATTTAGATTGATGTTGAGTCTTCAACAATGTACAAGACACACCAAATGGTTCAAAGCCTTTCAAATTTGGTTTCTTCTTGTTCAAAAGTTCATAACAAGTCTTGTTATGCTTCTTAACAGTCAGAACCCAATTCAAAACATGACATGCTGTACTCACTGCTTCTGCCCAAAAGATGACAGGAAGCTTTAAGTCTGCAAGCATAGTTCTTGCGGCTTCGATCAATGTTCTGTTCTTCCTTTCAGCTACACCATTCTGTTGAGGCTCATATGGTGCACTGAATTGATGTTCAATACCCTTGGACAAACAGTAAACATTGAATGTCGAGTTCTTAAATTCTGTACCGTTATCACTACGAAGTCTCTTTACTCTCGTTTTATAGACATTCTCAATTTGATCTAGGAATTGCATAAGTATTCCGGGGGTTTCATCCTTAGATCCTAAAAAGAATACCCATGAGAATCTAGAAAAATCGTCGGTGATGACTAAACAGTACCATTTCCCACCTAGACTTCTTTTGCTTATTGGGCCGAAGAGATCCATGTGGAGCAAATCAAATGGCAAGGTGATAGAGTTTATTGTTTTGGACTTGTGTGGTTTCTTGTGTTGTTTTCCTTTCATACAAGATACACACCTGTCTTCCAACCTAAAACTCTGTTTTGGCACTCCCTCTACTAACCCATTCTTGGTTATATAATTCATTTTTCGAAAGTTTAAGTGTGCCATTCTCCTATGCCATAGTAAAGAGTCGGTTTCTGAAGCCTTGGACAAAAGACATGTAGATGCCATTGAAGAAACTGGAGTACCCATGTTGATAGCATAGATATCCTTCTTCCTTGGTGCCCTCATTAATATCCATTCTTCAGGAACTTTAAACCCTGGCTTCAAGATTAAGGCCTCCTTTTCATTAAAATGAACTGGATGACCTCTATCACAACATTGGGAAACACTCACTAGGTTATGAACTAGTTGCTCAACATAGTTCACATCCTCTAGAGTCAAAGCTCCATTAGAAACTTTTCCCTTCCCAGTTATCATCCCTCCTTTATCTCCAGCAAAATTTACACGCTGTTTCAATCCACCCTTGAAGTCTTGAAGAAGACTTCTATCCCCTGTCATGTGTCTTGAGCAACCACTGTCTACATACCACCAGCTTGTCTTGTTCACAGTAGGCTCCTGCACATGACATTAGTACACAATTAGTTCGTAAGAGGGACCCAAGCCATAACGGTCTTGGTATGTCCCTCACCATCGACAATCTTAGTTTCTTTAAAGTAACCATAGTCATTTCCATCAGGAACCTTGGCTACTTTAACGGGAACATAAGGTTGTGGATGAATAGTGGTCTTGGGTCGACTTGGAGACTTGGAGGTAAATCTCCTTGACTCATAACCTTGGGATTTAGACTCATGATTTTTATAATCATATTCAAAATTCATCCCTTGAGAGCGAGAAGTAGTGCCATTTTCATTACGACTATGGCCTCTACTTGGTGTTTGAAACCTAGACGGTACTTTATCCTTAGAATGAAATGAAACATTAGTATCAGGAGTTAAGATCCGTTTAGATTTAGGTGGAGACACACTGTATGTTCTGTCCCTCTTTAAAATGTTAACAGGTTTAACAATAGATTTACTTCCCAACCCTGGTTTAGCATTTAACCTGTCCACATTAGTCTTAAAAGCTACAGGAGTCACAATATTGTTAACCTGTCCTAGACCTGTTTCTAGTTTCTTATTTGGACAACAAGAAGCTACATGTCCTTTTTGATGACACTTAAAACAAGATCTTTGCTTTCTAGACTTAGATTCTTTACCCATTTGAGGAACACTATTAACGTGAGTTACTAAATGTTTCTCCTGTTTATTAATCACCTTATCATCTAATTTGGTTTCATCCTTACTAGACTTAAGGTCTTTATCAACAGGTTTTTCTAACTCAGTTACCTGTGGGATTTCCGCTTTTGGTTCTGTGGAAACATCAGACATTTCCACATCAGTTGAAGTAAGTTTGTAGTTATCATTATAAGGTGGGGGTACTTCACCATATCCTAGTCCATACCCATCCTTAGGACTACGTTGTGAGCTAATTATAGAATTTAAGGTCAAAGAAGAAGTTCTAAAACCTTCAAATTTACGATTAAGCTCAACCATCTTCAACTTAAGATCAGCCAACTCCTTATCCTTATCAGCAATAGTTTGATTTAAGTTAGCCACATTTAGATATAACCCATCTATAGTCACAGCTTGATCCTTAACAGTATCACTAAGGGCGGTCTTATCTAAGTTAGCTAACCGAATCCTATCACTCAAATCAACCTTATCGCTACTTAGCCTACGTACATCACTTTTAGCTTCTCCTAGTTCCCTAATCAAGGCATTATGGGAATCTACATAGCTACCTAATTGAGCTTGTAGACTAGAAACTAAATTGCATACGTCAATCATAGTAGCAAAATCGAAACATACCCGTTTCTTGTCGGTTTGAACATCTGCCATGTGTGCCACGAAGTCCTCAGCAGTTAGATCCTCAGTTGATCCAGCATCATATACATCATCTTTAGCCGGAGGAACAGTCATATCAGGTACCTTGACTTGATATTCCTCAGCAGTCGGCATATACCCAGTTGCTTCAACTGTCTTATCCTCATCAACAATTTCAGCCATGAATGCTTGATCAGCCATAGCACTCCAGTCAAAGGATCCATCCAACTGTTCAACAACTAAAGCCTTAGAAGCTAAAGTGTCGTTCTTTGGATTTGCGTTTTTATCAGCTTTAGGTCTTTGGCAATCCCTAGCAAAATGTCCATTGTTTTGGCAATTGTAACATTTTACTTTGGACATATCTAATCCACCTTTTCCTCCTATTGTTTTCTTTCCAGTTTTTCTCAGAAAATTCTTAACCCTTCTTGAAATCATAGCAAGTTGCCACTGAAGGTCAATTTCCTCTAGATGTTCTGGATCGATTTGATCATAATCCTCATCATATTTTGAAGGATCCGTGATCTTTCCCTGAATGTAGTTTTCATAACAAGCTATGAACGATGCCAACATAGACAATTGTTCTTCAGCAGTCTTAACACTCATTGGCATGTTAGTGTATTCCTTAGCTGTCTTGAGAGCTACTTTGACAGGAGGTTTTGCTTGAGTACTACCACTTGTGGAAGAAGACACTAAGCACAGTTCATCAGTAACAATCTCACTATCTTCATCTGCTTCACCAATAGTCAACAAAGCTTTGGTCGAGCTAGAAGTAGCCTGATTGAGATTGGCATTCCCATGATATAGTCCTGGATCCTGAACCTGATCAGAATCAGAGTCTCTTGTCTTCTTATCAAAATCATAACCTTTTAGCCGGTCAATGACTTGCTCTAAGGTCATGGTAGAATAGCGAGTCTCATTATCTTTCAACATCACTCCATACATCTCCCATTTCTTTGGTAAACCTTCAACAAATTTGTTGACAATTTTAGCATCAGTATAGGCAATGTTATGTGTGATCAGCTCACTTAACAAGTGGTAATATCTTTCAGTATAAGCCTCGAGGTCTTCTCCCTTAAAAGCTTTGAACATCATCCACTGCTTCTCAAGGAGATTGGTCTTACTAGCAATAACCTGAGGACTACCTTCACCTCTTTTCGTAAGAGCTTCCCAGAGCTCCTTAGCAGTATGAAAAGATCTCAGTTGATGATTGATGTCCTTAGGTAAGCTCATCCTGATAGCATGAAGAGCTTTACATTCCTTCTCATAAGCCTTAGTTTCTTTGTCACTCATTTTATCATAAGTGATCTCAACAACCACTCCATTCACAACATTAGTTGGAGGGGTGTAACCACACTTGATACATAACCAAATGCTTATGTCATGGAAATGACAGTAAGACTCAAACCTATCCTTCCAACCATAATAGTCTGAGAGTCGGAGTAACTTAGGTGGTCCACTAGCCTTACCAACTTCGTGTTCCATCTCAATCAACTTACTAACATCAGACATCTTGGCTAGCTTTGGTACTTAAAAACGCAAAATTTTTTTTTTTAAAAAAAATCTGAATTTTTCACGAACTTCGCACGAACTTAACTTCGCACGAACTTAACTTCGCACGAACTTAACTTCGCACGAACTTAACTTCGCACGAACTTAACTTCGCAAAATCTGAACTTCGCAAAGACTGAACTTCGCAACTTTCTGAACTTCGCTAAATCACTGAACTTCGCCAAAAACCCCAACTTCGCAGAATCGGCTGAAAAACCCCAAAAACGAAAATTTTAGATTTCTAATCGACTAAACCCTAAGTTTTCGGTCGATTACGAATCTAAAAACTTCCAGAGAGTGATTTTAATTGATTTTACGCAAGAATCCACGTACAATCAAACCCAAATCAATCGTTATTATCCGAATAACCCCGAACCTACGCGTATCTAGCTGTAGGCTCTGATACCAATTGTAAGTCCGTTTGTATAGGATCGATAACGAGGTTATCTTTAGGTATTAACGTGCGGAATCCGTCAATACTAAGTTCACGGATAGTGAACGATTGTTTCGCAATATACTAGCGATTTGGATTATCAAATATGACTTTGTATCGATTCAATATGTGATTCTATCAATACCTAGTCGATTAGAATGCTTAAATTCACACAATATCTCTGGAAATTCGTCTGGGCAGAAGTCGTGAACATTTAGGGTTTGATTTGTATTTATAGTTTAAGTTTTCACGAAGTTCGCAAATCTGCTGGGCTTCTGCGAAGTTCAGGCCCAGCCTTGCGAAGTTGGGCCTCTGCGAAGTTCAACTGAACTTCGCAGGTCAACTTCGCGAGTTGACTTTTTCAGTCAAACTTTTACTTTGATTTACATCTTTTAGCATTTAAACAATTAACTCTAAAATGTCTATCAAATCATAATAAACGTTTGCAATTAACAAATCAATAATACAACTTGATTACAAATAACGTTTCAACTATTACAAGCTAGATCTGTTGTCACACACAAACATGTCCCAACACTATCTAAACTAGGTTACAAGATCTCTATTTATAATACATAGAGTCCTATACAATCTACACTTCTATGGAATGTATATCTATTCCATAATAATCTCTAAAAAACTTAACCGACTCAAAATAACACTAACAGTGGGAGTAACTTATGTTGGTGCCCGGTACGGACCTAATCAGATCGTCAACTCAATTGAAAGTGCGGAATCCAAACAATCAAGTATTGAACATTTAACGAATCAAACAAACACGATATCTATAATCTTTGTATATATTCACACTTAAAGAATAATGATTACATATTACAAACTCTCTCTCACTCTCTTTTTCACGGCTCTCTCTCTCTCTCTAGGGTTTTATCACTCTACAAATGAAACCCTACATGCCTATTTATAGGCTGTCCAACCCTATAGCGACACTAGCCAAGTGTCGCTATATGCGACACTTGCTTAGTGTCGCATAAACACTAATTTGTGTATATTTTCTAATTCACTATTCGTTTATAGACTCGCATATACACACTAAACATTATACATACGCAGACTAATTGACTTTGACAATTACAAACGTTTGACCAACTGATTGACACACAAAATGCACTAACAAACTCCCCCATGTCAGCAGCTTGGTCAAATAAGTCTTCAATTAGTCTTCATCAACAAACTCTTTCATGTCTTCAACAATCGGAATCTCCCCCATTGAGATAGCATGGTCTTCAAAGCAATCTTGATGTCCAAATTCATGTGACTGACACAAATTCATCATACAATAAGATCTTCAAACTTCGTGACCATCTCTCAATCATCAGCAACTTCTCCAATAGAATTTATCTTCACAGTCTTTGGAGAGTAACCGACATCCTTTACATCTTCAATATTTGACTTTAACAAGATATGTGATGTTTGAAGAAAATAATATAGAAATAAAATCTTTTTGTATTTTCTTTATAAAGGAAAAGTAAAGAACAAAGATTAAAATAAATTTGGGGATATGATTGTTTTACGTCTGCTTAGAGATCATATCAGGCCAACATGCAATTATTAGGAAATAGTAAGTGTTATTTCGATTATCAGTATATTTGTCCTCTTTAAATTTACTTAGCATATTTAAAACACCTTTTATAAAAATTATTTCAAGACGATTACTGGTATTGTTTGTCCACTTAAACATGTTACATCCGGGTCTGTGAGTTAACCTTTTATTGTTACTATGAATATTTCTTCATGGTCCTCAGCTATGACATACCCCTGTAACCCAGACATGAGCATAGCTTCCTAATCCAGAGAGAATATAAGAATATCATTTTTAAGAATCAAGTCAGCGGTGACAGGTCTGTACAAACGTACAACAAAGAAACATAACTTGATTCAGGTGTAAGCAAAACCAGACTTGGTCAAACCATTTTGGCGACCTTGTAAGGTATCTTAATTTTAAAGACTTTGCAAGTACTTTGACTTTTGTTTGCTTAACATTAAGCATATACTGATTGAGACCAGGTCTGTACTTACGTACAACGGAGGAAACAATCAGTATAGACCCCCAAATGATTTCAGATAAACCTCAGGTATAGAAATATGTCATGCTACATTAAGGAATTAAGACATTTAGTCGTACATCATATGGTGTTTACCACAAGATCATAGACACATATTAGAATTACTTCTTAAGAACCCAGAAACCGGTGTGTATCATGTCTACCAGTACATCATATGATGAAGCTAATGTTTATAAAAGCTATTTTAAACATGCCAGATAAACCTACTGACACATCAAACATAAACCTTAAAATTTCCATTTTGTGCACGTCATCTGATGTACAATCATTTCCCATGTTGTTTACAGACACAATCCAATATCTTTTTGATGAATAAGAATCTTGCTGTTCACATTTCTGATCCAATTAATCAGAATTTTAATTACTCCCCCTGAACAGCAAATTCTTTTCGAAAATCCAATTCAAAAGTACTTCCCTTAAACATTAAACATATTTTTGAAATTTTTGATTTAAGATATTTCGCAACATTGCATTTCTTTGATACTAAAAAGTAAAAAGAATGGCTATTGCAATAATAATAAAATTAAAAAAAAAATCAAAATCACATATCAAGTCAAATCAAATGCCTTTTAGCATTTTTACCACCACGAAACTTCAGAAATTTCATCCTATCACAAATCATCATAACAATCTCCCAACAATATCCACATCCATGCAGTCACTAAAAATATTACTTTACAAGAAACTGACTGCATCACCACAAACAATCAAACGTTAGTACTTATGGGACACCCAAGCCTTGATAGACTTGGGTTGTCCATGATCATCCATGATCATCACATCAATGAGTTTATGATATTTTAAAAACTCAGAAGATTTCATTGATGCGTTGTTTGTGGATTTGGGTTTCCAAACCTGTTTAGGTTCAGATGATTTGTTTTCAACAATGTTGTGCTGTTGAACTTGAGGTCTACTAGGCACAACTTTGTTTACTCTTGCCATAGGTTTTGGAGAGTTTGATGCACAACTAGATACAGGCGTATACGAACGACGCCTTGAAAAAGGTTTTGAAAAAGAATTCCTGAAAGAGGAAGTTCTTGGCATCCCTCTACCAAACCTATCTAGGGATAATAAGTTACAATCCCTAATAATACTTGGCTTCTCATCAGCACTATGGGAGAGAAATGCCTAGGACATCAGTTTATAGAAATTCAATTTCAAAATCTCCACCTAGGCGTTATTCAATCTCTCCCAAGCCTGCTGAAAAGCCAAGTAATGTTGGGCAAAAACCTTTGCCAAAATGTCGCACCCCCAAAACACGTGGCAGCGGAAGTGAGAGGTGTCACGGGGGCGCCGACCAAATCAATAATCATAGCACAAGGATTAAAGCAAACGACCTCTATATGAGACGTTTGAAAATATTACATGACCATAATTCAAATGTTTACACAATAAATCTGGAGTTCGCATAAACCGTTTAGAGATTTCTAATACATTACTGAATTTACAAAATATGGCTACATGCAATCTAATCTCTTGTTGTTTGAAAACAATGCGACTCGAGCTAAGCTTTCCAAAAGCTTCCTACTGCGGCGGGTTACCTGAGAAATACATACTAAAAGGGTCAACATAAAGTTGGTGAGTTCATAGGTTTGTTAAACAGTTGTTGAGATATCGGTATGAAACACAAGATTTTCATTTGTATCATTCAACAATGATAAGTAAAATGTATCGTTAGCCAACGATAAGTAAATGTAGTTGCACGTATGCAAAAATAGGGTATACCATTTGTCATGAGCTCATAGTCCGAAGCTTAACAATGTGTGTCATGCCTCTTTCGAGTACACGATCGTGGGTGCCCCTGCAAGTGTCTAATCCGGTACACTTGTATGTACAAATATTAATACGTCCGCTTGACAGGTTAGCGCGACTAACCTGGACGGGGATTGTCAGTCCCAAATAGATTTATTTACTAATACTCGCGCTTAGTCCAAATTAACGAAGCTATGATGTGAGGGGACTTTAAATGGATTAGTGTGTTAACTCATGCAATCCGTATAGCGTTGTTTGTTGTACTTGTGTTCATAAAAACAGTTGTGTAAAGCAATTGTATAAAGCAGTTGTAGTATGTATTCTCCCCCAAAATATTTGTAAAACAGTAAAAGAGGGGCTATGAAACTCACCTGAGTTTAGCAAGTAGCTAGCAAGTAGTCAAATAAGCAAGCAAGCCGGTGTGCAACCTTCTAACGTCCTAAACGTATAAGGTTGTGTATGTATGAGTAGATGCCTTAAAGACCATCTATGTAAGTGGAGGGTTAATGTCCACTTAAACCAATAGTATAGGTGGAGGGTTAATGTCCACCTATAGATAGTTCATCAACTAGAAGTGGAGGGTTAATGTCCACTTACCAATAGTATAGGTGGAGGGTTAATGTCCACCTATAGCTAGTTCATCAACTAGTATGTCCAAATAATAGTTCAAGTTTGTTTATCAAAACGCGTACGACCCGTTGGTGAAAGATTGTAATAATAATTCGTTAAGACATTATCATTATGATGTTGTATCGTGTGCTTACAAAGCTTGTTTTATGTGTTTCTGAGTTATATCGTATAAGTTTAGAGGTTACATGAAGTTCAACACTTAGTATGAAATCTAGTTTTAAAGATTCTGTTTTAGGCGTCACTTAGGTAAGTGCCGCTATAGGCGACACTTGTTCAGGCGTCACTAGAGGTAAGTGACGCTATAGGCGTCACTTGGGTAAGTGTCGCTATAGGCGGCACTTGGTCAGGCGTCACTAAAGGTAAGTGACGTTATAGGCGTCACTTGGGTAAGTGTCGCTATAGGCGGCACTTGGTCAGGCGTCACTAAAGGTAAGTGACGTTTAGGCGTCACTTGGGTAAGTGTCGCTATAGGCGGCACTTGGTCAGGCGTCACTAAAGGTAAGTGACGCTATAGGCATCACTTGGGTAAGTGTCGCTGGTAGGGCGGCACTTACGCCTGATCTAAATTTCAATTTTAAATCCAAGTGTTCTAAGTGTCGGTTTTCGTTCGAGAAACTTTCTAAAATTAGTTTTTGGTCCAAGTTACTAATTAAGTCACCCAAACCCATTTTTGTTACCACTTTCCAAATATAGTAAGTTTTTCGAAAACGAGCCACTTTTGTTGACTTGGTCAAACTTACTCGGTTTGACCCGAAACTTTCACCCAACCCAAATATCAGTTTATAGGGTCTAAATATGTTGTCGGTTCATGTCGGAGTTCACCAATAGTCTTGGTCTTTATAAAAGTTCAAAAATAGTCCATATTTATGTTTTTCGGTTTTGTCGGTTCACTTCCTCTATTTTTCTTAACTAGTTATATTCCGAGTTAGAGTCCAAAATTTTTACCAGTTGTTCTACCATGTGTCTAGAGGTTAACTTAATTTTTCCAGTAATTATAGTGTCCATCTTGATAGGCATAAAATTTATGGGTAGAACCATACTCAGTTTTCAAGCACATGCAGACCAGTCGCATAGATTCGTATTTATGTGAAAATAAGTAGATTTATGGAAAGCGCCATAGAAGAACTTTTTGTAGATCTTTTCAATACACAACTTTTAAAAAAAAATGCATCTTCTAATTCTTTATAAAACTCAAGTTATGAGTGTTTTAGTAAACTGACTTTTCTGAGACAGATTATGCATGTTCACATATGTGTTATAAAAACGATTTTTGATCTTAGATTTGGACATATCCAAGTTAGATGAGCTAGATAATACATAAATAAACATCATGTAAGTAAATGTAGTGAAGAGTTTAGGTGATTTATACCAAGAAAGTGATGGAGAAACAAGAGGAAGATGAAGATGATGATGTCTTGAGCTTGGTTCTTTCTTGTTCTTGATCTATGGTGGTGTTTGAGGGTGGTTTGGTGGTGGTTTATGATGGTGGAAGGGAGCTGAGATTTCCTCTGGATTTTTGAGAGAGAGAGAGAGTGAGAGGAAAAAGGTGGGAGAAAGAGTGAAATGGAAGTAGTGTAAGTGGTGCATGAGTTTTGTGTGGTGAAGTGTAAAAAGCTAAATCATTAGATTTTGCATGTGAGACTTAGAGGGGGAGTGGAATGGGCAGCAAAAAGGGAGGGGAGGGGGCCGGCCAAAGGGAGCCCCACAAAGGGTATTTTAGTCATTTTATCATTTATCCGATTTGTGCTCCGCGCGGTGTTCGTTTTCTCGTTCGATTTGGTGTTAAACGTTTTAATACGCGTTTCTAAGTAACGATTTAAACTTCAATATTTTCACTTGAAGTAATTATTATAAATACTTGAAAAACATTTATAAAAATGATTCGTTAAATTAGAAATCTCGATTTGCGCGTTCGTTGTACGGATTTTAAATCGCGTGACGTTTTATTTGGACGTTTTTCGTTATCGTTTATAGACACAATATATTAATTGATTGGTTCACTCTAAATAATATATTTTAGAGTCAAAAATGTATTTTGACTTTCGATCGCTTGTCGGGCGCGTTCTGCGCGTTTTCGTTGCGTTTGAGACGTTTTAATCGAAACGTCTAGGTTTTTCGGGTATTATTATATCAAATAATAATATATGATAAATAACTTCTAAAAATAGATTTAAGTTATTTATAAAAATGTTTTCACCAACGTCGTATTTATACTGTGTCGGACTCCGTCCGGTTGTTTTGCACAATTTCATCGAATTGCGTGAGCGTAATTACAACGAATTACGTAGCGTAATATAAATCAATTACGGAGGTGTATATTCACATAAAATATACAAATAGTTACAAGTAATTACAAGTATTTAGCCTAATACTGAACTAAACACACGTAATTAGGGTTTCTAGAGGGTTAATCAGTAACCCTAAATCATCGGGTGTCACATTCTCCCCCTGTTAGGAGAATTTCATCCCGAAATTAGCTTGCTGTTTTGGTCTGTGAGGTATCT
Organism: Pseudognaphalium luteoalbum; assembly: GCA_963422505.1. Classification (NCBI taxonomy): domain Eukaryota; kingdom Viridiplantae; phylum Streptophyta; class Magnoliopsida; order Asterales; family Asteraceae; genus Pseudognaphalium; species Pseudognaphalium luteoalbum. The sequence continues at coordinate 2,819,139 of OY730198.1, read as the reverse complement.
AAAAATAGATGTGGATGTTTCAGTCGAATTTGGTCTTCCCGTTCCCAAGTGAATTCGGGACCGCGCCTAGAATTCCACCGGACTTTTACGATGGGAATACGACTCTGTTTCAAGCGTTTGACCTTACGGTCCATGATTTCAATAGGTTCCTCGACGAAATGGAGTTTGTCATCAATGTGGATTTCGTCGAGCGGGATTACAAGTGTCTCATCAGACTGGCATTTCTTTAGGTTAGAAATGTGGAACGTGTTGTGTACGCTACTAAGTTGTGGTGGTAGCTGTAGTCGATATGCCACCGGACCAATTCTTTCAAGAATCTCAAAAGGTCCGATGTACCTGGGGTTTAGTTTGCCGCGTTTGCCAAAACGAATAACACCTTTCCAAGGTGACACTTTTAAAAGTACTCGATCCCCAACCTGGAACTCGAGTGGTTTGCGTCTCACGTCAGCATAGCTTTTCTGACGATCACGTGCGGCTTTCAGCCGGTGTTGAATAGTCACGATTTTCTCGGTTGTTTCATGGATGATTTCAGGACCAGTGAGTTGGCTTTCGCCGATTTCGGTCCAACAAATGGGTGATTGGCACTTTCTCCCATAAAGTGCCTCAAACGGTGCAACATTGATGCTGGTGTGGTAACTGTTGTTGTAGGAAAATTCACACAAAGGTAGGTGGTTTTCCCATGTGTTTCCGAAGTCAACTACGCAAGCTCGTAGCATGTCTTCTAAGGTTTGAATGGTCCGTTCACTCTGACCATCGGTTTGTGGATGATAAGCAGTACTCAAATCGAGGCGAGTACCGAGGGCTCGTTGAAGTGTTTGCCAGAATTTAGAGGTGAAGCGGCTATCTCTATCTGAGATGATTGAAATGGGAATACCATGTCGTGCCACAACCTCTTTGATGTAGATGCGAGCCAGACGCTCCATCTTGTCGTTTTCTTTGATAGCTAGGAAATGGGCAGATTTCGTAAGACGATCAACGATCACCCAAATGGTATCGCAACTGCTCGGTGTTTTCGGTAGTTTCGTGATGAAGTCCATGGTTATGTTTTCCCATTTCCATTGAGGTATCTCAGGTTGTTGTAGTAATCCGGAGGGTTTTTGGTATTCGGCCTTAACCTTGGCGCAGGTTAAACATTTGCTAACATAGGTGGCGATGTCAGCTTTTATGTTGGGCCACCAATATCGTTGTTTAATGTCGTGATACATCCTGTCGGAACCAGGATGTATAGAGTATCGAGATTTGTGAGCTTCATCCATCACCAAATTTCGTAGGTTTCCATGGTTTGGTAACCAGATTCGGTTGGAGAAGTATCGGGTTCCGTTGGATTTGACTTCTAATTGTTTATCCATACCTCGCAAGGCCTCGTTTTTGATGTTCTCGTTTTTGCGTGCTTCGAGTTGAGCGGTGTGGATTTGAGTGATGAGATCATTGTGAATGGTTAGCCCAAGTGCTCGAACACGAAGTGGTTTTGAACATTCTTTTCGGCTGAGGGCATCGGCAACAACATTCGCCTTGCCCGGATGGTATATAATTTCGCAGTCATAATCAGTAAGCAACTCGACCCAGCGACATTGCCTCATGTTGAGATCTTTTTGATCGAATATGTGTTGGAGACTTTTATGATCTGTAAAGATGGTGCACTTAGTGCCATAAAGGTAGTGTCTCCAGATTTTGAAAGCAAATACGACAGCTCCGAGTTCAAGGTCATGAGTGGTATAATTCTTTTCGTGGATTTTGAGCTGTCGAGAGGCATAAGCAATGACTTTATTACGTTGCATTAACACACAACCTAGTCCCTGGCGTGAGGCGTCGCAGTAAACTACGAAATCATCGGTGCCTTCGGGTAAGGACAGGATTGGTGCACTGCAGAGTTTCTGTTTCAGAAGTTGGAAGGCGGACTCCTGTTTATCGGTCCAGTCGAATTTCTTGTCTTTCTGAGTCAGTGTGGTTAAAGGTAAGGCTATTTTGGAGAAATTCTCAATGAATCGTCGATAATATCCGGCGAGACCTAAGAATTGTCGTACCTCAGTTGGTGTGGTTGGTGCTTCCCAGCACTTAATGGCCTCGATCTTGGCTGGATCAACACGTATCCCTTGACTGTCAACGACATGCCCTAGGAATTGTACTGTTCGCATCCAGAATTCACACTTGGAGAACTTGGCGTATAACTCCTCGTGTCTGAGTAATTCCAAGATGGTTTTCAGGTGTTGGCCATGTTCGGTTTCGTTACGAGAGTAGATCAAGATGTCGTCAATGAACACGATGACAAACTTATCTAGATAGGGTTTGCACACCCGATTCATAAGGTCCATGAATACAGCCGGTGCGTTGGTTAAGCCAAAAGGCATCACTTGAAATTCGTAATGCCCATAGCGGGTTCTGAAAGCTGTTTTTGGGATGTCGGAGTCTCGAACTTGAAGTTGATGATAACCCGACCGTAGGTCAATTTTCGAGTAGAAGCTCGAACCTTGAAGTTGGTCAAACGGGTCATCAATTCTTGGAAGTGGGTATCGGTTCTTGATGGTAAGTTTGTTCAGTTCGCGGTAGTCAATACACATTCTGAAGGATCCGTCCTTCTTTTTAACGAATAGGACCGGAGCTCCCCAAGGTGAAGAACTCGGTCGGATAAATCCCTTGTCCAGGAGTTCCTGTAATTGAGTGGACAACTCCTGCAACTCGGAAGGGGCTAATCTGTATGGGGCTCGTGCCACGGGTGCAGCTCCGGGCACAAGGTCAATTTGGAATTCGACTTGTCTAGGCGGGGGTAGGCCTGGAAAGTCTTCGGGAAAGACTTCTGGATAGTCTCGGACGATGGGCACATCCTCAAGTCGCTTTTCAGTCGACTTCTTTTCGGTTATATGAGCGAGGATTGCCGGGTACCCTTTCCTTAGGTACTTTTGAGTTTTCATACAAGAAATGATGTTCAAAGTTGGTTTACCGGTCTCCCCTTGTATGATCAAGGTTCCACCGGTGACGAGGGGAATACGAACGATTTTCTCGAAACAAACTATTTCGGCACGATGTTTGGACAACCAGTCCATGCCTACAATAACATCAAAGCTTCCGATTTCAACGGGTATGAGGTCTATGGGGAACAGTTCATTAGCGAGGCTTAAAGTGCAGTTAGGTATTACACTATCGGCCTCAATCAGTTTGCCATTAGCTAATTCTATGGTGAACTTAGCATCTAAGGCAGTGGGTGTGATATGGAGTAATGGACAAAACTCATCAGATATGAAACTTTTATCAGCACCGGTATCGAATAAAACTGAGACGGTTAGATCATTGAGAAGAAACATACCAGTGACAACGTTGGGATCTTGACGGGCTTCCCCAGCATTTAGTACGAAAGCTCGACCGCGAGGGTTGTTATTGTTGTTCCTGTTGTTGTCGTTTCGGTTGTTGTTGTTTTTCAGTTTTGGGCAGACATTTCGGAAATGCCCGGTGTTACCGCACTCAAAGCAAGCCTTTGGTGCATTAGGGTTGGCGTTGGTGTTTGAGTTGGGGGTTCGACAATCTTTGGTCAGATGTCCGTAGCGTTTGCAGTTACCGCAGGGGTTACTACACGGACCATCATGGTGACGGTTACATTTGGAACAATGGGGTTTGTTCCCAACGTATCCTCTCTTGTCCCCCGACCCTGAACCAGAGGTGTAGGCCTTAACAGTTTCGGCCTTTTTATTTGGTTGCTGGTGTTGTTGGTTTTGGTTGTTACCGGACCATTTTCTTTTGTTGTCCCCGATGGCTTTCTCAGCGGTCGTCCCTCGGTGGACAATCTGAGCCGTGAGTTCATGAGCCATGCGCACAGCACTTTGGATGGTCCCGGGCCTTGATGAGATGATGTTACCTTGGATTGATTCCGGTAGCCCCCAAATGTATCTCTCGATACGTTTGTATTCGGGGTCCACCATGGATGGGCATAGGACAGATAGCTGATGGAATCGGGTGGTGTAGGTGGTGATGTCATTTCCCTGAACCGTAAGTCTCCAGAATTCTTCCTCTAGTTGTTGTAGTTGCTCACGGGGACAGTACTCTTCTCTGAGCATTGTCTTGAAGTCTTTCCATGGAAGTTGGTATGCGACATCAATTCCCTGAGTCTGGGAGTAGGAGTTCCACCAGGTGAGTGCACCTTCAGATAAGGTGCAGGTGGAGAATTTGACTTTGTCCTCCTCAGCACAGTTGCAGATTCGGAAAACAGATTCGGTCTTTTCGATCTAACGTATCAGACCGACGGCTCCTTCGGATCCCTTAAAGTACAAGGGTTTACAGTTTAAGAAGTCCTTGTAGGTACATGGCTTTGAAGTAGATGTGTTAGCAGGTGCGCCTCCGCCGCCCGGATTTTGTTGGGCAGCAAGGACTTGAGCTACACTCTGTGCAATGACTTGAGCGATTTCGGTGTCGGTGTAAGTATGTCATCTTGGAGGCATGATGCTGAACAACAATGAAATGAGACATATAAGAGGTTTGCGCGAGGTTATGATATATCAGATGTGTATATATAATGAGATAACATACAACCACTCAGAATGATAACCGTATTTCATTAAACAGAAAAGTTGAATACAGAGTACGAGTTCCAAAAGACAACAATCACAAGGATTACAAAAGATATCGGGAATGTTACATCCGGTCTGAATTCGAAAGTTTACAGAACATAATAATGGATAATAAGTTTGAGTACATCCTGCCTCAATAGGTTACAATAGGGAGAAATAGATCTAGTCCTGACGCAGGTTTACTCGTGACATTAGGGTGACAAGGCGATTTATAGTATCCGCAAGTCTGCTTGTTTGCCTGGCACCTTCTTCGGCTAAGGTTAGTCGTTGCTCAAGTGCACGAGCATACTCCTCGGCTTCCCGTGAACGTTGTTCACTTTCTTCCAACCTTGCTTGTAGGATGTCGGTAGCGCTCCTGTCATCTATAACTTGTTGATGAATCATTTCTAGAGTACGGTTTGAGCTTTCCTGTTCTCGAAGAAGTTGTGTTATGCGATCATCAGTTCGGTGCAACAAGTAGTTTTCTACTATATAATGATCCCGTTCTAGGGTTTCGAGCCTTTCTTCATGACGGTGAAGTCGGGCTGCTAACACTGGTACAGTGTGGTGTATTGGTTCTTGTGTGTACGGGGAGATGTCCATGGAGTCAGCAGAAATCTGTATTGCTTCCTCAGACCTCCAAGTGTTTAAGGTTGTAGGGAGCCAGTCCCACCTACGGGCGTATGCCAAATGGTGGTTATAAGTTGAGGCGTTGGCATTAGCGTTTGAGTAAGGGTTTGCTCGGGGTGATCCAGCATTCCCTCGACGTCTTCGTACTACCCGGGCTTCGCCGGTCGTGTAGTAAAGAGGTTCGGGAGAGTTTGGGGTCGTAGGGATAGGTAAGGGAGTGATACCCCTAGTAGTGGACAACGTTTCAGTTTCGTTGTTCAAGCCGGTTGATGATGCGTTAGAGGAGTCTGCCATTTCTGTGGCAAGGAGTTTAGTATACGAGAGGGTAAGGTCATATATAGAAATATAATAACCTAGCACATAAGCACGTATAGGATTGGTCCCGTTTCTATCCTCGGTCAAAGTCTTCTAATGCATTCCCATTTACTATAACCATTTCAGGTCTTGCATCAATTCTCCTTTAATTGTACATAGTTGATCAGGCTATGTTAAATTAAATTCAAATGATGCAATCGCTGAACCAGTCATGATAAACAAGAATACTAACCTAATGGTTATAGTCTAGGTCACTAATGCAATCCTAGTTTGCTATAACCTTTGGCTCTGATACCAATCTGTCGCACCCCCAAAATACGTGGTAGCGGAAGTGAGAGGTGTCACGGGGGCGCCGACCAAATCAATAATCATAGCACAAGGATTAAAGCAAACGACCTCTATATGAGACGTTTGAAAATATTACATTACCATAATTCGAATGTTTACACAATAAATCTGGAGTTCGCATAAACCGTTTAGAGATTTCTAATAATTACTGAATTTACAAAATATGGCTACATGCAATCTAATCTCTTGTTGTTTGAAAACAATGCGACTCGAGCTAAGCTTTCCAAAAGCTTCCTACTGCGGCGGGTTACCTGAGAAATACATACTAAAAGGGTCAACATAAAGTTGGTGAGTTCATAGGTTTGTTAAACAGTTGTTGAGATATCGGTATGAAACACAAGATTTTCATTTGTATCATTCAACAATGATAAGTAAAATGTATCGTTAGCCAACGATAAGTAAATGTAGTTGCACGTATGCAAAAATAGGGTATACCATTTGTCATGAGCTCATAGTCCGAAGCTTAACAATGTGTGTCATGCCTCTTTCGAGTACACGATCGTGGGTGCCCCTGCAAGTGTCTAATCCGGTACACTTGAATGTACAAATATTAATACGTCCGTTTGACAGGTTAGCGCGACTAACCTGGACGGGGATTGTCAGTCCCAAATAGATCTATTTACTAATACTCGCGCTTAGTCCAAATTAACGAAGCTATGATGTGAGGGGACTTTAAATGGATTAGTGTGTTAACTCATGCAATCCGTATAGCGTTGTTTGTTGTACTTGTGTTCATAAAAACAGTTGTGTAAAGCAATTGTATAAAGCAGTTGTAGTATGTATTCTCCCCCAAAATATTTGTAAAACAGTAAAAGAGGGGCTATGAAACTCACCTGAGTTTAGCAAGTAGCTAGCAAGTAGTCAAATAAGCAAGCAAGCCGGTGTGCAACCTTCTAACGTCCTAAACGTATAAGGTTGTGTATGTATGAGTAGATGCCTTAAAGACCATCTATGTAAGTGGAGGGTTAATGTCCACTTAAACCAATAGTATAGGTGGAGGGTTAATGTCCACCTATAGATAGTTCATCAACTAGAAGTGGAGGGTTAATGTCCACTTACCAATAGTATAGGTGGAGGGTTAATGTCCACCTATAGCTAGTTCATCAACTAGTATGTCCAAATAATAGTTCAAGTTTGTTTATCAAAACGCGTACGACCCGTTGGTGAAAGATTGTAATAATAATTCGGTAAGACATTATCATTATGATGTTGTATCGTGTGCTTTCAAAGCTTGTTTTATGTGTTTCTGAGTTATATCGTATAAGTTTAGAGGTTACATGAAGTTCAACACTTAGTGTGAAATCTAGTTTTAAAGATTCTGTTTTAGGCGTCACTTAGGTAAGTGCCGCTATAGGCGACACTTGTTCAGGCGTCACTAGAGGTAAGTGACGCTATAGGCGTCACTTGGGTAAGTGTCGCTATAGGCGGCACTTGGTCAGGCGTCACTAAAGGTAAGTGACGCTATAGGCGTCACTTGGGTAAGTGTCGCTATAGGCGGCACTTGGTCAGGCGTCACTAAAGGTAAGTGACGTTTAGGCGTCACTTGGGTAAGTGTCGCTATAGGCGGCACTTGGTCAGGCGTCACTAAAGGTAAGTGACGCTATAGGCATCACTTGGGTAAGTGTCGCTGGTAGGGCGGCACTTACGCCTGATCTAAATTTCAATTTTAAATCTAAGTGTTCTAAGTGTCGGTTTTCGTTCGGGAAACTTTCTAAAATTAGTTTTTGGTCCAAGTTACTAATTAAGTCACCCAAACCCATTTTTGTTACCACTTTCCAAATATAGTAAGTTTTTCGAAAACGAGCCACTTTTGTTGACTTGGTCAAACTTACTCGGTTTGACCCGAAACTTTCACCCAACCCAAATATCAGTTTATAGGGTCTAAATATGTTGTCGGTTCATGTCGGAGTTCACCAATAGTCTTGGTTTTTATAAAAGTTCAAAAACAGTCCATATTTATGTTTTTCGGTTTTGTCGGTTCACTTCCTCTATTTTTCTTAACTAGTTATATTCCGAGTTAGAGTCCACAATTTTTACCAGTTGTTCTACCATGTGTCTAGAGGTTAACTTAATTTTTCCGAGTTAGCACATGCAGACCAGTCGCATAGATTCGTATTTATGTGAAAATAAGTAGATTTATGGAAAGCGCCATAGAAGAACTTTTTGTAGATCTTTTCAATACGCAACTTTTAAAAAAAAATTCATCTTCTAATTCTTTATAAAACTCAAGTTATGAGTGTTTTAGTAAACTGACTTTTCTGAGACAGATTATGCATGTTCACATATGTGTTATAAAAATGATTTTTGATCTTAGATTTGGACATATCCAAGTTAGATGAGCTAGATAATACATAAATAAACATCATGTAAGTAAATGTAGTGAAGAGTTTAGGTGATTTATACCAAGAAAGTGATGGAGAAACAAGAGGAAGATGAAGATGATGATGTCTTGAGCTTGGTTCTTTCTTGTTCTTGATCTATGGTGGTGTTTGAGGGTGGTTTGGTGGTGGTTTATGGTGGTGGAAGGGAGCTGAGATTTCCTCTGGATTTTTGAGAGAGAGAGAGAGTGAGAGGAAAAAGGTGGGAGAAAGAGTGAAATGGAAGTAGTGTAAGTGGTGCATGAGTTTTGTGTGGTGAAGTGTAAAAAGCTAAATCATTAGATTTTGCATGTGAGACTTAGAGGGGGAGTGGAATGGGCAGCAAAAAGGGAGGGGAGGGGGCCGGCCAAAGGGGGCCCCACAAAGGGTATTTTAGTCATTTTATCATTTATCCGATTTGTGCTCCGCGCGGTGTTCGTTTTCTCGTTCGATTTGGTGTTAAACGTTTTAATACGCGTTTCTAAGTAACGATTTAAACTTCAATATTTTCACTTGAAGTAATTATTATAAATACTTGAAAAACATTTATAAAAATGATTCGTTAAATTAGAAATCTCGATTTGCGCGTTCGTTGTACGGATTTTAAATCGCGTGACGTTTTATTTGGACGTTTTTCGTTATCGTTTATAGACACAATATATTAATTGATTGGTTCACTCTAAATAATATATTTTAGAGTCAAAAATGTATTTTGACTTTCGATCGCTTGTCGGGCGCGTTCTGCGCGTTTTCGTTGCGTTTGAGACGTTTTAATCGAAACGTCTAGGTTTTTCGGGTATTATTATATCAAATAATAATATATGATAAATAACTTCTAAAAATAGATTTAAGTTATTTATAAAAATGTTTTCACCAACGTCGTATTTATACTGTGTCGGACTCCGTCCGGTTGTTTTGCACAATTTCATCGAATTGCGTGAGCGTAATTACAACGAATTACGTAGCGTAATATAAATCAATTACGGAGGTGTATATTCACATAAAATATACAAATAGTTACAAGTAATTACAAGTATTTAGCCTAATACTGAACTAAACACACGTAATTAGGGTTTCTAGAGGGTTAATCAGTAACCCTAAATCATCGGGTGTCACATTCTCCCCCTGTTAGGAGAATTTCATCCCGAAATTAGCTTGCTGTTTTGGTCTGTGAGGTATCTAAAAATAGATGTGGATGTTTCAGTCGAATTTGGTCTTCCCATTCCCAAGTGAATTCGGGACCGCGCCTAGAATTCCACCGGACTTTTACGATGGGAATACGAATCTGTTTCAAGCGTTTGACCTTACGGTCCATGATTTCAATAGGTTCCTCGACGAAATGGAGTTTGTCATCAATGTGGATTTCGTCGAGCGGGATTACAAGTGTCTCATCAGACTGGCATTTCTTTAGGTTAGAAATGTGGAACGTGTTGTGTACGCTACTAAGTTGTGGTGGTAGCTGTAGTCGATATGCCACCGGACCAATTCTTTCAAGAATCTCAAAAGGTCCGATGTACCTGGGGTTTAGTTTGCCGCGTTTGCCAAAACGAATAACACCTTTCCAAGGTGACACTTTTAAAAGTACTCGATCCCCAACCTGGAACTCGAGTGGTTTGCGTCTCACGTCAGCATAGCTTTTCTGACGATCACGTGCGGCTTTCAGCCGGTGTTGAATAGTCACGATTTTCTCGGTTGTTTCATGGATGATTTCAGGACCAGTGAGTTGGCTTTCGCCGATTTCGGTCCAACAAATGGGTGATCGGCACTTTCTCCCATAAAGTGCCTCAAACGGTGCAGCATGTAAGTCCCTAGTTATAGGATCAATAACTTCGTTATCTGTAGTATTAAGGTGCGGAATTCCTCAATACAATGTTATCTTACTAATAACGATTTCGTTCGCATTTAGGTTAACCAATTGCTTTGTTTCTTACGAATAAACGTCAAAAACCTAGCCTTTAGTTTTTGTGTTTCTCTGGAAGTACTAACTGAATTCGCAGGTTGATCTCCAAAAGTGTTATGTAAATTTGTCAAAGTTAATTATTAATTTTTTTCACGTATGAAAAACATATATATATTCTCGTCTCAACTCGCAGCCATTGGGCCTGCGAGTTGACTCGACTCGCTACGCAGCCCAAGCCCATGAACTCGGCTCGTTGTCTTTTGTTGAGTTCTGCGAGTTCAGATCTCATCTCGCATCGCAAAGCCTTGCGACTTGAGATCTCGACTCGCAATAAACGTCTCAAACAAATAACTCGACTCGCAGCATATGTATATTGTTAAAATCTATATTCGTCTAACACTTTATCATAATAATATATTTAACGAATATTAATATCAAAACAATATCAATTTACAAATCTAAACCAATATATCAACATGATAACAATTACACTAGTCTTATTGCAAAGCTAGATCTGTTGTCACAAACTATGTCTCAACAGACTCCCCCTTGACAATAGCTCTAGCATCTTTATCTTCACATTGTCTTTGGTTTTAAGAGTAAATCTTACTACCTGCAAAAATCTTCATCTTCATACAAGTTTTAATCATCATTTGATAATCTCGTGCTAAGTCACCCCATGCTTCAGTACAAAGGATTCTGTTCTCATTTAACTTCAATAAATCCTTTCTTGACATGTTCATAAGATGACGATCATAAACTCTGAAGATCTCCCTTTCACCACCTTCAACCTCATCATCAGCTTCAACCATTACAGCTTCTCCAGTTTCTGAATCCACATGCCAACTCTTCATATTTCCCAAAATATCTTGAGGCATCTTCTTCAGTGGTATCTGCTGAACACATTTTATAGCTGGATAAATCTTCTTCCTTCTCCTTCTACCAGTTCTTTGACTTCTTTCTTCCAACTTAATTGTCTTTCCTTTCCTTGGCTTAATTTTTTCAAACTTATTAGCTCTAACCTCAGTCTTGATTATGTGTTCAACATATCTTCCAACAAAATCATCACTTGGGTTATTCAATGATAATCTAGCCAAATCTCTAATCTCAAATCTAGGCAAAGAACTAAAAACTGCAAGCTTTCTTTCAAAATATTGAACTCCATCAAATCTCTTAATAGCAAACAGTTTTAGATCAGCAACAAAATACCATCCTATAATCCCTCTTTTTGCTATACGCTTACCCGTAATATCAATTTCTGATATACCAAGCTTTTCTTTCTTTTTCTTTGGCAAAGGCTTGAATATAGGATTATCTTTATGCTTATCAAGAAGATTTTCTTCATCTGAATCAGTTGAATCATCGATCTCTTCATCTACATCGACAACCGTTGGACCTTCAGCATTTTCAAAAATAACTTCTGTTCTAGATGGGCTCACATGGTGTTCATCAACATAAACATCTGGATCTACACCCATGTCATGCACTATCTCAGAAACAGCAGTCCAATCTGTAGGCTATTGAAATTCTCCCTCTTCAAGATCATAATCAATATCTTCTTCTATCTCATCCAAAACATCATTTTCTGAATCTGATAGATCTAGACATTCCATTCCTAGAGAAACAAACAAACACAAATATATTAATGATTTAAATTCTCTTATTGATTTCCCTGAATCAATCTAAGAATTCCAATACTAATCCTTTTTTGTAATATAAACGTGAAATATATATCACTTATAAATCTTTTATTGATGATCAATCTAAGATTTCTTAAGTCTTATATCAAACACTTAACAAACATTAACTAATTTTAAACTCTAATGTACTATGAAGAATCACCAAACATTTAAATTTACAATTAATTATCTTATATAATTTCTAAGACTTAATTGAACTGTTATATCATAAGATCTTAACTTTCAATTATATCTTTAAAATTATATATCATTTGTCTAGTTAAAAATCATACAAATTTAACTTGTCAGTTATAAAAACTCTCAAGTCTAAAATGTTTAAGTTAAAATAAATTTTGACCGCTGAAATATATCAGAACACGCCGCTCGACTTCTCAATGAGTCGGAAGACTTTCGATCACTAATTTATTTAACCTTTTAAAATCAAATAACTTAAACAATTTCTAATATATTTAACTTGTAATAATAATAATCTCAAATCAAATATATTACAAAACTATTAAGTTACAAATATTCAGTTACAATTATAAATTACAATTATAATTCAACTAAAATCTAAATACAAATAACTACACAAGTCTAAACTGTCTTACCAGCTTCACTTGTTCCTGCAGCACTTGTACCAGCACCATCACCACTTGCACTTACACCAGCAGACTCCCCCTGAATAATAGTCTGCTGACCAGTCGTTGAAGGACCGGCCAGCTCACTATCCTTCTGAGCATTGGGATCATCGTCTTTGTCATCATCTCGTTTCTTCCTCAACTCATCTTCTTTGCAAGATTCTAGATATACCAATATCTCCCCCTGAGCTGACTGTCCTGAATTCACTCTCAACACTAACCGTTTTAAGTGTTCAAGCTTCAGTCGCTGGGCAGTAAAATCATCAAGCAAAGTATTATGAGTGTTTAGCAGGGTCAAATATGAAGTACTCATATGAACCATCTGCTGAGCAAGAGAGACATTTTCAGCTAACATCCCTGGAATCTTCGAAGTAAGTTTCTCTAACTCCTTAACTCTAGACTCTAAAGATGTAATCGTTTCAGTATCTGTCGTAGGAGTAACAGAAATAGTATGTGGTCCAGGTGGTGTCACTGAAGCAATGTATGAATCTCGTGTAAGTGGTGGAATAGCTTGAGATAACGCTTCCTTAAGAAGAGTAGCTGCAAATCTACTAGCGTTATTGATCTCAGCCTCAATAGGTACAGATATCTGTTCAGTAACCACCGGTGTTATATTCTCCACCTGCGGTGTATCTCGAGCAACATCCTGAATGGTCAAAGTCCTGGAACGCTTACGGCGTCGAGTAATAAGAGGTGTATCCTCTTCCTCAGAACCTTCATCAACAAGACAGAAGTCAGGATCAACTTCCTTAGCCTTCCTCTTCTCCTTCAATGCTGGATCTGGAATCATCCGAGATCGGTATCGAATATAACCAGCACCTGGAAGTGGAGAAGGAGTACTATCATCATCATCTGAAGCCGATTCGCCATCACGGCCTCCAGATGGACCAACATCAGGATCCTAATTATTAAATATATTAAACATTTATGATTAGCTAAAAGCTCTATCACACAAGTTCGATATATTTATGATTAATCTGATAAATACCTTAGAAGGTAAAACCTCAGATCCATCTAACTGTCCCTGCTCACCCTCAGGTCGAGTGACCTCTGGGTCTGCAGTCTCAGCTCCCTGATAATAATGATATTTATATTATATAATTAGAAATAGTATCTAATTAACTAAGTATCTATATCATTATCATTATATAATAAAATCTTATGAAATATTTATCATCTAAGTACATATGTTATTATATAATTTAAAGTATACCTCAGACGGTGCAACATAACTATCAACCTCCCTTAACAAGGAATCAGTAGCATCGTCATGCTCTACAAGCACCTCCTGAATCACCTTTTGAACAACATCTGGGTTCACCTGTACCCCAGCATGTTCAGGTTGTTCCAAAACATCCTCAATCAGCTCTTGTGGATCATCAGCATGAACCATATCAGCTAACGGTTCAGGAACCACAACTTCAGCACCAACATCTAACCAACCATTATTTGGTGGTGTCACATAGGCAGGATCAACAATAAAACCAAACAGCTCTCGCTCCTCAGGCTTTACTACCCCTTCTTTCCTCACTGACTGCAGAAACATCGCATTGTATCCTCTGAGCCCAATAGTATCTACACGTAAAAATGGCCCAGGAATAACAAGCTCTGGCAGATGAGCACGAATGATCAGCATGCAAAAACATGGATAAACAAGAAACCGTGATCTAACAGAACCCGAAATCTGTCTAACCAGCTCTCCAAAAATATAATCACAGAAACTGTATGGTTTGTTGTAAACCAGTGACAGTGCAGCTGATACAAGGGCAGGGCTTAATTCATCGAAGCCTCCCTTCTTTGGTGCAAACACTGTGACAATAACATGCCACAAAAACCTCCACTGTCCAATAACCAGAGGTTTTTGGAACTGACGTCCCCTCCTATCTCCTGTATATCCCATACGACCAATCGCACCCTCAACAAAATCACTAGGGTACTCAGTCGGACCATCTTCTTGGTCTACTGTCCCCAAGTGTAAAATCTGACGTAGATCGCCAGCAGAGAAAACAACCGGTCGATTATTGACCGTTGTGCGAATAACCGGTGGGTTGATCGTCTCGTCATACTGAATACCTTCCCAGAAGTCATTCAGAATAGCTTGAGAAATCTGTGGAGACACGGTAAGTGCATATCTAATGCGTGAACGTGCAAAGAATGTAAGCACTTGAGCTACTCGATTAGCTCCACGTGCATCAAGATCTAGATCAACAAGAAGATTGTGACCTTTATCGAATTGTCTCGCCATATCTATAAAAACACAAATGACAAAACATAAAACACGTTAGTAAGTTATAAACTATAGTGTTTATGAACCAAAATGATCATCTAACACCTTAGTTCGTAACAAGATAAACGCATATATAACTTATAACTGAAACAGTACGTAAGTCCAATATGTATTTAACGTTAATTACTTGTAAATTAAAAGTCTCAAATCATTAACGTTTTAAAAGATATATATATATTATACCGCTAACTAAAAGTCAGAACACGCCACTCGATTACTCTTTAAATCGGTAGACTTTCGATATAATTATATATTTTAATATATATATGTTATCACGTATTAATATAAAATTCGTACGTCAAAACATATTTTAATAAGCGTTTAAAGTGAGATACACAAATAAATGTAGCTTATTATTAAAGTTAAAATTGCATGTTACATTTTATTTTTACAAGTTATTAAACTCGCAAAAATCTAAAGTGAACTCGCAACTCAACTCGCAACCATGTCAACTTGCTAACCAAGTCAATCCGCAACTCGACTCGCAAGTCGATTCGCTAATCTACTCGGTCCGCAAAGGTCAACAAGGAAAAGAATCAATCTCAACTCGCTAAATGTAATCTGCGAGTTGAAGTGAAACTCGACTCGCATGGTCAAATAGTCAAAGTAAAAATCTCAACTCGCTAAGTCTGCGAGTCGAGTGTTCAACTCGCAGCATGAACTGATGTTGCGAGGTGAAACTAAAATCAATTAATCTATCTATGAAAAAGTGATCTATCGATTTATTTACGTTCATTAAGGTTCGTTTGACATTAATCTACAAGATTCGTGTAAAATAACACCTTAATCTACATTAATCGTTCAAAATTTGAACCGAAACCCTAGAATGATAAAAACTTCGATTTCGTGTAATTTAAACCGTGAAATCCATTGGTTTATACCTCAATATGTTCGCAATTTGAAAGTGTATAAAAGCTATGGATCAAAAACTCGTCCTGGTAACTAGGCAAATCGAAATCAAAAGAAGTACTCTGTTCGACTCGTTTCGCAGGAAGTGGATTCGCAGAGCTTAAGTGAACTCGCAAATCAAATGGGTTCGGTGGAGTGTTTTGACTCGTTTGACCACCCTTTTATACTCTGTACTCGATTCGCAATACATCTCGATTCGCAAGGTTGACGAGTCAAACTCACAAAATTAAATAAAATGCGAATTTAATACTAAGTATAAATTGAGAACCCTTTTATGTGAATAGTTATCTCTGTAACTATTTAGCCTAAACATTTAAAATAAAATGTTTTCGCATAATTTTTCCTCAAAGATAATCTTCTTACATATATTAACCGACTAAACCCGTGATACAGTTAATCTTGTATAAAGACAAATCATCAAGCTAAAATTATTCACTGATATACCTACTGGTCTTCAGTTTATGTAAAAATATATATATAAGTTATAATAGAAAAATTAACCGCTGATATAAGATCAGGACACGCTGCTCGACTACACTGTGAGTCGGAAGACTTTCGATTAATATTCCACATAACCTATAAAATATTTACAATTTTCAACAGACATTTGTTCAACATTTATACTAAATATCCAGTATAATTCAATTCCAAAGGGTAAACAAGAATAGTAAATAAAATGTTTATTAATTCAAAGAAATAATTAAAAACGTTAAAGTAATAAAACTACTAACGTTTTAAGAAAAGAAAATAACTTAATATAAAACGCTTAAAGTTGTAACTGCTTAGGAATCATATTAGAGAGAATAAGCGGTACTTATTATATTACATTAAGTTTAAGATGATTGTTAGTATACATACCTCATGAAATTCATATAAGCACAAGAAAATCACAATGTTAATCAGTAATAAACTTATATTTATAAAATTATATCTTATGTGCCTTTATCCACATGATATAACATTTCATTGAAATATAACTTATGATTTCTTATTATTCACAAAAGTGAAAGTTCAAATATCATAGACAGTTCAAGACAATTACCGGTATTATGATCCACATAAACAAATTACACACAGATTTCTGAGCCAATCTTTTATTATTAATGTGCACAATATCTAGTGTTTTCTACTATACAACATACTGAAGAATTCAAGTACAACACATAACACTGAATCTTGTAATATCAAGGTAGAGATTACTAAATGATGTTCTTTAGAAGCATATAACATACACTTGACACGAGATACTTTGTATCTTTCATATGTAAGGTAGAGGTTACTAAATGATGCCCTTTCGAAACATATAACTCACCTTTTGACATTATGATACTTTGTATCATTTCACAATTTTTATTTTAGATCACAGTGTATGGTAGTACTATCATTCAACAATTAAGACATATGTCATACGTTATATAACAGATCACATAAGATAGTACACATGATAGTTATACTTCTTAACTGCTCGGAAATCGTAGCATAAACTGCCTACCAATAAATTGTATGATGAAGCTGACTAGACTTAAGTTATTCTTATCACTTGTTAGGTAAAAGGACAAGTTATATTCAGTGGATATAGGTGTATAATAAGATAAATATAAGTATAATCCTAATTAACAGTCATCATTTTGATGCAACTTATTAGAATCTACTAACATATCATTCTTAATACTTAAGGTTATTATTTGAAACCGTATTCTCCTAATGTACTATCATCTCCCAAGTTTTTACAGCCAAAACTTAAAGCCTTTTCTAAAAGAACTTCAGGTGTTCTTTTATTGGAGGCGATTCCCCTCAGGTAACAAGCAAATGAATGCCATACGCCCTCCTTTTTTTATTATTTTTTTTAATATAACACAGACTATTAACTATTACAAAAATACCCTTGGAAGACTAATCACTCTGGATTTCTCATTCCATTAAGTTGAACCAACGTCTCAAATCTCGCTCTGTCAAACGCCTTGGTGTATAAGTCTGCTAAGTTATCCAAAGATGGAACCTTAACTAACTTTATCAAATTCTTCTCAGCACAGTCTCTAATAAAGTGATGTCGAATATCAATATGCTTAGTTTTACTATGCTTTACCGGATTGTTGGTGATTGACATTGTAGATTCGTTATCAATCATCATAGGAGTATTGGTTATATTTAACCCGTAATCCCGCAGTTGCTGTTGTATCCAAAGAACTTGAGAACAACAGCTGCCAGCTGCAACATACTCAGCTTCACATGTAGAAATGGCTACTGAGCTTTGCTTCTTGCACTGCCAAGATACTAATCTACCTCCTAAGAATTGACATCCTCCAGTCGTAGATTTCCTATTTTGATTGCATCCTCCATAATCCGAATCAGTATAAGATATAAGATCTAAGTCTCCATCAATCGGATACCAAAGTCCCAACTTCGGTTTCCCTTTGAGATAACGAAGAATCCGTTTCACAGCTTGCATATGTGACTCTTTCGGATTTGCCTGATATCTTGCGCATATACAAACAGCAAACATAATGTCAGGCCTAGAGGCAGTTAAATACATTAGTGATCCGATCATGGCTCTATAAAGAGTGGGATCCACATCGCTATCACTCGATGTATTTGGACCAAGGTTGTGATTAACTGGAATTGGAGTATTATAGACCTTACTTTCATCCATCTTAAAGCGTTCTAATAGCTCATATGTATATTTAGATTGATGAATAAAGAATCCATCCTTCTTTTGATCAACTTGTAATCCTAAGAAGAAATTTAACTCTCCCATTGCAGACATCTCAAACCTTTTTCTCATGACTTTCTCAAATTCTTGACACATCTTTTCATCCGAAGATCCAAAGATAATATCATCAACATATACTTGTACTAATAGAAAGTCATTTTTATTCCATTTTACAAAAAGTGTACTATCAATTGATCCTCTTGTAAATCCATTATCAAGTAGATAAGTTGATAGCGTTCCATACCACGCCCTAGGTGCCTGATGTAATCCATATAGAGCCTTATTCAAGCGATATACTCTATCTGGATGTTCAGAATCAGTAAACCCTGGCGGTTGTGAAACATACACCAATTCTTCAACTTTGCCATACAAAAAGGCACTCTTAACATCCAACTGATAAACTTTGATACCCTTAAAAGAGGCAAATGCTAAGAATACTCTAATTGCTTCTAGCCTAGCAACTGGTGCAAACACTTCATTGTAATCTATCCCCTCTTGTTGATTAAACCCTTGAACTACTAGACGAGCTTTATTGCGAGTAATGACTCCCCGGTCATCTCTCTTACACTTAAATACCCATCTAGTTCCAATTAGATATTCTCCCTTTGGAAGGTCAACCAACTCCCATACTTGTAACTTAGAGAACTGTTGTAGTTCTTCTTGCATAGCTTCAACCCACGAACTTTCTTTGAGAGCC
This sequence comes from Pseudognaphalium luteoalbum, assembly GCA_963422505.1. Classification (NCBI taxonomy): domain Eukaryota; kingdom Viridiplantae; phylum Streptophyta; class Magnoliopsida; order Asterales; family Asteraceae; genus Pseudognaphalium; species Pseudognaphalium luteoalbum. The sequence goes on along the minus strand of OY730198.1, from coordinate 2,800,131 downwards.
ATCTGCACATTTTTAGGCTCGATTTATGAGATAAAGCATGAATATAGACATTGATTAGGAATCCCTGTCTCTTTCATAGCAGTATACAAGCTTTCCAAGTTCTCAGAGGTACTAGCTTTAGATTGAGTCCTAGTCTGAACAGGAGTATTAATATCACCGATGATGTTTTCAACGGGATGATTCTTACTCATTCTTGTAACCGGTATAGGATCAACTATTAACTCATCTCCTAAGTTAGTACCAATCTCTTCTAATGAAGGAATATCTTCCGAACTTGCTGAAGACAACCTTAAATGATTCAAAGAGGTAAGTATATCATCAAACGTTGTTTGAAGATCCTTTTCAGAATCTGCAATTTCTTGATACTTATCCTTTGAAGGTTGTTGTGACCCACTTGAAGAAGCTTCATTTGAGTCATTTGGTGTCCTGATTCCAGATTTCGGAACACTCGATGTTGAAGAAGGACCATTGTCTGATTCTTCAGACAATAAGTGTTTAGAGATCTCTGAATCACTGACAAAGTCACTTATAGGAACTTTAAATGACTGAAAGAGATCTGAATAGTCAAATTGCCAATCTAATCCCTTATGTACAGCAGGTACATAGCTCGTAACTTCAATGTTATAAACAATTTCCAGTCGTCCTGTGACTTTATTGAAAACTCTTTTATTTGGTGAGTTGGGCATATAACCTAGGAAAAATCCTTCGTCCGCCTTTTCACCAAATTTAGCTTGATGTCCTGTTTTCAATATTGAACATGGAACTCCAAAGGGTTCAAATCCCTTCAGATTAGGTTTCTTATCATTCAATAATTCATAACAAGTCTTGTTACGCTTTTTGACCGTAAGAACCCTATTTAGAACATGACATGCTATATTCACCGCTTCTGCCCAAAAGAAGACCAGAAGCTTTGAATCTGCAAGCATAGTTCTAGCAGCTTCAATCAACGTTCTATTCTTCCTTTCAGCTACACCATTCTGTTGAGGTTCATATGGTGCACTGAATTGATGAATTATCCCTTTGCTTAAGCAATAGATATTCAACGTTGAATTTTTGAATTCTGTTCCGTTATCACTACGAATACGCTTAACTTTTGTTTTATAGACATTCTCTACTAGATCAAAGAACTCTATTAAAATTCCTGGAGTTTCATCTTTAGATCCCAAAAAGAATACCCATGAGAATCTAGCGTAATCATCTGTGATAACTAAACAGTACCACTTGCCACCTAGACTTCTCTTGCTTATAGGGCCAAAGAGGTCCATGTGCAATAGTTCAAATGGCGAGGAGATTGAGTTTTCAGTCTTAGACCTGTGTGGTTTCTTGTGCTGCTTTCCTTTGAGGCAAGGAACACACTTGTCTTCAGACTCGAAACGATTTTGTGGTACACCTAGAACTAACCCATTCTTAGTTATAAAATTCATTTTTCTCCAGTTTAGGTGTGCCATTCTCCTATGCCATAAGAGTGCATCTGCTTCTGAGGCCTTGGATAGTAAACATGTCGACACCATTGAAGAATTAGGAACACCCATGTTTATCGCATAGATGTCCTTCTTCCTAGGTGCCCTCATCAATATCCATTCTTCAGGAATTATGAAGCCTGGCTTCAGAACTAAGGCCTCCTTTTCATTAAAATGAACTGGATGACCTTTATCGCAGACTTGGGAAACACTCACTAGGTTGTGAGTTAGTTCTTCAATGTAATTCACATCCTCTAGAGTCAAAGTTCCATTTGAAACTTTTCCTTTCCCGGTAATTACTCCTCCTTTGTCTCCTGCAAAATTTACTTTTTGCTTGAAACCTTCTGTGAAGTCCTTCAGTAGACTTCGTTCACCTGTCATGTGTCTTGAGCATCCACTGTCTACATACCACCAACTGTCCTTGTTCACAGTCTGCTCCTACACATAACAAGTTGTACACAGTTAGTTATCAAGAGGGACCCAAGCCATTACGGTCTTGGTTTGTCCCTGATCATCTACAATCTGAACCTCCTTAAAGTGACCATAACTGTTTCCATTTGGAGTCTTGGTATCTTTCACAAGAGTTTGAGATTGTTTATGATCTATCGTCTTGGGCCTATGAGGAGAGTGAGTAGAAAACCTCCTAGGCACATACTTAGATCCCTGTGCACTCGAAGTAGAACCATTCTCAAATTGACTATGGTTTCTACTTGGGGTCCTAAACCTCGAAGGTGTCTTATCTCTTTGTTTATTGAAAGTATTTTCGTTTGGAGTATAAGTCCTTTTAGGTTTAGGTGGAGAGACACTATGATTACCATCTCTTTTCAGAATGTTTATAGGTTTGCTTCCTAATCCCGGTTTGGAGCCTAACCTATCTACAATCGGACTAGAAGTGGTTAGTGTCTTATCAGTAGTCACTAACTTATGTATAGCTTCCAACTTCTTATTTGGGCAACAAGAAGATACGTGTCCTTTTTGGTGACACTTGAAGCATGACATCTGTTTTCGTGACTTACTAACTTTGGTAACCGCTATTGGAGTCTTAGGCACTAAAGGATTAATAATATGTTCTTTATTAATCACTTCATCAATCTTAGTATCATAAATTACTCCACCCGGTACAAACTGTACTTTGGTGAAAGAAACTCTCTTACTATCATTAGATGAAGGATTCTTAATAAACTCCTTCTGTGCCTCTGACATATCAGGTTTAGCTACTATTTTCTCAGAACTTACTTCAGTCATTTCAGTATCTTCTGGAAGCTTAGTGTAATTCGAATTGAAAGGAGGTGGTGTCTCATTGTAACCTAATCCTGTCTTATCCTTTACACTTCGTTGAGCATCAAGCATTTTGTCCATCTCAGTGGATCTATAATTTTCTATCTTTCTATTTTGCTCAACTAGCTTCAATTTACAGTCAGCTAGCTCTTTCTCCTTATTAGCTAATTTCTGATTTAAGTCTTTTAGATTAATATAGAGACCATCTATGATAACAGCTTTTTCATTAATGGTATCTCTAAGAGCACTCCTATCAGAAGCATCAGACCTAATTTTATCTTTTAAGTCCTGTTTATCGTCACTTAACCTACGCACATCAATCTTGGCTAGTTCAAGTTCAGATCTAACAGTCTTACTAGATTCAGTCAATAAGCTAACTTGAGATGTCAGGTTTTTGTTTGATACATTTAAAACACTAACCTGTGACTGCAAATCAGTAACTAAATAACAGACATCAGCAAGAGTAAGAATATCAATACATACCCTTTTCTTGTCTGTTTGAATTTCAGCCATGCGTGCTACAAAGTCTTCAGGAGTCATGTTTTCAGTTGACTCCATATATAGCACATCTTCATCACTTGCTTTAGCTGTAACCTCTGGCACTTTTACCTCACCATCTGCATCAGTAGGCATATAGGATGTAGATCCATCAATCTCAGCCATGAAGGCTTCCTCAGATTGAGCTTTCCATTCATACGATCCATCCAACTGTTTCACAACCAAAGCTTTGGAAGCGAGAGTACTTCCCGAACCTTGTTGTCCATTGCCAGCTTCTACCTTAGGTCTTTGGCACTCTCTAGCAAAGTGTCCATAACCCTGACAGTTAAAACACTTGATCTTGGTCTTATCAAACCCTGATCTATTACCAACTACCTTTCTACCTGTTTTCTTCAAGAAATTCTTTACCCTTCTTGACAACATAGCAAGTTGGTCCTGAAGGTCTATTTCTTCTAGATAATCAGGGTCAATCTGATCGTAATCTTCGTCAAACATAATTGGATCATTGATTTTCCCTTGAAGGTAGTTTTCATAAGAAGCTACAAAGGAAGCAAGAACAGATAATTGCTATTTAGCAGATTTCACACTCATAGGCATCTTTTGATGCTCCTGAGATGACTTCTCAGTTGGTTTGCCATTTGCATCACTACCAGATGATGTAAGAAGACACAGATCATTGGTAATCATTTCACCTTTTCCTTCAGCATTACCAACAAATAAAGCAGTGGTCGAGCTCGAGGAAGCAGTAGAGATAGTAGATTTTCCATGATAAAGTCCCGGATCCTGAGCCTGATCAGAATCAGTATCTCTAGTTTTCTTGGTGAAATCATAACCTCTGAGCTTATCAATTGCCTGCTCTAAGGTCATGGTAGCATACCTCTCATCATTGTCTTTGAGCATTATGCCATGCATTTCCCACTTAGACGGTAAACCCTCAATAAATTTGTCGGTTTTCTCAGTCTCTGTAGAAATAATCTCATGATCATCTAGCTCACTCAGCAAATGGTAGTATCTTGTGGTATATGCATCAAGATCTTCTCCTTTCATAGCTTTAAACACCGTAAACTGCTTTTTCAGGAGATTTTTCTTGCCTGCTTTAACTTGTGGACTTCCTTCACATCTCTTTTCAAGAGCTGTCCACAAAGATCTAGCAGTATGGAAGGATTTGAGTTGATGATTGAGTTCCTTAGGAAGACTCATCTTGATTGATGAATGAGCCTTGTTCTCAATCTCAAATTCCTTCTTTTGTGCTTCACTCATCTGTTGATAAGTGAGAACCACAATTGCAGATTCAACAGTCTGGGTAGGTGTCGTGTATCCATTCTTGATACACATCCAGATAGATAGATCATGGAATCTACAGTAAGATTCAAACCTATCCCTCCAGCTAAAATAGTCCTCAACTCTCAACAATTTAGGTGGGACATTAGATTTGCCAATCTCGTGTTCCATCTCAATCATTTTGCTAAGGTCTGACATCGTAAAGTTTAAAGTTAAAATGTATTTGCGAATTTAGATAAAGTAAAAATCTCGACTCGCAAAACTCAGTTCAACTCGCAATCTCAGCTCGACTCGCAGAATCTCGGTTCGCAAGTCTCAGTTCGGATCGCAGTGATGTCAACTCGCAAGTGATCTCAGTTCGCAAGAGATCTCGGTTCGCAGAATATATCAACTCGCAAAGAGGTTCGACTCGCAGAATGTCGACTCGCAAGGATGTCGACTCGCAAGTTCAACTCGGTTCGCAGACTTATTCTGAAACCCTAATCTCAACTCGCAAAACGGCTGAAAATTACGAAATCAGAGATTTTTGGTATTTTTACGATTAAAACTGGAAATTTCAATCGTAAACAAACCCTAAATCGTCCAGAGAATGATTTTGATCGTTTTTACGCACTAATGCACGTCAAAACAATCCTAAATCACACGCGATTAACCCGAAAACTTCGAACAACACTCGTTATCTAGCCCGAAAGCTCTGATACTAATTGTAAGTCCCTAGTTATAGGATCGATAACTTCGTTATCTGTAGTATTAAGGTGCGGAATTCCTCAATACGATGTTATCTTACTAATAACGATTTCGTTCGCGTTTAGGTTAACCAATTGCTTTGTTTCTTACGAATAAACGTCAAAAACCTAGCCTTTAGTTTTTGTGTTTCTCTGGAAATACTAACTGAATTCGCAGGTTGATCTCCAAAAGTGTTATGTAAATTTGTCAAAGTTAATTATTAATTTTTTTCACGTATGAAAAACATATATATTCTCGTCTCAACTCGCAGCCGTTGGGCCTGCAAGTTGACTCGACTCGCTACGCAGACCAAGCCCATGAACTCGGCTCGTTGTCTTTTGTTGAGTTCTGCGAGTTCAGATCTCATCTCGCATTGCAAAGCCTTACGACTTGAGATCTCGACTCGCAATAAACGTCTCAAACAAATAACTCGACTCGCAGCATATGTATATTGTTAAAATCTATATTCGTCTAACACTTTATCATAATAATATATTTAACGAATATTAATATCAAAATAATATCAATTTACAAATCTAAACCAATATATCAACATGATAACAATTACACTAGTCTTATTGCAAAGCTAGATCTGTTGTCACAAACTATGTCTCAACACAGCATTAATGCTGGTGTGGTAACTGTTGTTGTAGGAAAATTCACACAAAGGTAGGTGGTTTTCCCATGTGTTTCCGAAGTCAACTACGCAAGCTCGTAGCATGTCTTCTAAGGTTTGAATGGTCCGTTCACTCTGACCATCGGTTTGTGGATGATAAGCAGTACTCAAATCGAGGCGAGTACCGAGGGCTCGTTGAAGTGTTTGCCAGAATTTAGAGGTGAAGCGGCTATCTCTATCTGAGATGATTGAAATGGGAATACCATGTCGTGCCACAACCTCTTTGATGTAGATGCGAGCCAGACGCTCCATCTTGTCATTTTCTTTGATAGCTAGGAAATGGGCAGATTTCGTGAGACGATCAACGATCACCCAAATGGTATCGCAACTGCTCGGTGTTTTCGGTAGTTTCGTGATGAAGTCCATGGTTATGTTTTCCCATTTCCATTGAGGTATCTCAGGTTGTTGTAGTAATCCGGAGGGTTTTTGGTATTCGGCCTTAACCTTGGCGCAGGTTAAACATTTGCTAACATAGGTGGCGATGTCAGCTTTTATGTTGGGCCACCAATATCGTTGTTTAATGTCGTGATACATCTTGTCGGAACCAGGATTTATAGAGTATCGAGATTTGTGAGCTTCATCCATCACCAAATTTCGTAGGTTTCCATGGTTTGGTAACCAGATTCGGTTGGAGAAGTATCAGGTTCCGTTGGATTTGACTTCTAATTGTTTATCCATGCCTCGCAAGGCCTCGTTTTTGATGTTCTCATTTTTGAGTGCTTCGAGTTGAGCGGTGTGGATTTGAGTGATGAGATCATTGTGAATGGTTAGCCCAAGTGCTCGAACACGAAGTGGTTTTGAACGTTCTTTTCGGCTGAGGGCATCGGCGACAACATTCGCCTTGCCCGGATGGTATATAATTTCGCAGTCATAATCGGTAAGCAACTCGACCTAGCGACATTGCCTCATGTTGAGATCTTTTTGATCGAATATGTGTTGGAGACTTTTATGATCTGTAAAGATGGTGCACTTAGTGACATAAAGGTAGTGTCTCCAGATTTTGAGAGCAAATACGACAGCTCCGAGTTCAAGGTCATGAGTGGTATAATTCTTTTCGTGGATTTTGAGCTGTCGAGAGGCATAAGCAATGACTTTATTACGTTGCATTAACACACAACCTAGTCCCTGGCGTGAGGCGTCGCAGTAAACTACGAAATCATCGGTGCCTTCGGGTAAGGACAGGATTGGTGCACTGCAGAGTTTCTGTTTCAGAAGTTGGAAGGCGGACTCCTGTTTATCGGTCCAGTCGAATTTCTTGTCTTTCTGAGTCAGTGTGGTTAAAGGTAAGGCTATTTTGGAGAAATTCTCAATGAATCGTCGATAATATCCGGCGAGACCTAAGAATTGTCGTACCTCAGTTGGTGTGGTTGGTGCTTCCCAGCACTTAATGGCCTCGATCTTGGCTGGATCAACACGTATCCCTTGACTGTCAACGACATGCCCTAGGAATTGTACTGTTCGCATCCAGAATTCACACTTGGAGAACTTGGCGTATAACTCCTCGTGTCTGAGTAATTCCAAGATGGTTTTCAGGTGTTGGCCATGTTCGGTTTCGTTGCGAGAGTAGATCAAGATGTCATCAATGAACACGATGACAAACTTATCTAGATAGGGTTTGCACACCCGATTCATAAGGTCCATGAATACAGCCGGTGCGTTGGTTAAGCCAAAAGGCATCACTTGAAATTCGTAATGCCCATAGCGGGTTCTGAAAGCTGTTTTTGGGATGTCGGAGTCTCGAACTTGAAGTTGATGATAACCCGACCGTAGGTCAATTTTCGAGTAGAAGCTCGAACCTTGAAGTTGGTCAAACAGGTCATCAATTCTTGGAAGTGGGTATCGGTTCTTGATGGTAAGTTTGTTCAGTTCGCGGTAGTCAATACACATTCTGAAGGATCCGTCCTTCTTTTTAACGAATAGGACCGGAGCTCCCCAAGGTGAAGAACTCGGTCGGATAAATCCCTTGTCCAGGAGTTCCTGTAATTGAGTGGACAACTCCTGCAACTCGGAATGGGCTAATCTGTATGGGGCTCGTGCCACGGGTGCAGCTCCGGGCACAAGGTCAATTTGGAATTCGACTTGTCTAGGCGGGGGTAGGCCTGGAAAGTCTTCGGGAAAGACTTCTGGATAGTCTCGGACGATGGGCACATCCTCAAGTCACTTTTCAGTCGACTTCTTTTCGGTTATATGAGCGAGGATTGCCGGGTACCCTTTCCTTAGGTACTTTTGAGTTTTCATACAAGAAATGATGTTCAAAGTTGGTTTACCGGTCTCCCCTTGTATGATCAAGGTTCCACCGGTGACGAGGGGAATACGAACGATTTTCTCGAAACAAACTATTTCGGCACGATGTTTGGACAACCAGTCCATGCCTACAATAACATCAAAGCTTCCGATTTCAACGGGTATGAGGTCTATGGGGAACAGTTCATTAGCGAGGCTTAAAGTGCAGTTAGGTATTACACTATCGGCCTCAATCAGTTTGCCATTAGGTAATTCTATGGTGAACTTAGCATCTAAGGCAGTGGGTGTGATATGGAGTAATGGACAAAACTCATCAGATATGAAACTTTTATCAGCACCGGTATCGAATAAAACTGAGACGGTTAGATCATTGAGGAGAAACATACCAGTGACAACGTTGGGATCTTGACGGGCTTCCCCAGCATTTAGTATGAAAGCTCGACCGCGAGGGTTGTTGTTGTTGTTCCTGTTGTTGTCGTTTCGGTTGTTGTTGTTTTTCAGTTTTGGGCAGACATTTCGGAAATGCCCGGTGTTACCGCACTCAAAGCAAGCCTTTGGTGCATTAGGGTTGGCGTTGGTGTTTGAGTTGGGGGTTCGGCAATCTTTGGTCAGATGTCCGTAGCGTTTGCAGTTACCGCAGGGGTTACTACACGGACCATCATGGTGACGGTTACATTTGGAACAGTGGGGTTTGTTCCCAACGTATCCTCTCTTGTCCCCCGACCCTGAACCAGAGGTGTAGACCATAATAGTTTCGGCCTTTTTATTTGGTTGCTGGTGTTGTTGGTTTTGGTTGTTACCGGACCATTTTCTTTTGTTGTCCCCGATGGCTTTCTCAGCGGTCGTCCCTCGGTGGACAATCTGAGCCGTGAGTTCATGAGCCATGCGCACAGCACTTTGGATGGTCCCGGGCCTTGATGAGATGATGTTACCTTGGATTGATTCCGGTAGCCCCCAAATGTATCTCTCGATACGTTTGTATTCGGGGTCCACCATGGATGGGCATAGGACAGATAGCTGATGGAATCGGGTGGTGTAGGTGGTGATGTCGTTTCCCTGAACCGTAAGTCTCCAGAATTCTTCCTCTAGTTGTTGTAGTTGCTCACGGGGACAATACTCTTCTCTGAGCATTGTCTTGAAGTCTTTCCATGGAAGTTGGTATGCGACATCAATTCCCTGAGTCTGGGAGTAGGAGTTCCACCAGGTGAGTGCACCTTCAGATAAGGTGCAGGTGGAGAATTTGACTTTGTCCTCCTCAGCACAGTTGCAGATTCGGAAAACAGATTCGGTCTTTTCGATCTAACGTATCAGACCGACGGCTCCTTCGGATCCCTTAAAGTACAAGGGTTTACAGTTTAAGAAGTCCTTGTAGGTACATGGCTTTGAAGTAGATGTGTTAGCAGGTGCTCCTCCGCCGCCCGGATTTTGTTGGGTAGCAAGGACTTGAGCTACACTCTGTGCAATGACTTGAGCGATTTCGGTGTCGGTGTAAGTATGTCATCTTGGAGGCATGATGCTGAACAACAATGAAATGAGACATATAAGAGGTTTGCGCGAGGTTATGATATATCAGATGTGTATATATAATGAGATAACATACAACCACTCAGAATGATAACCGTATTTCATTAAACAGAAAAGTTGAATACAGAGTACGAGTTCCAAAAGACAACAATCACAAGGATTACAAAAGATATCGGGAATGTTACATCCGGTCTGAATTCGAAAGTTTACAGAACATAATAATGGATAATAAGTTTGAGTACATCCTGCCTCAATAGGTTACAATAGGGAGAAATAGATCTAGTCCTGACGCAGGTTTACTCGTGACATTAGGGTGACAAGGCGATTTATAGTATCCGCAAGTCTGCTTGTTTGCCTGGCACCTTCTTCGGCTAAGGTTAGTCGTTGCTCAAGTGCACGAGCATACTCCTCGGCTTCCCGTGAACGTTGTTCACTTTCTTCCAACCTTGCTTGTAGGATGTCGGTAGCGCTCCTGTCATCTATAACTTGTTGATGAATCATTTCTAGAGTACGGTTTGTGCTTTCCTGTTCTCGAAGAAGTTGTGTTATGCGATCATCAGTTCGGTGCAACAGGTAGTTTTCTACTATATAATGATCCCGTTCTAGGGTTTCGAGCCTTTCTTCATGACGGTGAAGTCGGGCTGCTAACACCGGTACAGTGTGGTGTATTGGTTCTTGTGTGTACTGGGAGATGTCCATGGAGTCAGCAGAAATCTGTATTGCTTCCTCAGACCTCCAAGTGTTTAAGGTTGTAGGGAGCCAGTCCCACCTACGGGCGTATGCCAAATGGTGGTTATAAGTTGAGGCGTTGGCATTAGCGTTTGAGTAAGGGTTTGCTCGGGGTGATCCAGCATTCCCTCGACGTCTTCGTACTACCCGGGCTTCGCCGGTCGTGTAGTAAAGAGGTTCGGGAGAGTTTGGGGTCGTAGGGATAGGTAAAGGAGTGATACCCCTAGTAGTGGACAGCGTTTCAGTTTCGTTGTTCAAGCCGGTTGATGATGCGTTAGAGGAGTCTGCCATTTCTGTGGCAAGGAGTTTAGTATACGAGAGGGTAAGGTCATATATAGAAATATAATAACCTAGCACATAAGCACGTATAGGATTGGTCCCGTTTCTATCCTCGGTCAAAGTCTTCTAATGCATTCCCATTTACTATAACCATTTCAGGTCTTGCATCAATTCTCCTTTAATTGTACATAGTTGATCAGGCTATGTTAAATTAAATTCAAATGATGCAATCGCTGAACCAGTCATGATAAACAAGAATACTAACCTAATGGTTATAGTCTAGGTCACTAATGCAATCCTAGTTTGCTCTAACCTTTGGCTCTGATACCAATCTGTCGCACCCCCAAAATACGTGGTAGTGGAAGTGAGAGGTGTCACGGGGGCGCCGACCAAATCAATAATCATAGCACAAGGATTAAAGCAAACGACCTCTATATGAGACGTTTGAAAATATTACATTACCATAATTCGAATGTTTACACAATAAATCTGGAGTTCGCATAAACCGTTTAGAGATTTCTAATACATTACTGAATTTACAAAATATGGCTACATGCAATCTAATCTCTTGTTGTTTGAAAACAATGTGACTCGAGCTAAGCTTTCCAAAAGCTTCCTACTGCGGCGGGTTACCTGAGAAATACATACTAAAAGGGTCAACATAAAGTTGGTGAGTTCATAGGTTTGTTAAACAGTTGTTGAGATATCGGTATGAAACACAAGATTTTCATTTGTATCATTCAACAATGATAAGTAAAATGTATCGTTAGCCAACGATAAGTAAATGTAGTTGCACGTATGCAAAAATAGGGTATACCATTTGTCATGAGCTCATAGTCCGAAGCTTAACAATGTGTGTCATGCCTCTTTCGAGTACACGATCGTGGGTGCCCCTGCAAGTGTCTAATCCGGTACACTTGTATGTACAAATATTAATACGTCCGTTTGACAGGTTAGCGCGACTAACCCGGACGGGGATTGTCAGTCCCAAATAGATCTATTTACTAATACTCGCGCTTAGTCCAAATTAACGAAGCTATGATGTGAGGGGACTTTAAATGGATTAGTGTGTTAACTCATGCAATCCGTATAGCGTTGTTTGTTGTACTTGTGTTCATAAAAACAGTTGTGTAAAGCAATTGTATAAAGCAGTTGTAGTATGTATTCTCCCCCAAAATATTTGTAAAACAGTAAAAGAGGGGCTATGAAACTCACCTGAGTTTAGCAAGTAGCTAGCAAGTAGTCAAATAAGCAAGCAAGCCAGTGTGCAACCTTCTAACGTCCTAAACGTATAAGGTTGTGTATGTATGAGTAGATGCCTTAAAGACCATCTATGTAAGTGGAGGGTTAATGTCCACTTAAACCAATAGTATAGGTGGAGGGTTAATGTCCACCTATAGATAGTTCATCAACTAGAAGTGGAGGGTTAATGTCCACTTACCAATAGTATAGGTGGAGGGTTAATATCCACCTATAGCTAGTTCATCAACTAGTATGTCCAAATAATAGTTCAAGTTTGTTTATCAAAACGCGTACGACCCGTTGGTGAAAGATTGTAATAATAATTCGTTAAGACATTATCATTATGATGTTGTATCGTGTGCTTACAAAGCTTGTTTTATGTGTTTCTGAGTTATATCGTATAAGTTTAGAGGTTACATGAAGTTCAACACTTAGTGTGAAATCTAGTTTTAAAGATTCTGTTTTAGGCGTCACTTAGGTAAGTGCCGCTATAGGCGACACTTGTTCAGGCGTCACTAGAGGTAAGTGACGCTATAGGCGTCACTTGGGTAAGTGTCGCTATAGGCGGCACTTGGTCAGGCGTCACTAAAGGTAATTGACGTTATAGGCGTCACTTGGGTAAGTGTCGCTATAAGCGGCACTTGGTCAGGCGTCACTAAAGGTAAGTGACGCTATAGGCGTCACTTGGGTAAGTGTCGCTGGTAGGGCGGCACTTACGCCTGATCTAAATTTCAATTTTAAATCCAAGTGTTCTAAGTGTCGGTTTTCGTTCGGGAAACTTTCTAAAATTAGTTTTTGGTCCAAGTTACTAATTAAGTCACCCAAACCCATTTTTGTTACCACTTTCCAAATATAGTAAGTTTTTCGAAAATGAGCCACTTTTGTTGACTTGGTCAAACTTACTCGGTTTGACCCGAAACTTTCACCCAACCCAAATATCAGTTTATAGGGTCTAAATATGTTGTCGGTTCATGTCGGAGTTCACCAATAGTCTTGGTTTTTATAAAAGTTGAAAAACAGTCCATATTTATGTTTTTCGGTTTTGTCGGTTCACTTCCTCTATTTTTCTTAACTAGTTATATTCCGAGTTAGAGTCCAAAATTTTTACCAGTTGTTCTACCATGTGTCTAGAGGTTAACTTAATTTTTCCAGTAATTATAGTGTCCATCTTGATAGGCATAAAATTTATGGGTAGAACCATACTCAGTTTTCAAGCACATGCAGACCAGTCGCATAGATTCGTATTTATGTGAAAATAAGTAGATTTATGGAAAGCACCATAGAAGAACTTTTTGTAGATCTTTTCAATACTCAACTTTTTAAAAAAAATGCATCTTCTAATTCTTTATAAAACTCAAGTTATGAGTGTTTTAGTAAACTGACTTTTCTGAGACAGATTATGCATGTTCACATATGTGTTATAAAAACTATTTTTGATCTTAGATTTGGACATATCCAAGTTAGATGAGCTAGATAATACATAAATAAACATCATGTAAGTAAATGTAGTGAAGAGTTTAGGTGATTTATACCAAGAAAGTGATGGAGAAACAAGAGGAAGATGAAGATGATGATGTCTTGAGCTTGGTTCTTTCTTGTTCTTGATCTATGGTGGTGTTTGAGGGTGGTTTGGTGGTGGTTTATGGTGGTGGAAGGGAGCTGAGATTTCCTCTGGATTTTTGAGAGAGAGAGAGAGTGAGAGGAAAAAGGTGGGAGAAAGAGTGAAATGGAAGTAGTGTAAGTGGTGCATGAGTTTTGTGTGGTGAAGTGTAAAAAGCTAAATCATTAGATTTTGCATGTGAGACTTAGAGGGGGAGTGGAATGGGCAGCAAAAAGGGAGGGGAGGGGGCCGGCCAAAGGGGGCCCCACAAAGGGTATTTTAGTCATTTTATCATTTATCCGATTTGTGCTCCGCGCGGTGTTCGTTTTCTCGTTCGATTTGGTGTTAAACGTTTTAATACGCGTTTCTAAGTAACGATTTAAACTTCAATATTTTCACTTGAAGTAATTATTATAAATACTTGAAAAACATTTATAAAAATGATTCGTTAAATTAGAAATCTCGATTTGCGCGTTCGTTGTACGGATTTTAAATCGCGTGACGTTTTATTTGGACGTTTTTCGTTATCGTTTATAGACACGATATATTAATTGATTGATTCAATCTAAATAATATATTTTAGAGTCAAAAATGTATTTTGACTTTCGATCGCTTGTCGGGCGCGTTCTGCGCATTTTCGTTGCGTTTGAGACGTTTTAATCGAAACGTCTAGGTTTTTCGGGTATTATTATATCAAATAATAATATATGATAAATAACTTCTAAAAATAGATTTAAGTTATTTATAAAAATGTTTTCACCAACGTCGTATTTATACTGTGTCGGACTCCGTCCGATTGTTTTGCACAATTTCATCGAATTGCGTGAGCGTAATTACAACGAATTACGTAGCGTAATATAAATCAATTACGGAGGTGTATATTCACATAAAATATACAAATAGTTACAAGTAATTACAAGTATTTAGCCTAATACTGAACTAAACACACGTAATTAGGGTTTCTAGAGGGTTAATCAGTAACCCTAAATCGTCGAGTGTCACACAAAACAAAAGCCCGACATTACTCCCAAACCAATTTCCGAACAAACTATAGTTTGGAAACGAAAGGAGTCTGTTAGTGACTCTTCTGTCATCAACAATAACACATTAGATGAAAATTTTGATTTGTTAAAAAATAAAGTTCTATCCGATGTGATTATTGTTGATGACCTTGGTAGACCTAAGTCTGCAAAGGCTTGGGATACCGTTTCTCACTAATCTCCTTACCTTTATGTGTTGCAGCAGTCAGAACGCGTTAAAAATAGTGAATGGTTCATGGATAGTGGCTGCTCGTGACACATGACTGGCGATGTGTCTCTTTTGACGGATGTTAAACCACACGCCGGAGGACATGTTGCTTTTGCTGGAGATACTGGAGGAACAATTACCGGAAAGGGAACGCTAATTAACGGGAAAGTTAGCTTTGAGAATGTGAACTATGTGGCTCAACTTACTCACAACTTGCTGAGCATTTCACAAGTCCGTGATAAGGATTTTACCACTGCTTTTACAAAGACGGAATGTGTGATACTGAAGCCAGGTTTCGTTATCCCTGAAGAATGGGTGCTTATGAGGGCGCCACGGAGAAACGACACCTACGTGATGAACATGCGAACTGTGGAGACTACAGATGAGTATACTTGTCTTCTGTCAAAGGCTTCGGAAAAGGAATCACTACTTTGGCATAGACGAATGGGACACATTCATTTTCGCAAGATGAATTTTCTAATAAACAATGATTTGGTAAATGGAGTTCCAAAACAGTCATTTGCCCTAAAAGATGACTGCATTGCATGCCATAAAGGGAAACTCCACAAAAAGTCCCATAAGTCGATGGTAGTGAATTCCATTGCTGCACCACTGGGTTCTTACATATGGATCTTTTCGGTCCTATTTCCACTAAGAGCATCGGTAGTAGATCTTACTGCTTAGTAGTCATCGATGACTACTCCAGAATTTCGTGGGTATACTTTCTAGGTGCGAAAAGTGAAACACCAGAAATTTTGGTGTATCTGTTGGATAAGTTGGCAAATCTGTGCAACTTAAAGGTGAAGAGACTGCGAAGTGACAATGGAACTGAATTCAAGAACTCAACTCTTGAGTTATATTGTGCCATGAAAGGTATTGATCATCAGTTCAGTGCTCCAAGAACTCCTCAACAGAATGGAGTTGCAGAGCGTAAGAATAGGTGACGGCGCCCAAAAGGTCAGTCATGTTTTCACCCCGTCATCGGACCGTCCGTCGGAGCGCGCGTCGGTAGGTTTTAAAATTTATAAAGAGCTGGGGACTCAATTTATAAGTACTACCTATCACACAAGGTGAGTAAGCAGTAAGTATAACTCGAGGTCGTTCTTAAATCGGAGCGAATTGAAACGAAGTGGTGCCAAAGATAGAGTTTCGCTTTTAGGATGGGTTTTGTGCAGATAGGTAGGTTTTGGGGGTTTTCTAATTTAATTAACTAACTAATTAAAGACAGGAAAAGTAAATAAGATAGAGTAGAATCGGTAGCTAGGTAGATAGATAGAGAATTGCGGCGGTTGAAACTTCAATAATCAGTTGCGGGGATGATGCTTATTATAAAGATAAATGGGGACATTTTTAGTTAATAAACAGATGCATTATGGGTGTAAACACTAGGACCCTACTTATTCTAGTTAAGTACCAGAATTAGCATGTCACGAGACCTAGGCTATCGTGATTCTGATCAGAACAGGATGCTCAACCCCCCACACTGTCCTTTTGGACAAGTGACGCTTTAAGGGTGCATGAATAAGGTAACAGACTGCCACTTGGGTTATTCTGACCGTTCTTATCACCTAAATGTAAATGCCATTTCCTAAATATGTTCAGATTATTAACTTGCTATTCTAAACTATCAGTTTTGTAGAGTCTGGGGGTTTTAAGAATCCTGAACCACTGCTGGGCTTGACTTTCATCTCCAGACTCATTCCTTACGTTTTATTAGTTCAACTACTTCTGTCATGATCTAGCCTCTCATTTGCAATCAGTCATTCAGCCCAAGGAACACCAGCGGGGTACAATGCATGCTCCTTCCACAGTGTACTAACCTAGGAACCGTTTACGATGTACCGCACTTAGATAATTCCACAGATTCGTGTAACCGAGGATGTACTTACGGTGTACTATGATATTTCCACAGCTTTTCATCCCTAGGTACATATACGGTGTATAATATCGAAGTGTTTCCATAGCTTCAGTTACAGGGGTAGCCAGACGGTGTACTGTGCACTTCCACAGCTATATTGGTTTCTAGGCCATATTCTAGGGTCTCTAGGTAATCCAAAGTGTCGGCACAGATGGCTTTTTCCGGAGCTTCCACATTGTACTCCACCAGTGGTGTTTCCAAAGCTATACTCAGTACTTCAGCCGAATTACAGTGACAAACACGGCTTCTTTACTATAACACAGATAACTTTCCTACTGTACCTAGAGTTGATCATGTTCTAAGCCTAAAGTAGCAGTCACGCGAAGGACTGGAAAGGGTGATCCATAGCTAAGTCTAGATGCATGATAAGTTTAAACATAACAAATATAACAATTCCCAATTATATAGATTTAAAGATTAATTCAACATCATCCCTACTTCTAACTATCTACATTTCAACAACCGCAACAGCATACTACTCAATAAACATGGCGATAATAGTAACATACATCATACAAACAGGCAGAAATAATTCGGACATAGTATAAGTATGAAAAGAGAGATATCACCAGTAAAATTGAGCAGAGTAACAGCTGAAAAGAAAAGGCAGAGTCTTGCACCAAGAATGCTTCTTATTACACCGTGATTACAATACCAGCTTTTCTCTCTCTCTACTCCTAACCAACTAACTATCTAACTCTCTCTCTCTAGAGAGAGAAACTATCTAAACTATTCTAGAGAGAGACTAAAAATATAAAAATATAAGAAAACGAAGAATTGAAGTGTGTTGAATGAGATGTGTCAAGTGTTGGATTGTTGAATGCTTGAAATGATGAAATGAGGCTAGTATTTATAGAGAACGCACAACCGTATCCGTAGACCGTATCCAAACCTCAAAATGCACAACCGTATTGCAAGGGCAAATAAAAATCAGATTTTTATCACCCAAACGCACGATATGGCTGAGTTAGGGTGAATACGGGTGAACTGGACCGTATATGGCTGCGCGTTGGGTGAATACGGCTGAACTGGACCGTATACGGCTGTACAGAGGCCGTATACGGCCTGCACAGACCATATACGGTCTAGGTCCAGCCGTATACGGCCTGGACCAGCCGTATATGGCCTGGACCAGCCGTATACGGCCTGGTTCAGCCGTATCCTGGCCTCTCGGTTTTCTGTTTCTTTGTTCGGGCGTAACTTCTTCGTCGTTTATCCGTTTTGAGCGTTCTTTATACCCACGCGTTCGTATTTTCCTAACGAAGAGAATGACATAAGTTAGAGGTCATAACTCGGAGCGTAACTTAAAGTGCATTGAAATGAGTGAACGGTGGTGTGATAAAGCAGTTTTGCCCGGTTTCTTATGTTTTTAATGCCATTTTTAGTGATTTTTTCAAACATCGACTCCGTTTTGACTTAGTTAACAAAACTTTATGAATAATGTCCTTTTAAGTATGTTTTTGGTAACTTTGTGTCTAAAATGTGGAAGATAACGTACGTAAAAACATGACTTTTTACGTGTTATCAAATATCCCACACTTAGACTTTTGCTTGTCCTCAAGCAAACTTTAAAATTCTCACCTGCTATAAAGGTTTGAAAAAATCGGTTTTTGGGTTTTGACAAGAAATAACCTGAGATTTTTACTTAGTCAGAGACCAAGAAAACCTTTTTAGAAAGTAAGCATCATTAAGATAACCCTCCCTTAATCCTGAAATGTCAACCTTGGCATACTTTCATAATTCTCGATGGATATTGTACATGACTAGGCGATCTCACAAAAGTGGTCACTCAATTCACTCAGAGTGTATCGGGTTTCCTATCATTCTAATCAAACGAAATCGCTCATAAAGCCAGTCATGCATTGCTTCTCATCATAGGCTTGATCAAGAATCGGATCTCCACCACTTCAATGAGGACGGTGCTAATCATCCCAGGACATTCGAAATGGGTTGTAATGGTTGGTGAGGGTTGAGTGGTATGGATAAGTGGGAGTTTTTAGTTTAAAATAGGGGGTTTGCTTATCTTTAAGAACTTTAAACCTTTTGGGAAAACATTACTTTAAACACCTTTTTAATGAAAACGGAAACGGATAAATGGCAAGGGAAGAAGATAGCTATTTGACTTCTCTCTTTTTGAAAATACTCGGGAGAGTTTATATCTTTTATAAGAACGGGAATTTTTCGAGAGATTCGAAGCACTTAGCTTTATTCTATTTTCTTTTCTTTTCTTTTTCTTCTATTTTCGGATTTTTCTAGGGATTTTTATTCTGTTTCTTTCTTTTGCCCTTTTTGAAATCCTTTTCTTTCTTTCATTTTTTTCATCCTTCTGATGACTTTGCATTTACTTGGTGTCAATTTTTCACACCATAAACTTTTTCAACTTTTGATTTTTATCAGGGGAACGCACACGAGAAAGTTTTGAGTAAACACCAGTATTTGTGATTTGGAGTGAAAGCAAAAAGGATAATTAAAATAACATTTCCCATAAGTTCAAAATTTCTAAGATAAGATTTTTGGTGGGTGTGGAATTGGTGGGTTCAAATTTTCGGGTTTTGAAAGAAACGAATAGGCTAAGGCTCAACAGGGTTTTCTAGGCGGATCATCAACACTAAAAGTAAGTGTTGGAAGGGTTTTGGGCTTGAAGAGATATGAAAGAAAGGGGTTTATATCCTAAGAAATGTCAAGGTCCTTTGACTGCACCTTCACCGCGTACAGTGCCCATTGGTGTGGTCTCGAAGCGTATACCAAGAGCAAGTTCTAACTTAAAGCACATGCATCGGCACACACATCAAATGAAAAAGTGAAGCATTAAAGATGAATGCTTTTATTGGGCTCAAATACCTCACTACAATAGGGTTGTATGTGCCTAGCCGTGCGATGCTCTTAGATTAACATTTCATTTTTAAGGAGATCGTATCTTAACTTATTTTACTTTCCAAAGCAGTTTAATTAATTTCTGAAAAAATTATTTTTCTCAAGATTATTTAGAGTCAGAAAATTTAAAAATTTTTAACAAAAATGAGTTTTTATGAAAATTAAGCTAACTGAATGAGTGGTATCTCCACTGTCGAAGTTAAGCTTATGATTTTGAAAAAAATGTTTTCTAAAATTTTAGCAAAAGTGAGGTTTTTAGGAAAAAGTTTAAGCTAACTGAATGAGTGGCATTTCCACTGCTGAAGTTAAGCTTATTTTTAGAAAGTTATACTTTGGACAAGCAATCGAAGTCAAAGAATACGGTATAACATACCGTGTATCCCACACTTAGAGGAACATTGTCCCTAATGTTCTCAAACTAAGTTTAAAATTCTTGTGAAGGAATCCCACACTTAAAGTTTGAAAATATTTTGGAACCCTATTTCTAAGTTGATTTGATTTGTGTGGGATTTAGAATCCCACACTTAGAATTTAAGCATGATGGCATAACGGCG